>CM062808.1:471673654-472115595 GCA_031772625.1 Pinus tabuliformis
TGTATGATAGATAAGAGAGAGGCAAAGGAACCAACCTAGATCTTCTGCTTAACTCCTTGCTTGAACTCTCTCCCCCTAAACAGAGCTTGCAACTCCTTTCCTACTTATCCCACTTAGGGAATACCTATAGAGACAAAGTAACAAAACACCACCAAAGCATCTCGATCTATTATATCATAAGCATTGCAGAATCAGAAATACAATGAACATACAATGGCATTCACAAATACACGATTGTATGGAGGAAAACTTAAAGAACTTTATTAGTAATAGAAGAGAGGATTACAACCCAGCTGTCTAATCCAGCATCATCCTCCCAGCATCAAAGCCCTCTTCACCTCATGAAGAGAAAAATCACCCAACAATACAATGTTCCTTCTCAAAGACAAACTATCAACACTTCCTTACAAATTAAAAAATTCTAGCCTCCAGATATCTCAGATGAGGGATCCATTTATAGATGTTTGCAAGGGTGTGAGTCATCTCTGGGTTTTTTATTAGTGTCATTCCACTTGTTGTTCTTGGTTCCACTTGGAGATTTCTTGGATCTCTTACTCATCCCTGTGCAAATTCAGAGAGGCAAGTGTCATAGGAGAAGTTTCTAGAAGATTCCATGAGCATCCACTTAGCAAACTATCTCAGACATTTGTCCATCCTTTCTCATCACACCCTATAGAAGGCCTCTTCAGTATGCATCGCACTTGGCTAGTGTAGGAGTTAATATGCATCGCACCCTGATAGTGGAGTAGTTAGTATGGTCCAGTTTTGGCCAATTCTGAGTGGTTTTTCAGGTGGAACTTCTGGGGAATGATGTAATCAGTTGACCATGATCCTTTAGGGTATGAAACAAAACGTTTATGGGTAAAGACCCCTTTGTTTATCGACATATAATATTGGTATTGTAGTGCCAAAATATGTCTATAACAGTTTCCGCCTAAAGCATGAAGTCGTAAATATTTTGATGTCGGGTGAAATGCTTTATCATGAGGATCTGAGGTATTCGACTTGGAAGGTGACCTGTATAAGATACAATACAATACATCATCACAATATAATTTTCCATGATCTAGCTGAGGTAGGAATTCCCATGCTCAACTTTATAAATTCATTTTCATGTACATAGAACAAATAATCATCTGCAGTTGCAAACTGGTGATTCTTTATATGTAGAGTCATCATCCCTTAGCTTGGATGATCATCTGTGTAGCTTCTGTGTACATTTGATGTCTTTATATTCCTAAATATATCGCATCCTGGATGGATGAAACTAGATTCCGGGTCTTCAAACTCATTCTATCTTCACCTGATGTACAAGTCAATCCATGTGAAAAGATGTCCTGAAGTCAAACATGGATAGGCATCACCTAATTACCAGCCAATAATGTAAGTTGTTAACAGACGTGAGAGGAATCACCGATAATGATAATGACCCTCATGGTACTACAATACAATTCATGTGGTGTGAATATATGATCCGATGTTGAACACCACACAAAATCTTTCGGTCGAAGGCCATTGATGTAAACCTGTTGGCAGAAGTGAGAAAGTTGCCATTGAGGCATGCAAGCTTCAAAGTACTGAAAGGGTTGTTTCTAAGCAGGGAAAATTTTAAGAACCCCCCCTAAATTTACATGTATAATAAATGGGCGAATCTCCATGGTATATAGGAAAAATGGAAGGCGATTTTATCAATAATATGATATGTATATATAATTTTTTGGCGAATCTCTCACCAGGCATGGCGAATATTTTACTCAATTATAAAATCTTGTGTTTATTGAATACACAAATGAAATCATTGCATTTCTTTAAAATATCTTTTGAAATCAAAATTACCGAAATTACATATCGATAACCTAGTGGGTGTAGGATAAAATTCACCCATGCCATTCACAGAAAGCATGAGAAAAAACCTAATACTATATATAAAACCAAGAAAAAATCAAATTCATCACTTCTAGGGACCTTGTAACCACCCTGCCAATACATAAGTATGTTCCTGTTTGCAATTAGAAAAAATACCCAAATTACAATCTGTTTACTCCACTCAAGTATGTTCCTGTTTGCAATTAGAAAAATTACCCAAATTACAATCTGTTTACTCCACTTCTAGGGACCTCGTAACCACCTTGCCAATACACAAGTATGTTCCCGTTTGCAATTAGAAAAATTACCCAAATTACAATCTGTTTACTCGAGCATATGTTGGAAAGTTATAGAAGGATGACTAGTGCAATCAATCGATTCCTTTTAGCCCTGGATTTGTTTCAGTTTAAAACAGAAGTATACAAATATACTTGTCCAATGTCTATGCTTTAACCATTCACCTTAAGATGTTTTACAATATAATTTCCTAAGTCTATTTAATATCTTCATTATCATAAAAACCAACCTATATCCATCTTAACTCCACATCTACCACTCTTAGGGGGATGAAATCTATTTATCCCTCTGAGCACTTGGTAGACCCAGAATCAAGATGGATCTAAGATAAAATTTCCCCTTTAAATAGTCTATGCTCACATGAATACCATGGGTCAATACCATGGGTTATCATAAACCTGGAGCTTAAAAATTACTATTAGTAATTTATAAAAATTAATAAAATTAATAGTTGAAATTTATTTTAACCAAGCTAACATGTTTAACATACATTAAATTACAACATCCATTTTTACTCTATGCTAGTTTTCATATCACGATATTTGATACCTCTCCAGGGTTAGTAGATCCAGAGTAAAGATGGATCTATGCTAGTTTAATTCCCCATTTAAATAGGCTACATTCCAAGTGAATACCATGGGTCAATACCATGTGCCATTTTGGTGAATACCATGGGTCAATACCATGTGCCATTTTTATTTTTATTAATACTAATATTAGGGTTAATAATGTTTTTTTGCATGGTATTAATAACAATCTAGTCCATGGTATTTGTCCCATAGTATAAATATAAGGTGACTTATGGAGTAAATATAAAAAAATGTTTTATTTGTTTACCATACCTCTCGTTTATTTATATTTTTATTAATTTACCATACCATTCATAAATACAAGGTGACTTATGGAGTAAATATAAAAAAATGTTTTATTTGTTTACCATACCTCTCGCTTACTTATATTTTTATTAATTTACCATACCTCTTTTACAAATATGGTATTTGGCCCATACGATTCACTTAAATAAAACCTCTTTCTTGACCCTTCATAAATAGAACAAGGGTTATGGACTAAATATAAAAAGAGGTTTTATTTATTTACCATGCATCTAGTTTATTTATATTTTTATTTATTTACCATACCTTTTGAGTAAGTATAAAAAGACGTTTTATTTATTTACCATACCTCCACTTTACTTATATTTTTATTTGTTTACACCCTTGCATGTATATAAGGTGACTTATGGAGTAAATATAAAAAATGCTTTATTTATTTACCATACCTCTCATTTATTTATATTTTTATTAATTTACCATACCTCTTTTATAAATATGGTATTTGGGCCTTTGGCCCATATGATTCACTTAAATAAAACCTATTCTTGAAAATGGGTCTCCCTTAAAATAAGGTGCGCTATTTGAGGTGATTTGTAAAAATGTACTATGATACAAAATATTCGCCCACTAAAAATTTAAAACCCCTTAATTTCTCCAAAGGGCGAACATTCGCCCCTAAAATCACCCCTATTTCTAAGCCAACTCCTTGGATAATGAGTTGATGTCGACAAGAAGTGACTCGTAGTAGGAGGACCTTAATGTATCCCACATCAATGACATGAAACAAAGCAAATGATTTTATGGAGGTGAAAAACAATCTGACAATACAAGGTTCAGGAACGGCGGTCATGAAAAATGGAGGGTGAAGGTATTGCAGTGGATGAGGCATTAACTGGATGGTGAATTCTCTGAATGAATTTTCTTGAACATATCAAAGACACTGAGATGGATTGGTAGCGTTAACCCCAAAAGATGGATGGTATGGAGGACCAATGGTGATATGATCGGTGAATGGAATAACCCAACCTTACTCAATCATGGTGATGGAGTGAAAGTGTCATGTTCAAGAGTGACCTGTTATTAATAAAATTCTTTAATTTTTATTCCATTTTTCCCCAGTCATTGCTGACCAGTACCTCTTTATTTTTTGTCAAGCTTGAGGAGGATAACATATTCTTGTTCTATAATTTTCCCTTTGGGCAAACTTGTCGCTATGTTTTAGCGAGCCTAGCAACAGTTAAATTCGTTCTTGTCTGGGTGGACAAGTTTGTTGCTATTGTTTTAACAAGTTTAATAACAAGGATAACTCGGTCCTTTTCATGTTTAGAGAGTTTGAAAGGGGACAAAAAGGAAACTCTAGTAGTTCTTTTTCGTAGTGTTAGAGTCGGTCTGGTCAGTTCTCCATCAAGGATCAAAACTCTTTATGCATTTCACTTTAGGTGTCCCACTTCATCCGCTCAGCTGCATTCCACTAGGGGGCATACCATAAATCTGACGGAGGAAGTCATGATAGTATTTTTCCCTCAAGTCTGGTTCCTGCTGGCACAAGTCTTTGTCGGTCATCACTGGAGTCCATGACATTCAAGGTCTGGTCCTTTACGGGACCAAGGTCATTTTTTTAGTTTGGGTCTAGGAATCCACCGATTTGGTCTTGGAAAACAGGTCCATGTAAGGCCATGCAGGCCAGATTGAGGTTCTTGCTCAGCCATGGTTCAAAGAATTTCATCGTCAAGAGAAAAGACTTCAAAGCTCCTCTGCAAAACTCTGTTTCAAAGGAAAGGTTAAAGGGGTCATTTATGATAAAATGTTCTGAAAAATGCACAAGTTCAGTTTCCAGGAGCAGTCATGGTTTCCATGACCAGATGAACAGTCACACAGTCCCTGCAAGGAAATGCCGAAAATTTCATCATAAGAGCCAAAATTTCAGAGAAACAAGGTGAAAATCAGAGTGTTTAAAATCAATAAAAAGGTGCAAAAACAAACATTTGAAAGAGGGTTTTCAAATAAAGAAAATCAAACTAATCTCTCCTCAAAACCTATATATACTTGTTGAGGCCCTAAACTAAGTCATTATGCCATTGTGAGTCTGAGAGAGCCATTGTTGAGAGAAAGAGAGCAAAGCTAGAGGGTTTCGAGGGAGTGAAGACCGATTCCTAGGCGCGTGACGCATACACCAGGGCGTGCGACGCATACAGAGGGCGCGGCGCACTGGCAGTTAGCCCACAGTGTGAAAACAACAAGGGCGCGACACACAGAGGGCGTGCGACGCACTGGGCCTGGCGCGCGACGCACACAGCCAGGGAGCTAAAAAACACTGCAAATTGCTCCATATCCCGGTGGAAAGCTAGCAATCAAGAGGTAGGCTCAAAATGAAACCTCTTCCCTGTCAATTTGATAAATGTTTAGGTGTTTCTAAGATGTTGAAGGGTATCCATAGCACATTCGCCATCCATGAAAAATAACCATCAAACAAAATTAATGAATGGGGTTGCAAATTGATGAAGATGCCACCAAGGTGTTGACATCCCTCCCCTTCTCCCCTCACTCCTCACCATGTTCACCTACATTCCACCTTGTCTCCTGGAAAACCCCCTAAAGATCTCCATTAAAACCCCACCCCACACTTACCAAGCCAATTTGGGTCATCTTGCAGCGCACGGTGCACACACAAGGTGGCACGGCGCACTTATGGTGCGCGGCACACTGGGAGCCCGGCCACAGTGCTAATAATGCACTGGCGCGGTGCATACCGGGCGTGCAGCGCACTAGGCCAAGCGCGTGGCGCACTGGGCTAGGCGTGCGGCGCACAGGCCTGTGAGCATGAAAAATCACCAAAATCGCTCAAATGTTTGCAAATGACTCCCAAATTTGTAAAGGTGGCCATGTATACATTTACCATTGATCCTTAACTCAAAAGGAAAACATGACTTGGCAACCATGAAATCAAATGCAATTTTTTTTAAGTGAACCCAAAAATGACATAAAAAGGGGCCAAAAGGCTAGGGTTTTGCTACAGTGATAATCATTGCTAAACATGCTCTTGCCATACTCCTAATAAACTCATCCCTCTGTAGCATTATCCTTTAATTATCTCCCTGCCTCCACTGTGATTATATCCATTTAATCCCCTTGTTTCCCATGGATAAACACCCAAACCCTACCTCAACAAAATCCCAAAACCTATCCCATCAAACCTACTCCCAAAATACTCCTAAATCCCTGATAACTTTCTCCTCTTAAATCCCTATTCCCCTTTCATCATTCCCATCCTAACTCCCCTGTTTTATTGTCCCCTTGGTGACAGATTCTCAGGGCAACTACCAATTTCATTAGATTCAGAGGGCAGCAAAGGAAAACTCAGGGTATATACAGCAATAATGGCATCAGGAATCTCATCAGATTATGAGGGGGATACACACAGTGACACATCTTCAGGAGAGAGGGCTCATAGGAGACATCACCGAAGTGGCAAACATCTCAGAGACGAGCCAAACACCCTCACAGAGCTACAAGCATGCCCACTTGCTATGTCTTGTTTCCAACACTTGGCATGTTATGAATTTTGCCAAAGGGTGGCAAATGTCAGAGTACACCATGAGTTGGCCCACCTTTTTGCACTACATCTATAGGGAGGTCAATCCACATTGGCTGGAGTCACTTTCACCTTGACACCGGAGGCCATATCAGTAGCAACAGGGATACCAAACATCGGAGAGCAGTGGCATAAGAAAAAGAAGGTGGAGAGGCATTTCTATGAGCCTTACATCAAGAACAGCTGTTTGAGCCAGCTCACTAGAGTCTTTTTGTTCAGGTTTCTGAGGGATGAGTATGCCCCACTCATGAGATTAATCATAAAATATTTCAGTTGTGAGGGCAGTTTTTCCCGTCTCTATGCATATCACATTTGGTTACTCATGCACTTCACCAGGGTGCGGATGATGAATCTTCCATTTTTCATATGAAATAACATAGAGAAGATGAAGAACTTTATGCAGCACAAGACCTCGTGACAACAGCTGAACAGTGTATATCACTTTGCTCTCATCAGGATTTTAGTGGATCATCAGTTGGGGTTACAGGGTATTGCTTGGGAGGACTTCATCTCCCATGATTTCTTCAGCACTCCACCAGTGGTATCAGAGGTAGAACATGAGGTGGGGGGTCCATCACATCATTCTGAGCACCATGAGGTTGCCACCATGCCAGTATACATATTATATCAGAGGGGTAGTAGATCACTGTTTGCAGCAGCAAAGCGAGTGTTATCTCCACCCAGGGTGGAAGGGGCCTCGCTTCCGACATCAGCACAGCAGGAGCAGAGTAGAGGCAAAGAGCCATTGCACAATGAGGGACCTTCAAGAGTGCCAATGGGTGAAAGAGAGACTGAGTTTGTTCTCCTCCACGATGATGACACCGACAGAGAGCCAACAAAGGAGGAGCTTAGAGAGGTAATCCAGGAGCAGCAGGCAGAGATAGAGACCTTGTCCCTCAACTTGGAGAGGGCCAAGTGGAACATAAAGTACCTGGAACAGAGGAACAAACAGCTAGAAGACCAGTAGGTGATCATGGAGCTGCGAGACATTCGTGAGCATCGCCAAGCGGCTCAAAGGGCAAGGATTGAGCTCACTTCCTTGGAGCAAGAGGTAAATGAAGATTGAGAGGCCAACCTTGAGAGAACCAATATGTACTTGGAGAGGCTACTAGACAAAGCAGACAAGGACCTTGCACTACTGAGGCATTAGGCATTCCACTACCATGCAAGAAACATGAGCACCAAGGCACGAATAAAGAGCTTAAAGGCTAAATTGAGGAAGGCAACAAAGAAGGCGAAAAAGGCTAAGGAGCAAGATAGACTTAGCATCTTGGTCGAGGCTTCCTTGGCTCAACATGTCACCCCAGAAGGGACCTACAGTGAAAATTTCAGCGAATTTGGAGAAGTTTTGGGCAAATTTTGAATTTTTGGGTAAAAAACAGGAAATTCCTCCTTGTGCGCCGCACCACTGGCGCGACGCTAAAAATCTAGGGCTCCAATAAGCAAATGGTTTGAATTTCTGGATTCAACATCGAAAATCACGCCTACTGGTGTTAGGGCAAGAAATTTTGACCAGATCTGGGCCTCCTAAAGGTAAAAAAAAAACCCAAAAATGGCCTCTCTGCCACTTTTTGACACACAGAAAGCAGTCTTGGGAGAATGAAGTTTTGAGGGGAAAATGAACTCCAAATTCAAAAATTCCAGTTGGGTTGGAAAGTAGACAAGACAGGCTTTCCGACAAGCCCACTTAGACACATTTTGGACCCATACAAGTGCCCCAAAATAGGCTCCAAAGTGGCACAATGCACAGGGAATTTGGCGCGGCGCACAGGGGAAAAATTGTCATTTTGCTCCCGTTTCGCGAAATTTTGGTTCGCGACTTCTCCAAGTGGGCCCGGTCTTCTATGCTTCAGTTTTTTGGCACCCAAGGTGGCATTTAAATAGCTTTTTCTCCAGATTATCATCCATCCAAGTGGCAAAGGAATACAAAGGGTCATCCCATGCCAAATGTCATGTTCATGAGCATTGCACCTATAGCTGATGGTTGGCTCTCCAGCTCCATTTTGTGATCATTCGAGTAACTCCCCAACCCTTGGGTGTTCTATCTATTCCTCACTCATTCTATATATTGTAAGCAAGCTATTTGCAAAGGGTTGGTTGGCTTATAACTTCTGGGAGACTGTGGGAGAGAAACTCTGTTTCTCCACTGTGTAAATTTGACAGAGAATTAATGAAAGGTAGCGGCTCTGCTTCATGAGATTCTTGTGGTTGTGAGTGCAGCAAATGTGTTCTTATGTTTCATATGTATTCTATTATGTTTCATATTACATTTCATGCTTCATTTTTGTGAAATTTTCTGAGTGAGATTAGGTAGAATTCAATTTTTATTGCTCTGCCTGTGGGAAAATTTCATGTACAGTGTCATTTCTTCTATTGAAAAGGGTTCATACCAATATGCCCTTTTCACTTTCTTCAGCAATCTACTCACGCCATGGTGACTTTAACTAAATTGCTACATTTCCCGCCTACCTCGCCTCACGGAATAATCTGTGCCTTTATATTAAGTTCTTTGTTCACTGTTGAATGCCAGTCCCATACGTCCTAGAAGCTCGGCCATTCAGTAAAATTCTTTCACAAATCCCTACTCCCTTACTAGCCTAAGATAAATACTGCATTTCAAGTCACCTCAGATCATTCCCAAGCATTTATTCAGTGAGCGTGACCCGGAGAGAGCCCTCTCCTATTCTGGTAGGGCTAGCTACCAGACTGAGCATGGTTTGGGTTACCCTAATTTTTGCCCTCTTTCAGCCTAGGGGCGGATTTAGGTGATAACACGTAGCATAATCCCTTAAGTCCGAAAAAGGATAAAATAATACGAAAGGGATGATTTTTTGATAACTCTAGTGAGCCAAAAAGGCAAGCGCTCGAACTTTTTCATGAGATAATCCCTCAGGTTTGAAAAAGATTAAAATATATAGGAGGGATGGCACTTCTAATCACTTTAGTGAGCTGGAGAGGCCAATAGCTCGAGAACCTTTTCATATTTAACAAGTCTGAAAAAGTTTAAAGTAGACACTTTTTTTGAGGAATGAGTGGTGTTTGGGGTAGCTATTGGTTCCGGGTAAGCTTGGAACTTCTCAAAACATGGTGATGTGAAGAGGGTGGCTAACAGGACCACTCGTCGCAGCTGTTCCTTAAAAAGGTAAACAATTAAGTGGAAGTGTATGATCGGCCAAAAGAATGGAAGTAATGGCAGGAACACAACCAAGGCTCAAAAGGCTAATAGTAGGGCAATCATAAAGGTTATTTGCTGAGGGTGGATTCATTTTTAACGAGCTTGAACCGGGAGAAACTATGCTCAGTGGTAGGTTTATTTTTCAATGAGTTTGAACCATGCGGTAACATTGCTCATGGTTCGGTTCATTTTTTAATGAGCTTGAACCATGGGATAACATATGCTCAGGGTGGTAGGTTTATTTTTTAATGAGCTTGAACCATATGACAACATTGCTCATGGCCTGGTTCATTTTTTAATGAGCTTGAACCGTGGGATAACATATGCTCAAACTCTTTTTATGCGAGTTAGAAACGACAAAACTAAAAAGCTAAAAAAGACTAAAAGCTAAGGAATTACCAAGGTTAGATAGGATAGTTTCATCAGCAAATGAACAAAACACTTCCTTTGCTTCATCTGCGGTGCAAAAAAAGGTGAATGGTGTGTCAGACTAATCACCTAACCTAAGAATTTGACAAACTAAAAAATTAAAAAGCTAAAAAATGAAATATGTCATTTTTTGCTTGCATAAAAAGGTTTGCATGCCCCCAGACATCGAGAAAAGGAGAGTCTCCCGGGTAACCATATGGAAATCACTGCGGTTAAGCATGATTGTTTTTGTTAGCGGAGTCAACGAAAACTTCCTTGGCTTTTTCTATCAAATAGACAAAGGTGAATGGTGTGAGATTACACTTCCAATCACATAACCTATAGGGAAACCTATCTTTTCAGTTGGGTTTGTCTGCCGAAGCATACCAGGGTGCATGTCGCCTAATCTTTGTTACATTCACCCGACAACTTGCAGTAATTAGGTGGATGGAATGAAGGTTGAAGAGACATTCTCGATGCAAAAGGACCATTTAGGGATGATGTTTGACTTAAAGCTGTGCTCGGACCAGGAAATGAAAGCTGGTCAACAGTGACAATTTTGCCTTCATGCGGGAAACACATCACTTGAAAGAGTGTTGAGACAATAGCTTCCATGTTGTAAACATAGTCATGCCCCAGGAGTAGATTGTAATCTAACAGTCCTTGGACTACCATCACATTCAAGTAATCGGTAACTTAGGAATGATCCCTAATGGTTGACTGTTTCCTTTGTTAAAGCCTAACAAATTCTGAGTAACATGCATAAGCAATGATGAACCAAGTGCTTTCCAAGTAGTTGAGGAAAGGATACTCACTGAAGCCCCTTCATCTATGATAGTGCCAAACACGATCATTTTGTAAACCTGTACTATGATCCAGAATGGTACATTAGAAGGAAGGCGGGATCTTGCTAGTCGTTTCCAATCAAAGGAAGCGACTAGATTGCTTGGAGGGGGTACCAAATAAATGGTTGAACTAACCCCTTGAGTAGTAGGGACTGGGGGATTCTCTTCCTATTGTGAAGGAATGGGCAAATTGCCCCCGAGTTCATTGGACTCTGAAGTAATAAAAAGAATTTGAACGGTATCGTTCTCATTCTCTTTGGGAATGGTATCATCTGAAGGTGGAGCTTCTGAAGGTAAAACTAGGTCGATTGCCATCTCAACCCATTGACTTTGGTCCGGTATGGACTCAGAAGATTCACTCTCAATGATAGGTGTTTCGACTGACGATTGAGTTATGTCAGTCGGATTTTCAACTAGTAAAGGACTTGGTGAGAGTTTCTTGTATCCAGGTGGAAGTCGCTGTGGTGAAGTAGGACGGTTATGCAAGATTCTCTTGGCCTCATCCAAAAAGGGACAACGGGGAAGGGTATGGTCCCCTTCACATAGCCTACATGGAGTTTTTACCTTTCCTTTATGTCCGTGAACTTCACTATTACTAGTTGATGGTGTGTTGTCAACATGATCACCAGAAGTTGATGACACCGGATGGTGCGAACGGGGGGACCATTCTCTCAAGATCCGAGGAATGCACGGACATTCTCAATGAAAATGGTCTCCTTTACAAATTATGCATGGATTTCTGGGTTTGGAAAGTTCAGTGTGCGGATTATCACTAGATGCTGCATGGTTGCCCCCTTGCTTAACTGACTTCTTCTTCTTCTCTTTCCCTTTCTTCTTCTTCTCAGTCACTCGGTTACTAGCATTGCTATTTTCACCAAGCGAAGAGGAAGAAGGGGAAGGAGAAACAAACGAAGAAGAAGGCGAATGCTCAACTTTAGTATTAACTGGTTGCTGATTCGAAGCCAGACCGACAGACCAATTATGATTCTGGGAAGGGACAATGTGGCCATATACGGAGCACCAATATTTCCCCAAGAAGAAAATGGACTAGGATTCCCCTCAAGAGGGATTCCATGATTGGTGGACTCCATTATCTCAACCTAAGATCAATGAAGGAACAGGGATGTTATTTCGAATTAAATAAATTTTAAAGACGCGTTGACACAACTTCGCTTTTTCAATTTTTAAGAATCGAGAAAAAGCTAAAGATGACTCTAGTCCCCTTCGGTTTTTAATGAGCCTGAAGTGACAAGTGCTCAGATGGAACTTTTCTTTTAAGGAGTCGAAAATGAATGAAATTGACTACTCTGGAAATCTAGACAAAGGGATTACCAAACCAGTCGCAAAACTACAATATACATCTTGGTGATAAATTAAGGAGAAATTACCAAGGACTTATGTATGGTAGTCAATCTTCCCAAATGCTGTGTTCAGTGCATTGTGATTGATAGGTCCCCAAACACGAATTCCTATGGATAAAAAATATAAGTCTCCCAAAATATACTCGATCATATGAGGAGCACAAGTCCATGCTAGCACTTGTCATATCAAAGAGGAGGAATCACCCAATCTTCGATGAAAACGATAGTTACTAGATTTTACGATGCCGGAACACATCTCTAGCCTAGACCTCTAAATGTGTTGCATTAGGTTCCAAAGCGTTGTTAAGTTCATTGAAATTTATTTTAGAGTTGATCTTGCTTAGAAATTTTCCTTTCAATGGTTCATTGTGTGATGTAGATGTAAAATTCCTAAATGCAATCTACAATGATAAACAATCGTTGTTTATTTTTAGCAATGAAAATCCTAGCTACTAAGGAAAGAAGATTACGATTCTTTCAAACAAAGAGCAAAGAGCACACACTAAATGCACTTTTCCAAAATCATCTTTTGCACACAGTCTAAATGCAAATGCAAATGCATGTATTATTTTTTCGTTCCCTTAATGTGAGGAATGCCAAAAAATATAACTAAGTATAGATCTGAAACATTTCACTCAAAGTGACATTTCGACAATTTCTTTTCAAAATGGAAAGGAAGACTAAACGACACTTTTCAATTTCGAATAGAAAATGCTTTTGACACTTCAAATAACAAAAATCAAATCAAATACAAATCAAAAAGTTCAATCGACTACCTAGAGAAGGAAGACTCAATGACACTTCTCTTTTCGACACAAAAACGACAGTTACGACACTTTTTGCACCAAAACGACAGATCAATTTAAGTAACTTTTCGACAAAGGATTGTAAATGATGGACAAATACATAAAGACATTTACTAATCCTTATCAATGGAGGCTGAAAAATGTAATGCAAGCAGGCTTCAGCAATGAGATATTGTTCATAAGCAGCAAAAAACAACTAAACAGAGCTGAAAACAAAGACAAAAAACCCCAAATTTCAAGGAGAGAAATAGGATTACTTAGTCATCACACTTGTGCTTCACAGAAACAGGGATGCATCACACTTGCTACACTTGAGAAGTGCGATGCATACTGGTTCACAGTGACAGACAGTGCGATGGGCTAGGGAGCACAACTGAGATGGGTTTTGGCTCAAATTTGCAGCTGATTTCAATGATTTAAGTTGAGCTATGATGGACAGTAAAGAGAAAATTATAGGGGTATGATCTTGAGTGGTGACTAAGCTACCAAAAGGGCATATAGAATGCTTGTAAGTCAGATGTTCAATTTATAAACTAAACTGGAGATTGACTAAAGCAACATTCATCTACTTTGCAATTGTAGAGCAAGAGCAGTTCGAATGTTATCTGGCTAACTTCAGGCTCCGTCTATAGTTTATAAAGCAAACAACAACAAAAAACAAACAAACTAGTCACTCCCCAGCAGAGTCACCATTTTTGTTTCCGAGAAAACTAGTGTCTTTTCGATCTGTTAGCCCTGTAGGATTGGCAGCTATCCTAGAAACAAACAATCAAAGCAATTTGGGATTTCCTATATGTATGATAGATAAGAGAGAGGTAAAGGAACCAACCTGGATCTTCCTCTTGACTCCTTGCTTGAACTCTCTCCCCCTCGACAGAGCTTGCAACTCCTTTCCTACTTATCCCACTTAGAGAATACCTGTAGAGTCAAAGTAACAAAACACTATCAAAGCATCTCGATCTATTATATCATAAGCATTACAGAATCATAAATACAATGAACATACAATGGCATTCACAAATAACAACATTCACAAATACACAATTGTATGGAGGAAAACTCGAAGAACTTGATTAATAATATAAGAGAGGATTACAACCTAGCTTTCTGATCCAGTATCATCCTCCCAGCATCAAAACCCTTTTCACCTCATGAGGAGCAAAATCACCCAAAAATACAATGTTCCTTCTCAAATACAAACTGTCAACACTTCCTTACAAATTACAAAATTCCAGCCTCCAGATCTCAGATGAGGGATCCATTTATAGATGTTTGCAAGGGTGTGAGTCATCTCTGGGTTTTTGATTAGTGTCATTCCACTTGTTGTTCTTTGTTTCACTTGGAGATTTCTTAGATCTCTTACTCATCCCTGGGCAAATTCAGAGAGGGGAGTGTCATAAGAGAAGTTTCTAGAAGATTCCATGAGCATCCACTTAGCAAACTGTCTCGGACATTTGTCCATCGTTGCTCATCACACCCCATAGAAGGCCTCTTCAGTATGCATCACACCTTGCTAGTGCAGGAGTCAGTATGCATCACACCCTGATAGTGGAGCAGTCAGTATGGTCCAGTTTTGGCCAGTTCTGAGTGGTTTTTCAGGTGGAACTTCTCGGGAATGATGTAATCAGTTGACCATGATCCTTTATGGTATGAAACAACACTTTTAGGGGTTAAAGATCCCTTGGTTTATCGACATATAATATTGGGGTTTCAGTGCCCAAATATGTTTATAAAAATGTCGAAGCATCCAATACCATGGACCAAAAACCATCACGCCCAAAACCATGTGTGAAAACCATGCAAAAAACCATAGGTGGGTTCGGCCACCTAATATCGGGCCCCAAAGAATTTTCCCAAGGGTGCTGCCCCAGACCCTGTAGAGGGGGGCTAACCACCCCCACTAAAACCCCTCATATAAGCGGGGGCTTTTGGCTCCCTTGTGACCCCCCCGCCGCACAATCGGGGCAACAAAAGGGAGGGCTTTTCCCCCCTCTAACCCCCTAGTTAACTAGGGTAGCTAGTTGTGGAAACAATATAACACAACCCAACAGTCACTTCCATGGCTTGACCTCAAAGGATCCATATACTTTCTTGTTTGAGTTTTTCGTCATATGCAAAACTTATGATTACACCACTAATGATCAAAAATTGAAATTATTCCCATCCACTCTCAAGGATGCAACTTTATGCTGGTTCATGGGATTACCTAGGGATAGCATCACCACCTGGGCTTAGATGCAACAGGCCTTCAACAACAAGTATCGGGACTACTGCAGGTCTAAAGACACTAAAGAGGAAAATTTTATAATGACCTTGGTGCATGACAAATCCTTATAGGATTATGAAGAAGGATTCCAGCTTAGCTACAAAAGGGCCATGTGCACACTTGATTATGAGTTATTGAAGCTAGTCCTACTTAGGGGGGTTAGGGAAGATCTTCTGGATACCCTAAACCTACTAGCAGGAGGGGAAATCTACCAACTACCCTATGAATATATCAAGACTGTCTTTAAGAACTATTCTAGGGAAGCTAGGAAAAAGGGTAGGGGTAGTCAACCAATGGCCAACTCATCCTCTTCCAACTCATCCATAAAAGGTGAAATTGGAAATATGTTGGAAGATTTCAAGAGTGAAATGCTGCAAACCCTTGCCCTATAGATGGACACTATGTACATCAAGAGAAAGTAGGAGGAAGTAGAGAGATCATTATCCATCTTCTACCCTAGATGCACAAGGAGGCACCCTAGGAATGAATGCCCATTAAACCTTATAGAAATCTACTCGGTCTGTGAAGAAAAATACTCCATAAATAAGTTCCCTTCTCTACCTAGACTAAAAGATGTGTATTAGGGAACTGAAGGGCTGATTGAACAAGTCTACTACATAAATCAAAGGAAACCTCATGGGCCTCAACTGTACTAGCAGGGCATGTAAGGGTCATCCTACTCATATTACAATCCTAACCAAAATACATTCATTCCCACTTGGGGGCACCCTGATCATCCCTCCTGGTCTACACCTTCTCCTTGGTCTTTTGCACCTCAATACCATTCCCAGCAGACCAACAAACCATTTCAGCCATATACTCCTCTGCAGCCTCAGTGGAATGCACCACCTTAGGGCTGAAGGCCCCCATACAACAATGCTCCAACTTTATTGCCTTCACCTCTTAGTGAACCACATATTTTACACCATGCTCCATATAAATAGCCTCAGATGCCTGCCCAACCAAATCTAAACCTGAACAACAGAAAGGCACAACAAGTATACTGTGGAGAGACATCCTACCCTTCTTATGCTGTGGAAAATCAAGAAATCAACCTAAGGTCTAGGAGAGTACTCCCTGACAACCAACCTCCATCTCCACCTAGGGAGAGTGAGGAGGAAAGAGAGGAAAGTATGCTTAGAGTGAATCCACCACCCTTTCCTGAAATATTAACTCATCCAGGCCAGCCTACCCCAGAAGAGAATGAACTTCTGGGTGAATTGAAAAATCTGTGTGTAAAAATTCGACTTCTCGAAGCCATTAAGGATGTACCTATTTACAACAAATTGATTAAAGAGAAGTGTTTCAAACATCCATAGAGGCAAAAAAGGGACACCTCTACAATCAATGTCATTGGATAGCTGTCTGACTTAATGTTGGGGCAGGTAATTTGCCCATAGTATTTAGACCTTGGAAGCCCTATAGTAGATGTGCACATCAATGGCACCCTTGTCCTATAGACCTTGATTGATCTTGGGGCTGCCACTGATGTAATGACTAAGGACCCCATGCTTAAGCTAAATCTCCAGGGTTCATTAAGAAATACGACAATAGTCTTGCATCTTTTAGACCATTCCACAGTAGTCCTTGAGGGGATTATTGAGCATTTGATGGTCTCCATTGACTCTTGGGAGTATCCTACAGACTTCCTAGTTCTCTAGCCTAAGGCCAAGCTTAATGGTTTATCCTCTCATACATGGGAGACCTTGGTTAGCCACTACTGATGCCTACATCAGCTGCAGGGCTGGAAACATGAAGATAAAAAATGGGCATATGTCCAAGCAGTTGGTCTTGTACCCTCTTGCTCAGCCATCTTTTGAAGATTATTTACCTTTACGGCTAGAAGAGGAGGAAGAAGATGTAGTCTACTAAGCCCAACTATATACTCTAGAAACTGCGATGGGAGGAGGACAGTGGGATGAAGATGATTTGATTGAACACAAACTCCAAAATCCAACTCCCAACACCTTGTCCTTAGAAGAACTATTAAAGGAAAGTAAGAGAAACCGTCACATTGATCTATGCTTAGAAATTCAAATCCTACTCATCTCAAGACAATAGAATTCGACCCTGAAAGAACTTTTAAGTTCAACACCTCTCTTTCTGTACACTGAGAAGAAGAGTTGTGCAACATGCTAAAGGAACATTTGGATGCCTTTTCTTGGAGTTACAAAGAGATGAAGGGAGTGCACCCCTCGGTGTGTAATCACCACACTTATATCAAATAAGGTTGAAAACTAGTCTGACAACCCCAAATGAGAATGAATCCAGCTCTAAAGGATATAGTCAAAGAAGAACTGCAAAAGGTGTTGGATGCAAGATTCATTTACCCTATCTCAAATAGTGAGTGGGTTTCTCCTTTGGTGTTAGTTCCAAAGAAAAATTGGAAGTGGAGGATTTTTTTTGATTACAAGGAGTTAAATAAAGCAACAAAGAAGGGCCATTCCCCTCTACCTTTCATTGACCACGTGTTAGATGGCCTGGCAAGGAATTTTTTTTCCTATTTCTTAGATGGGTTCAATGGGTACAATCAAATCCAGATTAACCCAGAGGACTAGGACAAAACCACCTTCACCTGCCCTTGGGGTAATTTCACTTATAGGGTCCTTCCTTTTGGTCTATGCAATGCCCTTGCCACTTTCCAGAGGGAAGTCTTGAGTATCTTTGCCAAGCTAGTCCATTATGCAATGGAAATTTATATGGATGATTTTACACCCTATGGGTGTGATTTCCAGGAGGCACTCTCCAAGTTGGGTAAGGTGCTGAACAAATGCATTGAAATGAACTTGTCCCTTATTCCAGAAAAATGTGAGTTCTTGATGACTGCAGGGACTGTTCTAGATCATTCAATATCCCATAAAGGACTACAAGTGGACCCAAATAAGATAGCCATCATCCAAAGGGTCCCACCTCCGTAAAAATAGAGGGATGTCAGAAGTTTTCTAGGTTTAGCTGGATACTATAGGAGATTTATAAAATACTTCAACAAATTAACTTCTCATGTATTTGGGTTATTGGGCAAAGACTCTGAATTTCTATTATCAGAAAGCTGTCAAGAGGCCTTGGACACCCTAAAGGACAATTTGACTACTGCACCTATTCTCCGAGGCCCAAATTGGGCTCTTCCTTTCCATATACATGTCGATTACTCTCACAAAGCCATAGGAGTAGCCCTAGGCAAAATAGATGACAAGCTACCTTATGCCATTTACTTCATCAGTAAGAATCTGTCAAAAGACGAATTGAACTACACAGTGACTAAAAAGGAATTCCTAGTTGTTGTGCATTCATTGAAAAAATTTAGGAATTACATTACAGGTTACCAAACATTTGTACATACTGACCATGCTGCAATTAAATACTTGAGGAATAAACCTGATGTAAATGCCCAGATTATTATATGGTTACTTTTATTGCAACAATTTGATTTAACTATTATTGCTAAGCCTGGTAAGGAGAATGTTGTTGCAGATTTATTATCCAGATTGACTTTGCCTGCAGGGGAGGAAGGAATGGTTGATGATCAATTACCGATCAACACTTATTCACCATTTCAGTTCTCTCTCCATGGTTTGCTGACATAGAAAATTACTTGGTGTTTGCACAGTTTCCACCAAATTTGTCCTCCAAGGAAAAGATAAAGATTGTAAGGAAGGGCACCCCATTCACTTGCATTAGGGGCAACCTATTCAAACTAGGCCGGGATCAAATTTCGAGAAGATGTGTCAGGGAGGAGGAAGTCTCTGACATCCTTCTGACTTGTCATGATGGGCCTAGTGGAGGTCACTTTGTAGCCAAAAGAGCAAAATTTTAGGAGCTAAAAGTTGGTTATTACTAGCCCAATCTTCACCAAGATGTGAGCATGTATACTAGTCAGTGTGATCAGTGCCAAAGTATGGGGAAACCAACCCCAAGGGATAAAATGCCTTTGCAACCTCAAGTGACTTTCAATCCATTTGACAAGTGGGGAATGTATTTCATTGGTCCAATTGACCCTCCATCCAGGAAAAAGTAGTACATAATTATGTGCATTGACTGTTTAACCAAGTGGGCTAAAGGTAAAGCCATTAAAGCAACAACGGAAGAGAAAGTGGCTAAATTCTTAAGGGATAATGTATTTTATAAGTTTTGGCACCCTAGAGAACCGGTCACTGATCAACGTAATCTGTTTACATCTCACATGTTGAAAATTTGTTAATCCAACATAAGATCAAGCATAGAACATCCACTCCTTACCAGCTAATGGGCAAGAGGAGGTAACCAACAGAGCGCTAGAAGGCGTTTTGACCAAAGTGATTAGCAGCAGTAGAAAATATTAGGTAGATAGATTAGTTGAGGCCACTTGGGCCTAAAATACAACCTGGAAGACCACCATTGGATTCACTCCTTATGAGCTGGTCTATGGGAAGAAGGCTTTGTTGTCCATTGAATTTGAATACAACACCTTAAATATGGCAGCACAACTGGATCTAGATCTCACCAGGGCACAACAAGAAATATTTCTCCAACTGAATGGGCTAGATGAATTTAGGATGCAGGCCCTCCTACACACAGAGGTGACTCAAGTTCAAAGGAAGATTTGGCATGACAAGAACATAAAGGACAAATAGCTTCAAGAAGTTGATTGGGCTTTGTTGTATGATTCCAGGTACAAGGATTTTAAAGGAAAGTTAAGGACTAGATGGTTAGGGCATTATGTCATAGAAAAATGTCATGATAATGGTTTGTTACATATAAGAACCATTAATATAGAGGCTATCCCTTTACTTGTCAATGAGTAGAGATTGAAGGTCTACAAGAAACCCTTATAAAGGCAAGAATTCATAAATCACATCAACAAGACAGTGATGGTCATAGAGCAAGTATCAGCTTCCACCCCATCAAGTCCCTGAAAAAAGAGAAAAGAAAAAAGAAAAAAAAAAAGAGAAAAAAGAAGAAAAGATAAAGAGACTTAGGTGAAAACCTCCATGACGCACCTGCGTCCCATTATTGGGTTTAAAACCTCTTGAGGAGGCCCAATGGTGTTGAAAAAAAAAAAATCTCTCGGTGAAAACCTCTTTTGAGGCACTCAGGGCAAGCAGCTAGGATGAAAGCCTCCTTGGAGGTAGACTAGTTGTTTTTCAAAAAACAAAAAGGAGAGAAAAGGAAAATTATTTGAAAATGTTGTTTGCAAGTCAGTAGGAGGAGGGTCAACACAACTTGAGAGGAACAGAAGGACCTACACAATCCAAGAAAAAAACCAAATAGAAGAGGGTGAGAACAGAGGATAGAGGGACAATACCTGAAGGCTATACCTCTCACCTACCATTCACTAGAACCATTCTCTAGTCATGTCAACAATCCTCATGCTCCAGAAGTGAAAAAAGTATGAAAATTTAGGGGAGAGGCAGCTACAAGACATCTTGTAGGTTTCCTGTAGGAAATCCTGTAGCAGCCTATCCCACAAAGGAAACTTCACAAGGTTGTAGCCATCTTCAACACAAATATTCCAAGGTTAAGGAAGCTCCTCCAGAGATCAGCAGCAATAGCAAGATCACCAACATCACTCTCCAGCACCTGCACATCGAAGGAAACAAGCATCAAAAGAGGCCAATACACAAAAAATATGCAACAAATACACAACACAGGGACATCATTCTCCAACAAGCATCATCATCAAAGAATCTTACCCACAGGTATGTCATCTTAATCATGCTCTCTCGTTAGCACGATATGATAAAAAATGTAGGATTATGTAAGAGTTGGTTCTATAAGAAAAGGTGGCCAGTTAACTTGGCCACCTTCAGCCAGTTGATGAGGAGAAAACAATTAGACCACTCCACATGTGGCAGCAGTCAAATTAGAAGAAAAAGGAGATATGGCCAAAAAAAGGTTAAGTTATGGAGGAATGAAGTGGGAGATGATTACGAGGTAAGGTGGAATGATGGACTGATAGTGGGACCAACGGTCCAAAAGGAGGTTCTCGTACTTAGACAACCAGCACACCATCATAGACGATCATCCATATAAGGAAAGAAAACATTGATTCCCACACTAAAAGAGCATTAGAAATATCACAAATTCATCAAAAAGAGGTTGCCTCGGCCTTCTTGATGCAGCACCTACAGGAGATAGTTATCATTTTTTAGCGTAGGAGACCTACAAGATCCTACAGGAAAACCTACAGGATCCTACAAGAAAAACTATAGGATACAAAGTAGTCAATCTACAGGATTATTAGTGGGTACTAAGGGAGGAGAAATCAAAGGTTTTCCTCAACAAGACATAACCAGTGAGGTAGGAGCTATACCTTCCATGTTTTTTAGTTAAAAATAAGAAAAATCCTCCATTTGATTAAGGAAGTTGCAGTCTAGGAGAATTAAATTGTAGAGTTAACATTTAAATCTCTCTCACCCACCAGAATTCTTGAATTATATCCATACAAGCCTCCACAATTACCAGGGAAAGATGATAGGGGGTTTTAACAAGAGAGAACCCACAAACATAGTGATAATTCACTAGCATCCTCTTGTAGTAGAAGTTTTCACAAGGCACCAATGGATGAGGTTCTTTGAGAGGATGAGAGGATATGATGATGAGGTGGCTAGGGACTTTTCTCTCCCACTCATACCCCTCACTAGGACCCAAGCCACTATTGTGGTGAAAGGCCTATCAGTAGTAATCACCCCTAAAGTTATAAGCATAATCACCACACTCCCTTTAGGGTTACCTTGGAGAAAAGAAGATAAGGGTAACAACACCCTTGCAAAGAAGAAATTATTTTTGGAAGGGGAGGAGGAAATGGAAGAAAAAAATGGGGTCAGAAGAGAAAGCATTCCATGCCCTTGGAATGAAGTTAGTTACCACCTCATTAAATATATATCATGTGAAGGGAGATACAGTGTGGTGTATGGATACCACTTCAGACTCCTCCAAGAACTGAGATTTGGAGCAGACACACCTCCTCAAAATAGATTAAGTATACCCTACTTTCCTCTTCAATCAATGATAGATATGAGCATCAAAGTGTAGGAGGGAAAACATCAACAACTAGCCCATCATGGGTTGATCAAACTTCTCCTAGAAGATGCTTTACAAAACCTAAGAATCCCTATTACATGGACAACTTTTAGAGACATGTAGGAAGAGGGAGAAATTCAAGCTCTTGAATATGACAAAAGCCCCACTGTTAGTGAGGGGGATGAAGAAATAGAAGGAGGAAATGAAGAGGAAACAGAGGAGGAAAAAGAGGAAGAAAAGGAGGAGGAAAATGAAGAAGAGACAAAAGAAGAAACAAAAGAAGAGACAGATGAGCAGAGTGAGGAACTAGAGGAAGAAGAGAAGGAGAAAGACAAGGATGAGAAGGAGAATGGAAAAGAGGAAACATAACAGAAGGAAGAAGAGAGGTCTACAACTCAAGGAAAAGAAGGGGAAGAATCACCAAAGGTATCTCCAGAACCCACAGAGAAAGAGGCAATCACTGCTCTTACTGCCCTAAGTACACATATCAAGTCAAAAGGGAAGAGACAAAGACAAACACCACTATACTTTAGGACAAGAAAGAGAACAAGGATTAGGCAAGGAAGACCTCAAACACCCACCAAAACTCCTATTTTCATTGAATACTCACCAAAGCAGCAAGAGAAGATAGCTCCTCTAGAGAAAAATCAAGGAGAAGTATCATCAGGACAAGCCTCTCCCAAATCTCCCATAACTTGTGTTAGGATGCTTGTCACAAGGTCTGCCTTATCAGAGGGAAAAGGTCTCCTACAGGAGACATAGAAAGACCTATAGGAAGCAGAGGCCACCCTATAGGAAACTCTGTTAAACCTACAGGGAACTCAGAAAATAGACCAAGAAGTTATCAGTCAGCAAGAAACAAAGAAGGAAGACCTAGAACTAAGAGAACCTAGTCCACAACGCAACCTCAATTCTTACTACAAGTTCATTGAAGGGGGTAGGGTCATCCCATAGAAGTTTGTCATCCCCTTATTCCTTGAACTTGAAAAATGAAGGGAAAGAACACACAGGTGGATGAAAATTGCCAAATCAAAGGGGGTGGAGGATATAGGCCACATGGAGGACTAATTGAAAGAGATGGGAAGAGAACTGAGCAACATAAGGGATAGAGAGGCAATGATGAAAGCTCAGTTAGAAGCAAAGAATGCATGGATAAGGGGAAAACTACAAGAAAGGGAAAGAAAGTTGGAAAATATGGCTAATTTATCCTTAGAGGCAATCCAGTGTAGGATGCCAACAAAGTCTTAGGCCTAGTATCTCAAGGAACAATGGTTACAATTCCAAATTAAGCACATAAAGGCATTATGCCCTTCCAAGACTGTAGACAATTAATTGATCTCTGTGATCAAAGCACCTTGGAAGATAGAGCAAAAATGTTTGAGTTTTACCTACACAACTTGGTCTTGACATATTTGAATGTGTGGGACCCAAAATCAAAATTAGGGAACTTTCAATTGATGGCCCTAGCATCATGGATGACTCATGAGGAGGCAAGAGCTATAGAAATGAAAAAGGCAGTGGCAAGAGAAGAGATAGAACCCCTTATGATCAGAGCTGAGAAATCTAATCTAATGGATGTCATCAGCATCCATAACTTGATTTCAAATGATCTTAAGCTTGCACCTAGGTACCTTGCTGCACAAGAGCACGCAGTCACACACTTTGAAGGTATGTTCAGGTTTCTAGGACGTGATAGCATGCAAGCTTTCCAAGGGAGATGGAACGCCTTGCCTTACAGCTTGAAAATCATAGAATACCATTCTCCTCAGAGAATGAGGGAGGCACTAAATAAAACACCCATTTACAAGTAAGCTCTACAAAGACTCAAAGTCAATTGGATTTTCTTGAGACTTAGTCCACCACTGCTTTTGGGAATGGTGGAAGGAGGGAAAGAAGAAGAAGAAAGAAATTAGTGGGAAGAGATAGAGAGGAAGGCAAGATTTTATTCACAGGAAGAAGAAACTACAGTAGAAGCATGGGATGTCAGGGAGGCCACCAAAGCAATGAAGGACATGGATATAGATTAAGTTTCTCAGAGGATGAGAAACACTTTCAGTAGGGGGTGATGATGAGCCTCATTATTGGGTAACTATATGGACCTTAATACACCTCCAAGCTTATTAAAATAAACTCTTCTCATAATTCCTTACATGTTTTAATTATATTTTTCTTAATGAGATGAGTAAAAGTAAGATGTTATGTCTAGTGGTATAATATGCATTGATTGTAGGTTTTTGAGAGAAAATCATGGCAATTTTGGCTAATTAAGGGCAATTACTTGAATGAGACAAGGAGAAGATATTATAGGAGATAGATCTTCCTCATTAAATTCTCACTTACTCGAATATTCCTCAATCAAATCACACTAGCTTAGAGTTGCAAGCAGTTGAGTCATGGAGATCATGGGCAGTCGAGCCAATGACAGTTAAGAAACAATTCATCTTGAGTTTGGGAGCCAAGCCTCCCTATATGTAGGTATGTTGTTGGAGACTTTAGTTGTATAAATAAGGAGGCCTATAGCCTCATTAGGATTCAGATGGTTTATGTAAGAGCACTAAGCATTTTCAAGTTCAAGTCTTGTGGCAAAACATTGTTATGTAATTTTTCTGATATGATAATGAGAATGAGAATTTCCTTGATCCAACACTGAGTTGACTCAGAGGGCTAAAGCTCTTGGGTTAGGGCCCAACCCTAGTAGCAAAGGCTCCTCTTCTTGTACTTGTATGCTTAAGTTATTTCATAGATTAAGTGTTGAATTGATTTTATCATTGTTTCATTGCAAGTAGTGGTAAGTTGGATTAGTTTTCTTCCATTTGTGAATAGCTTTAGCAGTAGTTTTAGAGAGGTAAAGGAATACCAAAAAGGCTGATAGTAGGTGGATTTGGCCTCACTCCTCCCTTTAGGGACCATGGTTTGAGGAAAAACTCCTATTCAGCCCCAAAAAGACAGAATTTTGATTTCTTATGGAATTTAGGGTTTTATGCTACTTAGGCCAGCATCTTTTCAGTTCTCAAGAATAGGTTTCAATTGTCATTTCTGATATCTCCAACTTTGTTTTAGATATCATGGTGTTTCATAATATTCTAAAAGTATTTCCATGCATCAACTAGGCAACTAAATAATGAAATTTTGTTTTCTTAAGTTGAATGGAAATCTTTCTTGTTTGACATGGTTCATGGATAAATGGTAGTGATATATGTATTGCAGGAGTTTCAATAGTGTAGGAAGATCTCATGTCAGTAGCCCCAACCTAACCTTATCCATCCATGATCACCAAAAGCCACTAAGTCGCTCAACCAATTCATCGTTCTATAAGAACAACTTTCTAGGCTTGTTGAGAAAATCCAACCATCTTACAAACCCTATTTTGAACTCTGAAGAAGTCTTAGCCACTCCCTTGCCTTATTTCTTCCATCATTCACCTTCCCTAAGCCCTATAACACCTTCCAAATCACTCCTATTTCTCTCAGCCAAATCCTATATGAATAGAGGGTGTCCTGTAGGAGCATTAAGACATCATGTAAGAAGCATTAGGACATCCTGTAGGATGACCTGTAGTGGCATGTTTTGAGGCCGATTTGTGGAAAAAGAATACAGGAAGATAGAAGAAGAGCCCTACTTTCCTTCGAAGCCATCTTACCCTTCACCACCATTCCTAACCCACCTTCTACATCACCAAGAATATTTAGCATTCATATTTTCGCAAAAAAAAGGGCAAAAGGGAGAAAAGAGTTATTGTGTTCATTCATATGCACATCAGTAAAATGTTTGTCTGTTTTAGATTGCATGCCTAGGATAGTTAGGATTACAAACATGCTAGCTTAGAATTCTTCTGAAGCAAGATCTCTTAGCAATTAGTTAAATGAATGGTGTGTTCAAAGAATTTATTTATGTTTTTCCTTACTACAGTAGACAATATTTCAATTCTCCCAATTAGTGCAAAACTCCCCTTTCTTCATTGGTAATCAAACTTCTTCTGAATCAATAGAAGGTTGGTTTGATAAACCATAGTGGTCTATCGCCAGCTCAGTAGTGACAAAGATTGGACCCAATGCATTTGCTTGTGTATACAACACTGTCACCTCCAAGTTTGTACGAACCTCGGGTTGATAAAGTAAAGTTGGTAGCCTAGGAGTTGCAACATTATTGCTACAATACTGGTGCTCATCAACATGCAGTGGGAGTATTGAGCATGTTTATGTCAAAACTGGGGAAGGAGCATTGGACAACAGTGAAGCAGGTTTTCAGGTATTTGCGTGGCACTAGTGATTATGGTTTGTGCTATCAAGGAAGACCAGGATTGGATAGAGTTTTGGACATTTGTGGCTTTGTTGATGAAGACTGAGCTAGAGATTTTGATTAGAGAAGACCTACAAGTGGTTATGTGTTTAACCTATTTGGAGGTGCAGTCAGTTGGATGAGTAAGAAATAGTTTGTAGTGGCCCTTTCAGGTACAGAGGCAGAATACATGACAACCACTCATTCAAGCAATGAATCAATTTGGTTGTAGAGGTTGTGTTAAACTATGGGGTTAGTAAAATGAGATATGAGGATAGACTATGACAGCCAAAGCGCAATTTTCTTGGCAAAGAGCCCTTTCTTATCATTAAAAGACAAAGCACATTGATGTTCAATATCACTTTGTGATGGATATGGTTGACAACAAAAACGTGTTGATGGTAAAGGTGGACACTTTGAAGAAGACTGCAGATGCATTGACAAAGTCTATGAGCATTGAGCAGTTCTCTTGGTGTAGAGAAACAATGGGCATTGGATCAATGACTAAGCTCTCCTATTGAAAGGAAAAAACAAGTGGGAGAATGTTGGGTGTGTGTTATATTCTTTCCATGACTACCCCATGCATTTTGTTTGGGCCCTATATGAGGTGGGCCAACCTACCTATGGTTTTGTGCATGGATTTCGCACATGGTTTTGGGTATGCTGGTTTTTTGTCCATGGCATTTTGTAGATCCGGTAAAGGGAAATATGATTATGTTCTAATCCGGGGTTAATGGATTGGGGTTTATGGATGCTTTATAATGTATATATATGTATTGTAACATAGAAAGGAATACAATGAAAAATCAATCTGGTAGTCTTGGTTTTTGGATCCAAGGCAAAATCTCTGTGTATATCTGTTTTATGTTTTATGCTCTCACATTATTTAGTTTCTGTTTTTAGAATTTGTATGTAGGTAATTTCTGTATGGGGATAAAACCTACAATTCCAAGCTAAATGGAGGGGAAAACATTATAGTGGGCATCACTTGGGGTTAATTATTTGCTATGGAAATTGGCATTAGCAAAGGCAAAAAGCAAAGGGAAATAAATGGCAATTAATTCAAGAAATAAAGGAAAATAGGAGAAAAGGAAGATGAAGACACAAGAATATGCATGAAAGGGAAAATGAAGGAAAAGAAAAATAAAAGGAGAGGGATAACATTCTATGAATCTCTTAGCTACTCTTGAACACTATTGGTTACTCTTGGTCACATTCTAGCATGAGCATAAACACTTGTCACTTTTGGGAGGAGAAGGAGAAGAGAGCACTTGGACACAAGCAAGCAAGAAAGTAAAGGAAAAAAAAGGGAGCACAAGAAGAAGATTGGAAGAGTAGCTACAACAAGAGGATTTTGCGAGTAACAAGTTTCATGTGTGACTTCCATGATAGGATTTGAATGCATGGTGCATGCATTTAGTTATTTGGTTATTTTGTTTTCATTGGCATGGTATTTTCCCGGATTGACAGTGGTTACAACCTTGCCTTGCCATTTCCTTGGTAGCCATGGTGTGTTGGGATTCATTCTTGGTTGAGCTTTTGATTGTCAAAAGATTTTGGATCCAGGTGAGGTGGTATCAAGAAAATCCCAAAGGTTGGGGTTGGAGATGGTTTTCTCCATGAAGCCCTTGATAGGTGGGTGGACACAGGAAAATTCCTCTAGGTATGGTGAAGAAACTCCTAGGCATCCAAGCTTGTTTTGGTTGGTGATCTCTGGACCAATTTAGGTGAGATCATGGTGGCTTGAGGGTGGAGGTGGTTTAAGATATGTATTCCCTATTGGTTATATTTTGGTTTATCCCATGAGAACCCACATTCATGCTTGGAATATGGTGCGGGGATGATTGGATTAAAGAAAGTTTTGGTTCATCCCAATCTATGGATGGGTGGTACGTGGAAGTCCCTAACTTGGTTGGCATTTTCATATGTTATTATTTGTTGATTCCTATTGAGATTGATGAGAACAAGCTCCGATTTTATGACTATTTTTTCATGGTTAAATGTTGGTTACATGTGTGGTATACTTCTTATTTTATGACACGCTCCTTTTATGGATCCCTTCCATGGTTTGATAAGTACTTGGTTACTTGATATGAATGCATGCGCTAATGTGTGTTTTTACAACTAATAAGAGAGGGTATCAAGCCTTCTTGATGATTATTTGATTAAAATAAGCATTTATGGCCTACAAGTACCTTGTCGACAAAGTGTTTGTTTAAATGATTTTCATGTATCTGATGAATTTTACTAGGAATAAGGTCAAGAACAGTAAATGAAGATTCCTACATGTTAATGATAGAGTTCTAGAATTTTTTGGGAAGTTTTCCTCGAGCTAGCCCTAAAAATATAGAATCGAGTCCTTGGCCACAGTCTCTTAACTGAGAAATTTCAATTCTAGCCACATGGAAGACACCTTGTGTGTACAAATGAAGGCTTCTAGCTGCATGCACTAGCCTACATGAGTGCAACCGGGCTATAAAGTCACGTTAAAAGAAAGTTCCAACTTAGGGTTAGATCACAAATGGATGTTATCTAAAATCTGGGTGATCAAGTGTCCCTAATAGGTTTTAGGAAGCTTCCAGATAGTAGACCCCACTTCCATAACACGAACTTGGTTTTCGGGTCATGCATAGTAACATTCAGCTCATGTTTACCCTCAAGAGCTATTAAAAGAGGGTAAATGTGATGTGGGGTGTTACAGTTTATTAGTTCACTTCATGAACACATTTTTGATGATTGAAAGGAAAATAGGATAAAGAAGGATTATAGATAAACCATGAAAAGGGATGTTGATATCAGAGGGAGCAACCAACAAAATTTGACATCTTGACAAAAGGTATCATGATTTGGTAACTCTAATATTGATGATTTGTTTGAGATATGAATTGGACACCTAAAATAACTTGTTACATAAGTACATACCAAAAAGATAATTGATTGATATAATATGGTGTATCTATAGTTGTTTTGTTTAAACTCAATTAAAAAACATATGGATTAAGTGGAAAAAAATGGTAATGTCTTAGAAGAGTCTATGATAGAAATGTGTACACCTTAAATGCAAGAAAAGGTAGCAAGTCACAAGATAGCATGTTGGTCATGTTGGATTCGATTAACTTTCTAGAAAGACAAAGGAAGTTATGATTAGATCTACATTGTTTGGTTTGGCTAGATACTTTTGATGATAAAGATACTACAAATGATGATTGATGGAAAGTGATATAAAAGGTTGATGGAAAGAACCCTGTCACAAATATGGATTGAGAAAGATTTTGGCTCCATAACATCCAACAAGATCGAGGCTCAGCTATGATATGATGGTACGAGATAGGAACCCTTTTAAGATGCTACTAATATATCTAGAGAAAAACAAGTAGCTGATAAACGAGACAAAGATGAATATTATGGTTGTATCTCTTTGGTTGAGAGGGAGCTAGAATATGCTCCCTGATTGAGAGGGAATGAGTTTTACCTCCATGATTGAGAGGAAGTGGTGTGAGACACCGTATTCTCCATGTGTCATGTACTAGCCTAGGATTAATAGCCATAAGTCTAGTGAAGGCACTAGTAGGGAGAATGAAGGATTGGATAAGCATCTAGGATCGATACTCCTTGAGGATTGGGAATCTAAGATAGGAAGTAGTCTTGTGGACCGATACTCTTTGAGGATCTGACAGGTTATCCAATATAAGAGTAGTCGTAGAGGAGTGATATTCTTTGAGGATTGGGAATCCAACATAAGAATAGTCATAGAAGGACATACCTGGTGAACATATGGATTGGGTATGTTGCTTGAAGGGGTTGTGGCATTGGTGTCCAAATTTATGCCTACAAACATTGTGCTATATTCTTATGGAGATTTATAGCTTGTTACTCAAGGCCTTGGTATATTGTAATTTAACAATGTTGGTCATGATGTTGATGCTTAATGATGGCTTATCAATCCGAATCTTCTTATGAGAATATTTCAATTTGAGAGTATCCTTGTACCGATTATGTAATTATGAATACCTTCCCAAATAAGGGGGAGTGTAGGAAAATGTAACTAGGTTTAGTATTCATAATTATTATTGTGCTTGTGTTATTATATATTTCATGTAAAAAGCAAAAGAAGAAAAATAAATTTTATTTTTCAAGCATAGGTTTCATGCTCAAGTCAAATTTTTATTTGGATCAAGCATTTCCTCATGCTTCTAGGGTTTACTAAGTCAAAATAATATTTTTCATGAGTCATTTTATTATACTTGAGTCAAGTCCCATTTGGGCTTTTGAGAGAAAGTGGAAAAATGATTTCATTTGAGTCAAAATTGTCAATTTTGTCCCTACAATACCAAGTCAACCATGCTTGGACAATTTAGCCCTGAAAGGAACCCATTAAACCTCCTCGATGTGTATATATACAATGTAGTTCGATCTCATTTGAAGCCAAGCAAGAAAGTTCAATTTCTCTGCTAAGAAGAGAGAGAAAACAAGCGAAGAAAGTCAAGAAGAAGAGTGCAAGTCAAAGGATAGAGAGCAAGGGTTGAAGGAGAAAGAATTGTTTCCACACATACAAAACATTGGCCCTAGCGTGTATCACACGTATGAAGTTTCAAGGGCTGAAAATTGCAGAGCTAATTGTAGGGGTCAAAAATATGTTATAGGGGCCAAAAATCTAAAGTTTGAGCAAGTTTAAAAGGCTTTGACTATGTTTGACTTGAGTTGTCTTTTACTTGTTGGCAGATCTTTGAAGGAGGGCTAACTTGTGTCTTGTGGGAGGTCTTGGTCTGGGATTTTGGGTCTTGGATTTTTCATTTTGATTTGATTCTATAAGAAGAGAAGATTTGACTGTGTTTTCCCCTTGGAGGAATTTTCCCTAGCTTGGAGTCTGTATCTTGTGTTCGTTATCTTTTTGTGATATTCATGGTTTATTCTTTTGCTAATTGTTTTATGAAAAGAGCATAATAAAAGTAATAAGAAGTCAAAATATGTTCACAAACAATTATCAAGTAAAGAGAAATCACCCTAGTTGTTGACCTATAGATTTGTCAACATTTTATAGGTATTATGTGTACAAGGTTAAACTCTACAAAAATTGACTAAGTAACCAAAGATACATTTCAAATTACTCATAAATAGAAATAATCCTCCAAACATAATAATGAAAGTCAAAGGAGAAGGTTGCGAGGTGAGTGAACAAGGTTTTGGATAAGGTAGTCTCCAAAAATAAGAGAGGGAATTCATATTAGATATGTTAGGGATGAAGTAATGGAGAGGAAATCGCCATGTCACTGCCCAATCAGTGCCCAAACACTATCACATGTCATCGTTAGTGTTAACCCCTTACTAAACATAAACTTAATAAAAATAGAAAATGCTAAAAATATGTGATGATACCCAATGGTAGGGAAGGCTTAGTAGTGGATGAAAAATAGTCATATACATCCTTAATGATGTATGGAAGAGGATAAAATGATGGCCTAAGTGAGGTCCTGATGAAATTCTGAAAGGAATATACCTCAACACTATGCTAGGAATTGAGAGTGAGGATAAAGTTGCAATGTAAATTGAAGATATCAAGACTTTTGAGTTGTTGTAGTAGAATTCAAGGAAAGAAAAGAGGTTTGTAGGCATGGGTAGTCTACTCCTCAAAGGTATAGTTTATGATTCGACAAAGAAGAACTAGTCATGCATGATTTAACTTTGAACAAGAAGCCAAGAGACATCATGAGAAATGGATGCTACTACATGCAAGATAGGGATTACTATAACTTATTATTTATTAGAAAATGAAGAAGTCAAGAAGGATTCAAATTTGATTCTTTACCACAATTATCCCATTACTCAATGGATTTACACTAATAATCCAAGTTAGAGGGAGAAAATTTCTACTTTGGAAACATTAATGGGTTCTTAACTTGAGGAAGTGAAAATTTCTCAACATGCTTTAGGAAATGCTAAGTATTAATTTTCATATAAAATGGATTTTTGAGAGTGTTGATTGGGTTCATGCAACCTGTGATTGTGGAAAATTTATTTAGAAAGCATTCCCTCATAATCATAGATTAAAAGAAACCCTTATGATTGCTGAAGAATATATAGAACCTGAAGGAAACCTTGAGATGAGTAGAGTAAATTTATCATGTGCTCTTGCGAGGAAACTCTTGAAGAATAATCACTAGGTTTTGTGATTCCATGGATCACATGTAGAAATAAAAGCAACAATTGGTAACATTGATCTGGCTTGTAATTTTTTTGATATGGCTCTATGCTTAGTTATTGACCTTTCCTTGGATATTTCGTTGAAATTCCCTATTTTATACCTCTCTTATGTTGAAGTATAATTTTTAAATCATTCCAATATTGGTAGTGATAATGGCATGTTTTCTAAATAATGTGTGATTCACATTATTTCTCCCTTAGGAAGTGGAGGAAAGTACTCTCTATATTTATCTAAAGCATCTACAACATCATTGCAAACAAGAAGAGATTTATATGGTTGAAGATTTGAATATAATTATTAGCAAGTTTGGTAAAGATTACTTTGCCAGGAAAAGGGCATATTTTGGATCATTTTAGAATTTTCATGAGAACATTACATATTGAAGAAACCAATAGGGGTTTTCTTTTTAATAAAACCTTACTAGAATAAAAATGAAATGATACTCTAGTGAAATCTAATAGCTATCAAGGAGTCCAAAGTACACACACACACATATGGTGTTAAGAAAATTGTTATAAATAGGAGCATATGGAAGCTTAAGTGGGTTGAGCTACAAGTGATTTGAAGTTTTATTTCTGATGTTGATCTAATGTATAAGTATGGATGGTGATATTTTAGGCCATTTAAGAGACTGAAATTTTTTAATCTCACTTTTGAGTGTGGTTAGTATAATTTATAATGTTCACATTTTGAAGGAAATATTGGAATATGAATTTGTCAACATTGGAGAGTTTGCGGAGGATTGCATTTTGAAACCCAAAAATTATCCATATTGTGGGGTAAATTTGGAAGATAATCCATTGTTAAAGCCATATAATTTGATTTTGATATGACTAGTCTTGGATTTAGGATATTAGAGATTTGATGGATAAATGCAACCTTAAAATACCATGCCCACATATAGAAAATACTTGGGGTTTCTGTTGGGTCCCTATAATACTAGTGATTACCCCTTTACTATTGTAGTTATACCCCTTATTAATATTTTTGTGCCCCTATTGCCCCCATATTGTTATTACTGTGCCCCATAAAATCCCTCTATTTTTATTTTTGTGGCTTTATAGTATTACTGTTAGGTCGGCTGGATTATATTGTGACTCCTTAGACTCCTATATATAGAAAGGAGGTTTTGTCATTTGAATCATCCAAGAATTGTTCATTTATGTAATGTAAAGGAGGTTTCCCCCTCGAAGAGGCTGAATTCTAAGGCGTTGATCTATCTTTTCTATCTTTTCTTGAGCTGGTTTCATAACATTTGGTATCAGAGCTTTGGATTCTAAGGTTTCGTTACTCCAAACAGGTCATCGTGGAATTTTCGCTATAAATTTTTTTCTGCGACATCTCAGAAGTGGAAACAAAAACCCATTTGAGAAGAAATTGCGCTGAACCTTGGATCCGAATTTCAGAGCTCTTCGCACTATATTTGCGGAGATATGATCTGAGGAAGTTGGTCATTTTGCAGACTCCTGAATTACATTCCAAACAGGTGACCTGGGGAAAATCGTCATAACTTTCTCTCTGCGGATCAGATTGAAATTTAGTAAGAAGGTACAGAAAGAGGACGAACTATAGTTTCTTGTATGCATTTTTTAGATCCAAAGGTCGAAACAGTGACTCGGGGCACGTCGTACAAGTTCGCTCTACTGAACTAGTCTATAATCAAGTCACTATGGGAGATTTTGCATAACTCTTCCTTGGAGAATCCAATTTGGGTCAGACTTGTGGCATTGGAAAGAGGACACAAAGGGCTACTACAGGTCGCAAATTCAAAACTAGATGATCAGAAAGTACAGAGATACATCAGAGGCAATATCGAGCTCCTACAAAGTGAAAAAAGGTGTGTAGATTTTCTTAAATTTTTTCTTAAGCTTGGTTTGAAAATTTATTTTGAAGGAATTCAAAGGGCATAGTAGAGCATTATTATCGGTAACTGATTCCCCAAGGAAAGAAAATGCAAACACCTAGTAAGGAACCTGAAAGCTCTAGCATGACTCATGAAGAAGAGGAAGAAATGCAACATGATATATCAAAATTACAAGACCAAGTGCAACAATTGTCCCTTACACAAAAAGGAACAGAATCTAAGATGGATGGTTTAAAGAAAGATGTAGAAGCTAAGATGGATGGTTTAAAGAAAAGTGTAGAAGCTAAGAGGGACTGTTTAAAGAAAGGCGTAGAAGCTAATATGATTGACATGGAAGCTAAGATGGATGATTTGAAGATAGATTTGAAGACAGACATGGATGAATTGAAGATAAATATGAATAAGTTGCTACAAGAAATGGGCACTAAGGGTGAAAGGGTACTAAAGGAAACTCATGATGAGAATAAAAGAAATGTTAATCATGATTCCATAAATCTAATGTTGGATCGAAGACTCACCATATTCCAAAAATCGATATGAGGAAGTTTGATGGCAAGGATCCTGCCACATGGATATTACAGATGGAGCAATTCTTCGATCTCAATAATGTGCAAAACACACAAAAGGTACGTATGGCAACTTTATATTTGGAACCAAATCAGTTTGTATGGTATCAATGGCTTTGCTCTCGTAAACAATTTATCACTTGGGCAATTTTTACGGAAGAATTGATAGCACATTATGAGGATACAAAAAGCAACACTTTTTTTAGCCAATTGATAAGTCTCAAACAAAAGGGTTCAATAATGGAGCACATTGAGGAGTTCCAAAAATTGAACATAAGGGTAAAAGATATTCCAGAGGAGCATAGGATTGATGTGTTCATAGGGTCTTTAAAGGATAATATCCAACATGATGTTCGCCTTTGGGAACCTGATTCATTAGAGAAGGCATTCAGGTTAGCAAGAAAAATGGAAAGCAAAATTATGGCAACCAGGAAGCATACCATTCACAACTATAAAGATGGAAGTGTTGTTGCCCCTAGTCTTCCACAACCTATAAGGTTGACACCACAACAATTGGAAGAAAAAAGAGCAAAAGGGCTTTGTTACAATTGTGATAGCAAATACACTAAAGGTCATAAGTGTGCTGAGAAGAAATTATTCTACATAGATTGTGAAGAGGAAGAAGAAAAGGAGCAAGAAAGGTCAAAAGAAGAGGATATACTCCAGGAACAAAGCCTAGATGAAGAAAAAATAAATCCGACCATATCTTGTAATGCATTGGCGGGAATTACCACTCCTCAAACCATCAAGATAGAAGGACAAATCAAGAAGAAAAAGGTAATAGTGTTGATTGATTCAGGAAGCACCCACAATTTTATTCATTGTAAGGTAGCAAAAGAATTGAATTGCTTCCTATATCCAGCACCAGAGTGTCAAGTGATGATTGCAAATGGAGGAACAATAAATTTCTCTGGAAAGTGCCATAATATCAAGCTATCCATGGGAGAATATGTATTGACTAGCCCAATGCTTTCCATTCCAATGGGAGGTGCTGATGTTGTACTAGGAGTCCAATGGCTACAATCCTTGGGTACAATAGCTTTTAATTTTCAAGAACTTTTCATGAAATTTTCTACGGAAGGAAAGGAAGTTGAATTAAGGGGTATTGCAGGGAAACCAGGAAAGATAATCAGCTCTAATGGTATGACAAAGCTTCTAAAAAAGGAGCAAAGAGGTGTAATTGCACAATTATGTTCGCTAGATGTTTCCACATCGGAATCATCTATTTCTCCAGATCTCCAAAAAGTCCTGGACAATCATTCCAAGGTATTTGAGACTCCCAAAGGTCTCCCACCTATGCGTGATCATGATCATGCTATTCATCTGATTCCAGGAAGTGTTCCTCCAAACATCAGGCCGTACAGATATCCCTATGTCCAAAAGAGTGAAATTGAACGTATGGTTGCAGAAATGCTAGAGGCTGGTATAATTCAACCGAGTCAAAGTTCTTTCTCTACTCCAGTAGTATTGGTGCACAAGAAGGATGGATCATGGCGCATGTGTCCGGATTATAGGGAGCTCAACAAGCTCACTATTAAAGATAAGTTCCCCATTCCTGTCATTGATGAATTACTGGATGAATTGCATGGATCAATTTACTTCACCAAGTTGGATCTTCGTTCAGGATATCATCAAATCAGAATGAAGATTGAAGACATTCCAAAAACAACATTTAGAACTCATGAGGGTCATTATGAATTTTTGGTCATGCCTTTTGGCCTTACCAATGCACCTTCAACATTTCAAGGTTTGATGAATTCAATTTTCAAACCATTCCTTAGAAAATTTGTGTTAGTATTTTTTGATGATATACTAATCTACAGCAAGTCTTGGAAGGATCATGTTGAACATGTTGACAGGGTGCTACAACTATTGGAGGAGAAACAATTATATGCAAAAAGATCCAAATGTTTCTTTGGAGTCCAGGAGGTGGAATATTTGGGTCATATTGTATCTCATGAAGGAGTTAAGGTAGACCCTAGCAAAATTAAAGCCATTAAGGAATGGAAAATCCCCACATCCATAAAGCATCTGCGAGGATTTCTCGGGTTGACAGGGTATTATCGCAAGTTTGTTAAGAATTATGGGAGAATAGCAGCACCTCTAACAACATTATTGAAGAAAGATGCATTTTCATGGACTCCGGAAGCAACAAAGGCCTTTGAACATCTTAAAGAGGCAATGTGCCAAGCACCGGTCTTAGCTACACCGGACTTCACAAAAACCTTTATTGTGGAATGTGATGCTTCAGGAAATGGAATTGGTGCTTTTCTAATGCAAGATGAAAGACCCATTGCTTTTGAAAGTCGTCCAATCAAGGGAAAGTTTTTAAGCAAAGCTATTTATGAGAAGGAAATGTTGGCAATACTCCATGCACTTAAGAAATGGCGACCCTACCTAATGGGAAGACACTTCAAGGTAAAAACGGATCATGATAGCCTTAAATACTTTTTAGAACAAAGATTATCCTCTGAAGAGCAACAAAAGTGGGTCACAAAGATGTTGGGTTATGACTTTGAAATCATCTACAAAAAAGGGAAGCAAAATGTGGTGGCAGATGCACTCTCAAGAAAGGATGAGGATGTGGAAGCATTGTTGTGCGCCATTTCTATTATCCAACCAGATTGGATAAACGAAGCAAGGGAGGAATGGAAGAATGACGAAGAAGTGTGGGCACTTATTCGAAAGTTACAACAAGATTCCAGTACGTCTGATACATTTAGCTGGCAAAATGATTCGTTATGGTACAAAGATCGCTTATACCTCTGTAAGAATTCCCAGCTAAAACAAAAGATTCTTATGGAATTGCACACTTCTCCCTTAGGAGGGCACTCAGGATTTTTAAAAACTTACCACAGGGTTAAGAAGGAATTTTTTTGGGATGGCCTTAAATCAGATATTCAAAAGTTTGTGGCGGAATGTTTGGTTTGCCAACAAAATAAAGTTGAAACAATTAAGACACCGGGTCTATTACAACCTTTATCCATTCCAAGCCAACGTTGGGAGGAGGTTTCAATGGATTTTATCACAGGTTTACCCAAGTCTGAGGGAAAGAGTGTCATCATGGTGGTAGTTGACAGACTTACCAAGTATGCACACTTTTGTGCATTATCACATCCATTTAAAGCCAGTACAGTTTCTACTGCATTTATGGAAACAATTCAAAAGCTACATGGAAACCCAAAGATTATTGTAAGTGACAGAGATCCCATTTTCACTGGAAATTTTTGGACAGAATTATTTTCTTGTCTTGGTACTCAGTTAGCTCATAGCTCATCTTATCATCCTCAATCTGATGGGAAAACTGAGATAGTAAACAAATGTTTGGAAGGATATCTTCGTTGCTTTGTATCTGATAAACAGACACAATGGGTCAAATGGTTGCCTCTGGCTGAATGGTGGTATAACACTTCCTTCCATACAGCAACAAAAATGACCCCATTTATGGCACTTTATGGGTATCAACCACCATCCATCACATCATATTTAAGAGAAAATTCTAAGGTTCAGGCAGTGGAACATCACATCGAACATCAACAACAAGTCCTCCAACTCTTAAAGGATAACCTCGTGTTGGCACAGAATAGAATGAAACAACAGGCAGATCAACATCGCAGTGAAAGAAGTTTTGATGTAGGTGATTGGGTATTCCTACGGCTACAACCATATAAGCAAATGTCCCTCAAGCAAGCTAAGAAGGATAATAAATTATCACCAAAGTATTATGGTCCGTACAAGGTGTTGCAAAAGATTGGTACTATGGCATACAAATTGGAGCTTCCTGCAGCTTCTCGATTGCACCCAGTTTTCCATGTTTCATGTTTAAAGAAGGTTATAGGCGACAAGCTCCCAGTTCAAACAATATTGCCAGAACTTGACGAGGAAGGAAAAATTATATTGGAACCGGAAGCAGTCACAGAAACAAGAACTCGACAGCTACGAAATCGATCAATTTCAGAGTATCTTATCAAGTGGAAGAACTTATCCGCTGAAGATTCCACATGGGAGGATGAGAATTTTATGCAGAAGTATCCAAAACTACTCAAGCGTTGAGGACAACACTTTTTTGAAGGAGAGGGGCATGTTGGGTCCCTATAATACTAGTGATTACCCCATTACTATTGTAGTTATACCCCTTATTAATATTTTTGTGCCCCTATTGCCCCCATATTGTTATTACTGTGCCCCATAGAATCCCTCTATTGTTATTTTTGTGGCTTTATATTATTATTGTTAGGTCGGCTGGATTATATTGTGACTCCTTAGACTCCTATATATAGAAAGGAGGTTTTGTCATTTGAATCATCCAAGAATTGTCATTTATGTAATGTAAAGGAGGTTGCCCCCTCGAAGAGGCTGAATTATAAGGCGTTGATCTATCTTTTCTATCTTTTCTTGAGCTGGTTTCTTAACAGTTTCTTTCGCATAATTTATAGAGGAGTTTTTTCAGCATTAAAGGGAATTTTGAGGTTGGATGCCACACGTAGAGGACCTTTTTTAAAGGATACGGGCCATATTTTTGGTCTCATGCCCCTCAAATATTTTAGATGTGAAATGATAGCCAAAATTAATTATAATTTTTATTACTTAATTAATGAGGTGGACCTTTTCCCTCCATTTGTTATATTAGGGGATTTTAGTTTTGCGAAATTAAAATTTTAATGTAAAGAGAGTTGGGAACCTCCTTTATAAATAAATGTGTACTTACTCTCATTTTCTCATGGCTAGATAGTTGGGGAAATTAGTGGATATTAGTATTTATTTATGGGGAAGATCTTGTTGATGTGGATTGTCTTATTTTCATCAATGAATATTATTAAATCTTGGATGGATGATGATTAAAAAGTAAGTTATGTTTGCTTAGTTTTGTTAATGGAAAATGGTAATTAAGTGTTGCATGGGAATTGTTATTTCATCTTCTCTCTTTTACAAATCATCCACTAAGCTCTTTTTGGATGACCAAAGTAAAGCTCACTTCCCTATCTCATTCTTGAAGATGTGAGGTGCTTATCTGAAACCTCCAGGGTACATAAGTAGGTCTATCATAGTATTTGAAGCGAAATATGCTCTAATCCTCTCTCATCAAGGTCTTTTAAAATGAACTAAGTGTATCTCATTCCCTTATCCCCTATTTGGAGATAGAAGGATGCCTAGGTCAAACTTATAGGGTACATGAATGATTTTTCCCTAGTCTTTCAACCTATATCTACTATATTTATCTCCAAGCCTATTGCTCCATAACTCCATATATCCCCAAAAATATATTGGCAAGCTAAAGTCATTGATATTCTATCCTCAATCACCCCTTTTTATTTTAAATCATTAAACTATTTTGTTGGGGTTTTAATGTTTTTATAATTCCTTGGTTGTGTGTGTTTTGAGACCTTCCCTGTGAACTTAAACCTTAAAAATTACCATAAAAACCCTAGTTATCCTTTCTTAAATATCCACATTAAACCATAAATTTTCAATCCTTTGATTGGTGGTAATTGAAGTAGAAATCTTAGGAGGCTCTTGACTTGGTTTAGTTGGGTCATTAGATCCCTAAGATACACTAGGTAGAGCCCCCTTTGAGCTGGAGGAGAACTAATTGGAAAAAAGTGACAAGAGGGATGGTAAGGTAACAATTACTCCCTCCCTTGAGTACATTGGGACTCACTCTTGAACTTTTAGAATTTATCTCAAGAAATGTGAATTTTTTCTATAACATTTTTATGTTGTCATCAGGGACAAAGTATATTTCCTAGAAGATGACATTAAATGAGGTTTCATATTTGAAGTATTGTCTTGGTGACTCCATTAGAAGAAAAAAATCATTGTTCTTTGAATATTGGTTCTTGTGAGGTGGGACAAACATCATTAAGAAACCATTTTCAGCTCACTTGGTGACTCTATTGTGAAAAGGTATGAAATGATATTTTGTTATCTCATGATAAATTCGTACTTGGTGAAAAATGGAACCATGAGATTTGAATGTATCCTATATTTCTCTAGATGTTGAGGACATCCAAAGATACCCTAATAATCACCCTCCAAAGTTTAATAGGAAGCTTCCAAAGTTTGAAGGGGTCTCTTTTTCTTTATCCTACATGTCTTGGCATTAATGATGCATATTTTAAAATTTAAGTAAAGACATGAAAAATATCATCATGATATTATTAATTATTTCTTTGGGGCAAGGGAATAATGGTTGGCTCAAGCACCCCTGTAATCTAAAAAGCATACGTTCTATGTTTGTTCTGATTGAAATATTTCTCAAGTGTTAGGGAAACATGATTGCAAAGTTTCGAAGACACTTACCATGATTTCTTGGTGGTCCTATAGGTGGAAAGCCTTCTTTGTATTTTTAAAGCTAACAAAGAAATTGATAAATAAATTTTCCAACAACAAGAAGAGGATATCCTTGGATACCACTATATATCAACCAAATTGGTGGGAAGATTATCCAATATCTCATAAGTATATATATCTCCTCGTTGTAGCCTAGTAGAAAAGTAGTTTTGTTAGCCCTTTGGAAGAAACCATTGAATCAAAAAGAGGTGATTCAAAAGAAAACATAAATGTGGGAGTTTATGATGTTTCTATTCTTCAATATGGTTAAGAAGATGATGAGGTCATCATGGGAGAAGACATGCATGGAGGCATTACTAAAAATGAAGATAATGTTGGTCTAAAGTCTTATAAATAAATTCAGGAACATGACCTAGATTTAAAAAGAAAAAAGGCATTGTCTAGTGTAAAGTTGTTGCATATGACAACCCTAAAAAAGATAGAATAAAAGAGTTTTTTTTTCTCCTCAAATTCCACTTATGGAGAGGAAAAAGTGGTAATTCTAGACTTAGAGTAAAGGAACCTATATTTGGATGTGGAGTGAGAGTATGAATTTTTGCAATTGAAATCAAAGATCATATTTGTTGTATTTTAAAGGAGGCCTTGTCTATGAAAATGATTCTAAAAAGGAGAGTTATGCTATTGATGATAGCATGGCCGAAATAAAGTATGAGTATGATCTTGAGGAGGATAAGAGGTTTGAGTTTGACCTTATCACATGATTATTACAAGAGTATGATGGGAATGATGAAGTTGTTGTCAAAGAAGATGTCCTATATCAACCTTATTCTCCTTTTATCTAACACCATACAATCCATGGAATCAAATTTTGATGTAGACCCTTGGCATGATATGAATGGTGAGAGTCATAGTGGAAATATTAATATTTGGAAACTATTTTATTCAAAGGATTATGTTTCAAATTGGATATATATTCTCATTTCCAAGTATCTCTAAAATATACTAGTGAAAATGAAGGGCCCATTAGCATGGAAATGAGTTTTCGGAATATGAAAATGGAGCTAGAGATATTTTGAGATTGAATTAATTATACATTCCCTTTGGCCACACAAATTTCTCACAGGTACCAAATCTCTCTCATAATTTGCCTGAAAATGAAGTATGGTTATAGTGTACCTTTTGAAAAAGATATATACTATTAATTGAAAATGCAAACAAAGTTGGGAAGGTGGAACTTCATCTTCATAATATTATGAAGCTAAAACAAATTATGTTTTTAAACAAAATATCATGGAATTAAAAGATGTTGGTTTACAATGTTGTTACTCATCTTTTTGGGAAACCTGTTATTTTCATTCAATTCTATTCATTCTAAGCAATGTCCAAAGGAATTGAATATAACAATTACCCTACACGCTTGTGTCAATATGAGATAAATGATGTCATTCTTTATTTTGGTGAATGCAAGATTATTATTTCAAATTACCCACATCATTCTAGTAGTGTTATGCTCTTGACCCATGAGAAAACTAGAATATCAACAATATGAAACAATAAAGCCCCCCCAAAAAAACATGAAATGAGACAAGTTGCAAAGATATTTTATTATTCAGAAGAAGAACATAATGTTCACTTTCCTCTTCAAGGGGACAACCTCTAACAGAGAAGAGCTCAAATATAATAAGACTTGATGATTCCTTCCCCTACTATCTAATATTATTTATAGCTTAATGACATCCAAACACCTAATGACTAGTGGTCCCTTGCATAAAATGGGTTAACCACTTCATTTATTAACTACGGCCCATTTATAACTAATTGTGGCCCCTTTCTATAATGTGGATCAACCACTTAATGTGGCTAACCTCTTATGGGCATTATTGACTCTCTAACTAAATATGACTCTGAATAGGCCCCTTGGGGTTATTACATAATTAAAGGGGTTATGGTTGGACCCTAACATTCCCCCCCAATCAAAACCAACCTTTTCCTCAAGGCTGAAGCTGCAGAAACTACTAAATAATAGTGGATGGTTCCCATGTTGCATCTTTTGGAGAGGTGTCTTTCCACTTGATGTGGACTTCCTTGGTCGCACGACTGCGAAGATGTATTTTGCGAGTATCAAGGACCTATTATGGTTGGAGCCAAAGTGAGCCTTCCTCATCCAGTTCTAGTAGACTTGTTTGAATCCTGCAATTATTCCCCATCACTTTCTTGAGGCATGATACATGGAAGATTGGGTGTATTTTTGAAGTAGTTGGCAAGGCTAGTTTGTAAGCGACTGCTCCTATGCGCTAAAGTATCTGATAAGGCCCATAGACTTTTGGTGCTATTTTCTGGAAACCCTTTTCTTTGAGAGAGGTTTTATTATACAGTTGGAGTTGCAGGAATACTTGGTACCCTACTTGAAATGAGTGCTTGGAATGATGTTGGTCAGCCTATTGCTTGATTCTATTCTGAGCTTGACATAGATTATCTTTGAGATGAGCGATCATGGCATCACGATTCTGTAGGAGATGATCAACTTCTTATACTTTGGAACATCCTGGGGTATAAGAAACTGGTGAAGGTAGGAGTTGTCCATACACTGCCTCATATGGCGTCTTCTTGGTGGCTTCATGATAGTTAGTAGTATACCACCATTCAACTAAAGGAAACCATTGTACCCATTAATTCTACTTTTTTGAAGCGAATAACCTCAGATATGTCTCCAAACATTTGTTGACTTCATCTGTTTGATCATGTGTTTGGGGATGACAAGTTGTACTTAGTTGGAGTTGAGTGCCCTGGATCTTGAAAAGTTCTTGCCAAAATTTGCTGGTGAAAGTGGGGTCTCTATCAGACACAATGGAAGTTGGCATGCCATGTAGTTTGAAGATCTGGTCCAAGAAAACTTGAGCCACCAATGTTGGGGTAAATGGGTGTGGTAGAGTGCAAAAATGAGCATATTTTGAAATTCTGTCAACAACCACCATGATGATTGATTTGTTGCCTGACTTTGGGAGACCAGAAATGAAATCCATGGAAACATCCATCTAGACAAAAGTAGGGAGTGGAAATGGTTGTAAGTTTCCCAGTCTCTTGATCATTTCCCCTTTATTGCATTGGCATACATCACATTCAGCTACAAAAGTAAGAATTTCATTCTTCATGTCGGTCCAAAAGAAAGAATCACATGCTTGTGCATAAGTCTTATGAAATAATGAATGTCCTGGAATCAAAGAGGAGCACAACTCATCCAAGATGTGGGTTTTAAGGGTGGAGGTTGGGGATAACACTACCTGATCCTTGTAGTGAAGAATATCATCCTTCCAAGAGTAGTCTTATGAGGAATTAGGATATTATCTTAAGTTATTAATGACTTGGGACAGAGAGGGGTGGGGGAACCATTCATTACAAGCCTATTAAATCTAATCTGATATGGGTAGAGAGAGTGATAGAAGGGTTCCCTCATCCTCAAATTGGCATGATAAGGCATCACCCACTACATTGTCATGTCGTTCTTATAAATTATCTCATAATCATATCCCAATATTTTTGCAAGACATTTATTTTGTTCTGGTGATGATAAACACTTCTCCAGAAAATATTTTAGGCTATGATGGTCTATATGGATTTGGAAACATTTTCCCACTAAGTATGGTCTCCAGGTGTCTATTGCATGTAATATGGCCATCATGAGTGATTGGAGACTTCAAAAATTTGTTATATTGCTAGATATTTGGGAATAACACTGTGTGTTATAGCAACACTTACCACCCTTGGTATATTTGATGCTCTATGATATGGCCTAGGGCAACCCTTCCATATCAAACTTGGTCCATTCTCTAAAAACAATGTTTTAAATCCCATACGTGATTTTTCCCTATCGAAAGTTCATGTACACATGGGTCAACTTATTCCCAGCCCGCATATATGTGTTAAAACATTAAAAAATATATAATATCCCTTGATTCAGGTCGGGTTTACGGTTTTGACTTGATACCCACCTACTATAGCCCGTGGCCTAATTATTTCCCAACTGAAAAAATTAATTTGGAGAAATATAAATACATCTCCATGGGAAGGCTTAAGGGAGAAGAAAAGATTAGATATTGGTATTATAGTTGATTATATCCTTGATCAAGTCTGAAGATATCCTTGTGCCTCCTGCACTCCCAAGTCATAGGAAATCCCTATTTCCTTCTTGAGATGTTCATCATCCCTTCATGACATCATTGTGTATACTTATGGAGGAGGATTGTTGAGGCCTAGGTAGGACGGATCCGGAGGACGGCTTTGCTTGGATCCGATGGAAGACTCAGGTTGTAGTTCTTCTCTAATTTCTTTAGCTTACATTAATAAAGAGGTGATGTCTTGTTCCTGATGATTATGGTCTTTATGCATTAATTTATGTCATGATTTGCTTATAAAATCTCACATTAATGCTTATTTTCTTACATGCTTATATGATCTAACCTTGATATCAGGAACATGCTTTCAATTATTTTTGGTGTATACACTTTGTCTTGAATGAATTGCAACTCTTCAAATGCAAGGAAGAAGAAGAGGGTTTGAACCCTATGGGAACAAATTCAAACATAAGACCTACGGGTAAGACCTTCTGTACCAAGTTTAACTGTTTAAGTATTAGGATTGCTTGTTTGTGTGTCTCTTTATGTTGTATGCCCTCCTCTTTGTTTGGGTTCTCAACTAAGTCCTTAGGGTGATTCTAGCCGTAACAGAATTGGTGACTCCACTGGGGAAGCATTCTTGTTTTTCCTAGATTGGGTTGCTTCTTCTTGATCACAACATGCTTGACTGATTTCTTACTTTTACAGTGTCTATGACCTGTTTACTTCCTGGGCATCAAGTCTGATCTTTTGTATCAGGCCTGTATTTTTTATTTTTTCTTTATTACACTTTATATACACTCTTTTCAGAGGATACAGTAGCGTGTACAAGCCTGTTTTTCAAAGAAAATCGCATATACGCGTGTTTCCTTTGTTTCAGTCGTGTATACATGCTACTTTGTCTTTGCATAGTCACGTATACCTTATTTTGAATAATTTTTTCAAAATCTTGGACTCAGTTAAGATTGTTGCCTATTGGTTTTTGTTGTTTTCTGGTCATTCACTATTAGTGAAGCTTTGCTTTCATGCAAGTTTTGAGTTTCTAATCTTCTTCTTGTTGAAGAAATTAGTCAACCTCGGGTTTTATTTCTAACTAAAGTTTTGGTTTGGACTTTGGGTTCAAGGCTTCTTGTAGAATTTCTTGGTTTTTCTGACTTTGTGGAACAAGAAAGTGGTTGCAGTTTTGTTTATAATCCAATTTTCGGATTGCTTTTATTTTCTTTCCTTTTTTAGTTGACCTATTTTGTTTTTCATGGTTTTTGAGTGCCTCTTTGGTTGAAGTCCTTTATACCATTGTTCAGATAAATCTATGCAATTATGTAGTCCTTTGTCGTCTCAAGTTTTATTATATTAATGATGTGCATAACTTGCGAATTTTGGGACTCTTTATGCTTGTTTTTGGTCTTGGAATTTTAGTAGTCTTTGTGTTCTCAAAAAATTCTTTGGGTTCTTTAAAAAAGAAAAAGACAAAAACATCGTTCTTGCCTTTCTTTTTCTTTTCAGTTTTTTTTTTTTTTTTTTTGGTTTCTTCATTATTTTTGAGCAATTGTGAACTTTTTTTGATTGGTTTTGCTTGGTTTTGAGGGAAGTTTGTCGTTGAATTTGTGCCTTCTTTGTAGTCAAGTTGGCCTATTGATCTTTTGAAGGAACACATTTTCTTATTGTATGAGCATCCATAAAATCTTGCACCATCATTATAGTTTGCATTAAGTTAGTTTGCTCTACAGGCATTTTAGTCCTTTTGTTAGATTTTGAGTGTGTTTTCTGAAAAGGATTTTTTTTTCTTTTACAAGTTTATTTGTAGAACCTTATAGAAATATCTTTTCATCGAAGAAAAATAGCTGCATTTTCATATAGCTAAGTATCTATTGATTTTATTTTATTTTTTGCGTCAAAATGCCACAAGTTGCACTCTCATTTTACCTGTGACCTAAAGAACAACCTTTTAGAATTAAGTGATTAATTTAGAAAGAACTAGAACATTTTTTGATTTGTCTAGCTCTTTAGGGCCTTGAAATAGGTGAGTGGAGAGTTAACTCTCCAAGGCCACTAAAACTGTTAAACATAGATGTTGAATAATGAGTGAAATGCAGTGTTGTTAGAAAGAGCACGAAAGCTCCATTTCTAGGAGTCAAGCATGAGGGAGAGTGAAGACAAGGAAAGAGAGATACCCCTTATCCTACTTGTTGGATCCAACCTCAAGACTATTCTTCCTAGATTTTGATACGAACTAGTGTCTATAGTTTCTATTCCTAGGGACCACATAGGTCGCTATGGAGGGGAATATTGTGGCACCTAAGGTAGATGTTGCATTACATTCATTAGTACTTCTAGAGGGTACCCTTGCGAAGCTTGGGTACTTGCACTGGAAAAGTATTTTGTCTGATGGTTAGCATAATTGTTTATGTCACCTTCGCTAGTAGGATTGGGCTGTCATTATCCTAAACTACCTTTAGAAGTTCCTTGATTTCACTTTCTTGTATTTTAGTGTACAATCCTCATCACCTGGAATGGAAATACTTGGAAGTTTATTGATTGGTTGTATCTTCTAGGGACTTTTTTAGAGAGTGCTACTTGCTCCTAGTTGGCCAGAACTTTATAAATTTTTTGAGTCTTTAATTAGTACGTGGCTAATTGACCAGTTCTTCGGTCTAGGAGCTTTTGTGGGATTACACCTACAACTGCAGAGCCTTCCTACAGAAGGCATAAGATAAATTCTATCAGTGATTTCCATTCAGTGTCAATGGACGTAATGAAGATTGATCCTCTAGTTCAAGCTATTGTTTCACAAAATAGACCTAGTGTAATTTGAGATTTGGAGAGGAACACTCCAGTTCGTTATAGAGTCCTCTTCCAATCAGAAGACATTATAGAGGTTGGAGAACTTCCTGAGTCTCCTATCACTCCTTCTTCTCCTCTCCCTCCTGATTATCCAGACATTCTATTATACGTCGGGACCCCAATAATAAGCCTTCAAGCCTTGTTCTATATCAGTCTTTTTCTTTGATGGCCACTGTGGGGAGCATGGTTTCAACTATGAGTGCTACTAGTGAAAATACTCCTTTCTCAATACAAGGAGGAGGTACAATTTCCATGCCTTCAATCACTCCTAGCACTACAATCTTTGGCTCTACCTCCATTCCATCTTCGAGTGGGGGCACCCAAGCTTTTTCCTTCAACACTAGTTCTTTCCCCTTTGGAATGCCTTCTAGCACAATTCCTTCAGTTCCCTTAACTTTTCCATTTGTTGCTTCTATGTCTATGACTTCCATGGCGAGTGGGTCAACTTCTTTTTAGGGTTTCCCTTTTGGGAGTGGTCATATACCACATTCTAACCCGTCTCTAGGATCAATACCTTTTCCCTCTAGAGTTCAAGGTTATAATCCTTTCCAAGGATAGACTAATCCAACTGTTAGTAGCTTGGGAGCCGTGAATCAGTTCTCTTTCATCCAACATGGGAATATGTCATACTCCTCCGTGAGTTCATTTCATAGTTTTTCTCCCTTTGCTAATGCATGGAACCCTTACCAAGGGCTCTCTGCTCCATTTAATACCACACTAGGGGGGAATTTCACTAGATATGGAAAATTTTTGGTAGGAGTTAGACAAACTCCGAATTTTTCTAGGCCACAAGGTTTTCCTTATGGTTTAGGAACTTCTAAGAATCACCTCAGGCAACCTGGTGCCTTCAAAAATCTAGGATATTCTTTTTAGAACATTGGAAATTCTGCCCAGAGTGGGTGGAAACCTTAAGGTCCTCCATGCTTACCTTTCCCGACAACTTTAAACTTTCCAGATCTGTCAATGTTGACTAATGATCCTATTTGATACAGCGTGGTTTTGCCTCTAGTTCCAACAAAACTTCCATCAGACATAACCATTCGAAGGGAACATTGGTGAAGATCTGGGTGACCATATAACCACTTTCCATTTATGGTGTTCATCAAACTACCTAATTGATGATTCAATTAGGTTGATACTATTTCAATGCACCCTAACTGGGAATGTGGCTAAATGGTATATTGAAATTCCAGGGGGGACCTTCACTTTGTTTGGTGACTTGGCCACCATATTTTTAAACAAATTTAGTTGCTTGTTCGCTATGATGATGGAACTAAGCTCTTATCTAATTTCCACCAAGACCAGGAAACCCACATTTCTAATCACATCCAAGAATTGAGGAGAAGGAAGAGGATCATTAAAGCTGATATTCCCTAAGAATTCCTTCTTGAATGGTTTCTCAAATCTTTGCAGCCTGAAATTTCTAAGGATGTATCGCTCTCCGGTGTATTCATCGAGGAACAAGCTATTTTTAGAGCCCAGTAGCTAGAACTCATATATTCTCAATCTGAGATTCTTAAGAAATTTTTCCTAGTGCTCCTAATTCTAAGGTTGATCTTTCCAAGCCGAAGACAGGTCCCCATGCCGGTGGGCTAGTCAGAAAAATTGATAATAGCATGGCTAACATGCTAAACCAATTACGGTAGTTGTCTTTGCAAACTGCTTCTTTTTTTCAGGCATTGCCATCACTGCCCATGCCTTCTTAACCTTCATCTATCATTGTTGTTCAAACTTATAACCCCAAAGGAAATCAAAAATCTGATGGGAAGAAGAAAGGACGTGGTAAGAAGAAGAATCAGGATGGGAAGGGTAATGCAAATAAGTTGGGCAGTGATGCTAGGGATGGTAAAAAAGAGTCCAAGAAGAAAGTGAAGTTTCCATGCAAGTTATACAATGGTGACTATTTGACTCATATTTTCCCAAAGATTCAGGACATTCAGTGCTTTTTGGTTCAGCAAGGGTGTTCTAGCTCCCAGGTTGTGCTAACTAACCATTTTCCCCAAGGGAAATAGTTGTTAGCTGGCGTGAATGCTAGTATTGGTACCCCCATTGGGGGAAACCAGAAAGGGGAAAATCCATCAAATGTTTATATGATGAGTTCACATGTTGACGTTTCTACATGGGCACGTGATTATGGTGAAACTAAATCATCGAAGGCCAAGAGTACGCCTGATGTTTTAGAGCCACTCCATATCGAGAGGCCCATAGTTGAGTCTATACCTTAGATGCTGAAAGACTTCCCAAAGCATTCGACAATCAACCCTAATGCCAAGGAAACTCAAAACTACTCTATTGTAGAAGATATGGCTCAGAGTCCTTGTGCCATGTCAGCATTAGAGGTACTCCAGTTGTGCCCAACACAAAGGAGTGTGTTGCTCACTACGATCGCAGTGATAGATCCAAAGAACTCTCTTATCCTTACATTTGACATGTCAAATATCAAGAAGAGACTCCCACATCATATGTATTTTCAAATCAAGTATACATACCGAAAGACCAATATCTTTCGAACCGTAGTTGATGAGGGAGCTTCCACATACGTGATGTCTATATCATGTTGGAAGGCTATTGGATCACCTCAGGTTGTTCCATCACCTACTCTCTTAACAACATTTGATGGTCATTGTCATAGGCCACATGGGATTATTCAGCCTTTCCCATTTGTGTTGGGGGCAAGGTTGTAAATATCAAAGTAGAAATAGTTGATGCAAATTTGGATTATAATCTCCTTTTGGGAAGAAATTGGATTTACGAGATGGATGCTACTATATCATCTTTATTCTGCATCCTCTATTTTCTTCATGAAGGGAGAATTGTAATGGTTAATCAGATGGATTAGTCTTTGGGTGAATTGAATGCATCTTCTGAATCTATTGTTCCCTTAGTGAATAATCCTAAGTAGCCTATTGAGAATGTAGGAGTTGGGGTGTCTTCTTCCTTAATGGGTACCTTTGATTTTCCTGCTCCTATCGATCAAATTATTGCTATTTCATCTTCCAAGGAACCTTCTCGAAGAGAGTTCTTTAGAACTCATTCTTTTTGGATCCTTGGCCCTTACCCTCTTCTACCAGCACATTAGATCAAGGGAAAGTGGGTGGAATGGAATTTCCTATGTCTGCAGCTGAAATTTATTATCAATCTATAGTTAACATTGCAGACTCCGATCCTACTCCTTTTTCACCGGAGGAGCTAGATGGGATTGCCTAGATACTATTTTTCCATCTAAAGAAGCAAATCTAGAATCAATGATGAGTATTGAGAGGCCATGGGATGATTTGCATAATCGGTCATATTTCCTCCCTGATTTTCCAGAAGTAGAATCAAGCTTGTCTAGTCCTTCATCTACTGGTGATGTTCACGCAATTTTAAATCCTTTGGCTCCAGCATAGTTTTTGGCTGAAGGTAACATGTTTTTCATTTCAAAAACTATTCTAGTGAACATCTCTAGGAATCCCAACATTATCGAGAATGTTTTCATTGGATCTAATTGTTCCCCTGAAGAAATTCGAATTTATACTGATCTCTTTAAAGAGTTTCGTGACGTGTTTGCTTGGTCTTATGAGGAAATGCCTAGGATAGATCCATATATAGTCCAACATGAGATCAAGAAATATGAAAATTAAAAACCTATTCGCCAGAAGCTTCGACCAGTAAACCCTAGGAAAGAAGCAACTATCAAAGCTGAGGTTGAAAAGTTTCTTAAGGCAGGTTTCATATACCCCATTCCTTTAACTGAGTGAGTCTCGAATCGAGTCCTAGTTGACAAGAAGCAAGGAACAATCGTGTGTGCATTGACTTTAGGGACTTGAATAAGGCTTGTCCTAAAGATAATTACCCCACACCATTTACTGATCAGATTATTTATGAGTGTACAGGTAATGAGATTTTCTCTTTTATGGACGAATTTTCTGGTTATAATAAAATCACTATTCATTTAGAAGATCAACATAAGACAACTTTTATTTGCCCTTGGGTTACATTTTCATATAAGTAGATGCATTTTGGCCTTAAGAATGTTGGAGATACCTTTCAATGTGCCATGTCATATGCTTTCCACAATAGAAAACATATTATCAAAGCCTACTTGGATGATTTAGTTGCTCGTTCTCGAAAGAGGATTGATTATCCCAAGCATCTTCGATTAATTTTTGAACGATGTCATTTTTACAAAATCTGGTTGAATACGAATAAGTGTGTTTTCACCATCACGTCTGGTCAGTTGTTGGGATTTATTGTTTATACTGAAGGGATTCATGTAGACCCTTTCAAGGTTGAGGCCAATTTCTTAAGGATATTTATTGCTAATTATGTTGAGATTACTAAAGGATTTATGAGACTACTCAAGAAAGGCATCCCATTTCTATGGGATGATTTCGTGCAACGCTCATTTGATACTTTGAAAAAAGTGTTAACCTCTTCTCCTTTATTGAGTCCACCTGATTATAATAGAGACTTCCTTTTATATCTCACTGTAGCAGAATCAACTATTGGTATGGTTCTGGTTCAAGAAGATTATGCTTTCACTGAGCACGTAATTTATTACCTGAACTGAGGCCTAGTCGGCCCTGAACTGTGATATTCTCCCATTGAGAAATTAGCTTTGGCTGCTGTCCATGTTGTCTAGCGACTTAGATATTATATTATGCTTAGAAAAACTTTTGTCTTAGTAACTGTCAATTCTTTTAAATTTTTTCTCAACAGGTGAGTGATTGGGGGAAAATACAATTGATGGATTCTCATTTTACAAGAGTTCGATCTCTCATTCATGTCAGCCAAGTCTAAGAAACCGTTAGTATTTGTAGAATTGATCTCGGAGTTGCCTTGTGAGGAAGAAATAGTTTATGAGGAATCTTTTCTTAATGAACATATTTTTCTTATTTCCTCACAAGATCCTTGGTATGGAGATATCATTATATATTTCTAGACTTTAAAGTTTCCTCTCACTTTTTCGAAGGATGAACGTAGAAAGTTACGTCACTTGGATAAAAGCTATATTACTATAGGTGAAACTTTATATTGTCGCGGAATTGATTCAATCCTCAGACATTGTTTAACCTTAGAAGAAGTTGAGTTTGTGCTAAATGATTGCCACAATGGATCTTATGGTCGTCATCTATCTAGGCTTGCAACAACCCATTTTTTTTTACGTGCAGACTACTTTTGGCCCTTGATCTTGAAGGATTGTGTTGAAGCGGTCAGGGGATGCTACCCTTATCAAGTTTATACTTGAAATATGCATGTGCATCTAGTTCTGCTCTTTCTTGTGATTACCGTCAGTCCATTCACGAAGTGGGGTATTCGTTTTACTACTTGCAATCTGCCTTCAGCGGGAAATCATAAGTATATCATCATAGCTATCGACTAATTTACTAAGTGGGCTGAGTCTATGCCCACTTTCAAGAACGATGGTGAAACAACAACCCTGTTTCTCTTCAACCAAGTCATTTCTCGGTTTGGTATTCCCAAAGAGATTGTAACTAACCATGGCAGTCATTTCCAGAACCACATGATGCTTGAATTGGCTCTTAAGTTGGGTTTCCAGCTGGAGCATTCATCTCCTTATTATCATCACGTCAATGGGAAAATTGAAGCCGTGAATAAATACCTAAAAATCATCCTGCAAAGGTAGATTAACAAACCTTGATCTAATTGGAACATTATGTTATATCTGACACTTTGGGCATACCGAATGCCAGTCAATGCTGCTATAGGTTTTACTCCTTTTCAACTAGTTTATGGGTTGGAATCATTTTTCCTGTGAAATGTGAAATTCCTTCCCTTAAATTAGTTGTTGAAATTATTCTTGATACTTCTAGTATTGAAGAATACCTCGTTCATTTGGAACATCTCGATGAGGAGCATTGAGATGCGTCCATAATCAACGTAGCTCATAAAAAGAGAGTAAAATCTCAGTATGATAAGGTTGTCCATCCTAGGGTTTTCTCTGAAGGAGAGCTTGTCTTGGTTTATGACCAGGAAAAATACGCCTTGGGGGCAGGCAAGTTCAAATCTGTGTGTTACGGTCCCTTCATTGTTAAAAAGGTCTTGAAAAAGAAAGCTTATGAGTTGGTTGATTTTGGGGAAAATGAGTTGGTGAACGCCAGAAATGGGCTCTATCTTAAAAAGATATTTTGCTTAGGCTTTGGCCTAGCATTTGATTGGTTGTAAATATTGTATATTTGTGCATATCTATCTATCAATTTCTTAGTGATGTCAATATTTTTGATCTGCTTTGGTAGGTATTGATGGACTATTTGATATATATATGGTTTGATGATCGTACTAGTAGACACACCTAGAACCTTGCTTCCATGGCTTGGGTGATTTATCATCCCTCTAGATAGTTGTTGGTTTTAAGAGGCGTATGTGTTGGTCCTGCTTCAGAAAATGTTGCCAAATATACTGTTGTCACTAATTTACTATCTGAGGCAATATATCTTGGTATTGATTCATTAGTAGTATACTTGGATTCGCAACTAGTGGTATCTGAATTAAACAAGATATATTGTGTGATATATCCTTATTTATATCGCCAATTTTTGAGAGTGTGTTTATTATAGAGATCATTTATTTATATCACATTTATTCATATTCCATGATCAAAAAATTCATTTGCAGATTCCATCGCTAATGAAGCATTAGATTGGCACATAATTAATTCATCACATTAAAAATAAAAAATAATTGAAAAGTCATGTGTATATATATGATCATCATAGTGAAACCATCGGTACATAGATAGAAGTTTTATGTTCAAAATAATATACAAAATTGGGACAAAATCATCCTACAGAGTTAGGGCTTATGCCCATAATTCTCCACCCGTCAGAAAAGTCGCACCCAATCACGTGGCACTCCTACCATGCACATCTGCATCTCTTCCGGAAGGTCTTCTATGGCTTCCATAGGTACCTAGTTAGTTAGTCTCACCAAGTTTCTATGTACATCATGAAGGGTCCTTTCGGTCTCAGTTGTGGCCCCCTCCACATCTCTTCCATGATGCCTACAACTAGTGTTAGCTTGAGGGGGCCTGACCCAGGTTCAGCGTTAGTTAGCCAAACAAATCCCTACACTACTGGCCCTTTCAGCATCAGCCCATGGAGCGTGGACTGAAGTCTCACTCGAAGTAGTATAGGGGGATGCTGGAACCAAGTTTTCACACCCTTGAGATGGTTGTGATGTCGGTTTATTTTGGCTATACCTGCCTTCACGTAGGTTTCTTAGCCCTCTGTTCCACCCTTCATCACCTTCGTGAAAAGGGTACAATCGACTTTCGCGTAGCCCTAACTTGGGGCTGAGGTACTTTCACGCTGCTAGGGTAGCGAATTGCAATATCTCCCAAACTAGGCTAAGTGTCTTACTTAACTTATTAATCGATCTTAGTTAGCTTTGTGTAAATAGATGTTCTTACTCACATTCACCTAACCAACACAATTACATATATTCACGCATCATATAAGCATTATAAGTGAAATTCATACCCAACATAACCAGATGCATAAACAGGAAATAAAGATGCAGAAATTTTAGAATACTTCTCTTTATTGATAATTCCGGACGATTACAAACTCGACCTGCCCTATGCACTCAACTGCAGGGGTTCACGCACTCAGCTATAGACTTCTACCCTAGTCCTCTGCACACTTAGCTGCAGAGCCTCTACCTACGCTACGACCCGAAACTTAGACTTCTACTTCAAAGCTATCTCTCATACATCATATCTTATTTTCCTTTTTTTTTATCAAACTACATAGAGCTTATCTCTATTTATACAATTACATGATCCGCGGACCATGGGTAGATCTTCTACAGCTGATATTACAATTCCAAAATAAGGGCAGACAACCCTATGACTCTTTAACACCTACGCACTCCACAACCACAAAATACGAAGTCTTTACACTTGGATTACAAAATTTGACCAAAATATGGGCTTTTAGCCCCAAAACTATCCTTGGGGGATCCCACACCCAAAAAGCCCCCAACACAAACATCGTGACTGGCCCTTGAGCCACTTAGTAGGTGCGAAGATCTTAGCGCAAAGACCTCCCAGCTCCCTTTGGATGACTGCAACCTTAGAAGCGCACTGAGTGACTGCCTGCTGGAATTCTTCTACTCTCTGCTAAGTGACTGCTGTTGAACTGCCACCCTGAATCTTCTGCTGAGTTGCCTGTAGTGTTGCAAGCTTTCCTTCAATGAAAGTTGTGATAATATATGCCTCGTCTATCCATGGATGTAGGCGCGCTTTTAGGACCACTTCCTTAAGCGCCTTTCCCTCCTGCATCCATGCGAGCCTTTGTGTAAGGGCGACCATCTGCGTGGTCCATTTGACCTCGTCATATCTTTGTTGTAGCTAGCATGCCTCTATCTCTAGGCGCTCTACATTCGAATCCTCCTATAGGGTGGTCAGGACCTCGAATGATTGTTCAAAAATTCACGTGCAGTCTGCTATTGCTATTGCTGTAGCGGTGGCACACTGTTCCTTAACTTCCGACAGGGTTGAAGGTTGAGCCCTCAACTACAATTCTATGATCTGTAACTTCAACTCTAGCTGAATCCTAGCCATCTCTGTCCGATTGTCGCACACCCCTATGGATAACTTGCGGATGCATGCCTCAACTAATTCTTTTGCCTGAATGTCTAACTTCAAGACCATTCGATAGGCCTCCTCCACTACCTACATGATTTTCTTATTTTGTTCCATTTCCTCATTGTGCTGCAGGCCCAACTGCTCAATATTGATGTGCTGCTCACTCATCACTTGCAGAGCACGACTAATTTTCCGTAGTAAGTAAGTGCCCCCTCTGGTAGCACTATTGTGTTGGTCACCTTTGAGCGCAACATCTCCGCGATAGCTGAAGTGCTGATCGCGAGGTTGGTGGACGTTGTGCCAGCCTATGGAATGCGAGCTTGCAACTCCTGCAGCTCTATCAGGAGAGACCCTAATATCAATAGTTGTTGCTCTTCGAACTATTGGAGGGCCTCCATGGTGACATCTCTCTCCGTTTCTCCAATATCATGCAAATCCCCCTTAGTGAGGGTGATTGGGTCGAAGGATGTCTTTGACGCCTTGTTTTTCTTTCGTGGCACTAGGGCGCGGTGGTAATGCAGTACCTAGAGAAGGTTGAGTAGCCCGACTTTCTCTACACCCTTGAGCCATCTCCATGGCTCTAATTCGATCATTCCAGCATTCGTATCAATCCGTCGGAGCATTAACTACTCATTCGCTAAATGCGGGAATTTCTCGTTTGCGAGGTCCCAATCTTCGAACTTTAGTACAAGAACCCACCCTAAGCACGACCCCTCAAAAACAATGTCATCTGGGAGAAATGGAGTTTGCAAGGAGCTCTTGCTCTCGTCTATGTCCTTTGGCACCTTGGCTTTTCCCTTGCGTGAAGGAACATATTCTAGTAACCTGGTAATAAGGTCTGCACCCTGGGTTTCAACTTCCATTTCCAAATCCTCCTCATCCACCAGGACTTCTTCAGATTCTTCCTCGTCTGCATCTAGATTAATGGCCTTCCCCATTTCTTGCAAAGTGAGTTGGGTCCTGTGTGGTTTTCTTGGTGAGATGCGCACTGGGAGCATAGTATGCTTATCCTTCTTTGGTCTCGATGTCCTAGTTGATTTAGGGACTTTGACTACCACTTTGTCACTCTCTGGGGTAGCTTATACTACCTCAATTTCCTGCACGGCTTCTTCAGTTGTCACCGCTCCTGTGTCCATGGCTTCTGCGGGTGTTGACATAGCACTATTCCACAATTCTTGCAGTGTCTCTAGTAGTTTCTCAAACAATGAATTCACTTTCAGAGTCTCGAATAGGTCTCGGTTCATGTATACTTGAGCACGCAACAACTTAGTTCTCAAAATGGCAAGTGTTTTCCACTAGACAGCCACCTATAATTTATAGAGCCTTTTGAATTCAAATCCGATAGCTCCCCCCACATTTGACCCATTAGTGCTAGATTGGTGAATTCTTTTCAAGAATCTAATCCATACATTTCACCTTAAATGCCTGTCTCCCACTCCATTTGGCCATAGTTTGACCATCAAATCGTGAACAATGACTTTAATGGTCACTTTCCGGTGGACCTGTGCACTATTTCCACAAGTAGCACAGTTGCCTACGCACTGTCGTGGACCCTATGACACTTCCCTGCTTTGCGCAGTCTGGAAATTGCGCAGCTCCCCAACTCGGGCACTGTAGTTTATAGTCCCCTGCCTCCTTTCAGTTGCCTAGAGCGCTAAGACTATGCTTCTATCACATAGTCAGATGGATGGGCCACCTATGTATGGCTTCAATCGGCTGTCATTCACATTTCCTGGGAAGGGATCTCCATTCAACTCAACCAACTGGACTGCGCCACCATTGGTAATCTCCTTAATAACATAGGCTGCTAACCAGTGCATTCTGAATTTCCTTAGAAATTTATCAAACTTACTGTCATACAATAAAACCAGATCATTTACCTTAAATATGTGCAGCTTGATGTGTCGATCATGACATGCCTTTTCATGCTGCTTTTGGACATGTTGGTGAAATCCAGCCAAAACTATTTCCTCTTCGATCTCATCCAGTTGTGTGAGCCTCTCTTCCAGGGCTCCGTGATCCATCATACCTGTGAGTGCTGCTATGCGTAGACTAGGCATGATGTATTCCATAGGCATCACCGCTTCAACCCCATATACTAGCCTAAAGGATGTCTATCCCATTAACTTCTTGCATGTCATCCAATAAGCCCATAACACTACAGGTATGCGTAGGTCCCAATATTTTCACTAATCGTTGCAAACCTTGGTCAACGTGTTTTCAAGCACTTTGTTGAATGCCTCCACTGTCCCATTAGCTTATGGATGATAAGGTGTGCTCTTATGGTCATATACTTGAGATTTTTTTATTAGCATGCTAATTGTTTGATTTAGAAAGTGTGTACCCCGATCACTCATCAAAATATTTGGACATCCAAATCGCGTCAATACATGCTCAAATAGGAAACTTTCCAACCGTCGCCCCCATGCAATCCTTCACAGGCTGTGCCTCCATCCATCGTGTCAAATACTCTATCGCAGTGATGATATACCATGCCCCTGTCTTCCCTTGTTGCTGAATGGGTCCTAAAAAATATATTGCCCACTTCTCGAAAGGTTGCAACGTTGTTTGTGGATTTAAAGGCATTTCATCCCTCTGTGATGGCCTAGCTTTTCTCTGACATACATCACACGCCTTGCAATATGATTTTGAATCCTGATGACGGGTTGGCCACCATAACCCTGCGCTTAGAATCTTCTGCATGGTTTCTCTCCCTGCATAGTGTCCTCCTGTGGCACCCCCATTAGCATCCATGAGGATGCTGCTTCTCTTGAACTCCAATACTTATCTTTGCAATATCTGATCAAACCCCATTTTGTATCGATTCCCAGCAATGACAAAAAAATCTACAGCACGCACCACTAATTCCTTCTTTTGTTGGACAATGTAACCCTTCGGTGCAGTTCCCATTGTTAGGAAGTGTATTATATCCTCAAAATGACCATCCGTGACATGTACTGCAAATAGCAGTGCATCAAGTAATCCTTCCTCCAAATTAGTAGGTTCCTCCCCTGTTTCGATGTGCAACAGATGATCTGGTCTTGCGTTCAATCGTCCAGGCTTCACAATAACTTCAAAATTGTACTCTTGGAACAATAAGAGCCATCGGCAGATTCACCCCCCCAACATAGGCTTATTGACCAAGTATTTCAGCGTGGAGTGATCCGTATACATTTTAAAATGGCCTCCTAGCAAATAGTGCCGATACTTCTGGAGTGCATACACCATAGCTAGCCCCTCGCATTCAGTGGTAGAATAGTTCTTCTCTGCTTTGGATAATCTGTAGCTTGTGAATGCAATAGGATGGTCCAAGCCTCTGCCTTCATCTTGTTTTAGTATTGTCCCCAGCGCTATACATGACACATCAACATGTACAATGAACTCTTTCTTCTAGTCTGAGAAGACTAGAATTGACATGGTAACCATATTTTCTTTCAATATATCCAAGCTTTTCTTATAGTCATTGTTCCAGCAGAACGTGGCATCCTCCTTCAACAATTGTTCCATCGACACGGTGATCTGGGCAATTCCTTTGATAAACTTTATATAATATCCCGTATGTCCCAGTGTAGCGCGCACATGTTTCACACTCCTCGGTGCTTCCAAGTTCAGTAGCACTGCGATCTTCGTGGGGTCTACCATCAGTCCTTATCTACAAACCACATGCCCTAATAAGTTCCCAAGAGGAATGCAAAATAGACACTTCTTGAGATTGAGCATGATCTGGTATCTTCGATAGGTATCTAGCATCAGAAGCAAGCTCGCTACATGGCACTTAACCAACCCAAATATAGTCTAATCATCAAAATATACCTCCAGGAACTTATGAATAAATTCCTTGAATGTCGCAATAACCACACGTGAAAAGATTGCAGGTGCATTCTTCAATCCAAATGGAATTAGGTGTATTGAAAATAACCCCACTCAGTCGTGAAGGTTGTCTTGCTCCTATCCTGTGGCGTGATTTTGATTTGGTGGTACCCAGAGAACCCATCAGTGAAGTAATATGCTTCCTGGCCACCTACATTGTCCAATGCTTCATTCGTAAATGGAGTTGGGAAAGGATCATGCACACAAGCGTCATTCAGTTTTCTGAGATCCACACATATCCTTATCTCATCCTTCTACTTCTTCTCTTGCACCACCATTGGGCTTACCCAATCGGATTCTTCCATAGGCTCAATGATGCCTGCCACTAGCATCTTGTCTAGTTCTAAGCTGACCTTTTCCTTGTATTTTGGATTGAGGTGGTAAGGCCTCTGCTTAACTGGATTCGTGGCGGGCTTTAATGTGATCTTCATCACTCCTACATCTCTGATTATTCCTTTCAAATCTGTAAAATTGGTAGGGAATAAGTCCTGGTATTCGTGGAGAAATTTAGTGACCTTATCCACCATCACATTGTCCTAGTAGTCTTCAATCTTTGCGAATTTGGGTTCTGCCTCCGTACCAAAGTTCACGTGTTTTGTTTTCACTAGCGTGGTTATATCAGGGTTCTCAATCTGTGGTCCTTGAACCTTGCAGTGGCATTCTATTTTCAGAATGTTAATCTTTTGGGGATCCACATCCTCATCTTCAGTAGTTACATTATAACATTTGAGTGCATGACTTAGTTGGGTAGCCCATTCAGGCTAAATTAGGTCTAAAGGATCTTGCAGTATCCTAAAGATTGCGACTTTCACCTCTTGTAGTGCCTCATGAATATTGTCAAACCCGTCCTCAAAACTGAATGTCATCATGAATCCTTTGCATAGGATATCCCAATCACTTGTCCCATGGTGGACCTCTATTTCTATATAACAATTCATTGGGATAACATCTAGGGTATGACAGAATAGGTGCACCCACTCAGGTCGGGGCTTTTCTCCATAAGCCTGCGTCCATTTGGCCAGATGCGCGTGTGGATCATTTTTTCCATTGTACTTGTCTGTCAGTCGCATATTAGGCTTCCCAAGTCATGTTCTCATCATCCTCCTACATTCGCGCTAATCATCAAAGCTTCCCTTGTGCGTACCCCACCATCTTGAGGGTGTTGCGCGCAATGCCCAGTCCAAGGCCTGGAAGCACTGCTTTTGTGGTACCTCCCTTTCAAATGCATCAAAAAAGATATCTACCTCATTTATACCATCATAAATAGGCAGATTTCTTGCCTTTGACGACACATAGCACAACGACCAGGTCATCATGTTGCAATTCAGTGTAGTTACTTCGTGTAACCGGTTCTGTTAGAGTTCTATTTCTTTGTCAGAATTTGAAGTGCAAGAACTCTCGCGATCCCATGTAATCCATCCATTCGTAGTGGGATTCACCTAGCATTGGCCTTGCGATGTTATCTTATATATGTAGTCTAGATCATCATCACTCTCATAATCACGGATCGGTTTCATATAGCGCAATCCTTCAACAGGATCTAGGGGTATTATTGCGTGCAATGATTTCTTCTCAAAGATCATCTTTCACTTCTTCAGATTGATTACCCCGTTCATATTAGTTGCCCAGTTAATTCCCAAGAGTGCAGGGTAGGGATTTCTATCATCCCCTATCTCTATTACTTCAAAATCCACCAGCGCACTCGCTTCCTCAATATCCATGGTCACCCGCTATAGTCACCCCATGGGGATGATTTTCTACTGATTTGCCATCCTTAGTTGAATCAGAGACCATTGCAATGCAGGTCTCCCCATTCGCTCCCAAGTTTGCTTCGGCAGGACATTTGCATCTGACCCTAGGTCCAAAATGACCTGATCCATTTCATACTCTCCTATTTGAGCAGTTAGTCTCATCTCCCGTCCCGTCCTTGTTTTATGCTTGCCAATCTTTCCTACTATGTAAGGCTCACCTGGCGCGGTTCTAGCACATCTATTGATGAGTTCTTGTATCACTTCCATAGCCTTATTGTCATGCAGTAACTTCATACAGGTTTCCAAGAAAGTTGTGAGCATAGAGGGGTCCATCTTCGGCTCAGGCTTATCCTTGCTTCTTAAGGTGGAGGCCTCAGCGAAGCTCTTATTGGCTTTAATGAAGGTTTCATGAGCATGCTCCAAATCAAACTCATCCTCTTTCATCAGGGCTTTGCAAACCCATGTACTGCCTTCTGGCTATTTCCCCTTGTCATCCCCTATTGTGATCTCACTCCTGAGCACTATGTTTACGTTCGGATCTTCTTCACACAGCTCAAACCTCATCATCTGCAGGTTATGAGTCGGTGGAGGTGGTAGCGCTCCTTTATCTCGTATCCTAGCTATTAACATGGGACCGTATTTTGTTTCATGATCAGACAACGTGTAATACTTACACAACAGACAAGTTGGATTAGTGCAATTGTGGGAATAGTGTCCCGGTCCTCTGCAATTGTTGCAAATCCACTATCTGTGACCTCTACTAGGTCCTCCTCTGCCTCAGCCTCATTCGCACCCCTGAAATCCTGTCCGTGCCATCCATGCATTTTGATCAAGGGGCTGTGTTTCAGCCTGAATCCTGTAGGCGAAGGTTCTATCCTTCATCAATTCATAACTCTTGCAATTACGCTCATCATGTCCTTCCGACCTACAAAAGTTGCAGAACAGCTATTGCGGTGCTTGTACATACTTCTGTAGCAAGTGACAGTTATATATGTCATGTTTTCTGTCTACCTGACAGATAGTGCACCATAGAGCAAGCACCGCGCCAGGTCTTGCTTGAGCTTCCGGCCTTAAAGGCATAGGTCCTCCCCCTGCAAGGTAATTCACAAAGACCAAGCAATGGTCTTTTTCATGACCCTGCCTCTTGCATTTCAAGCACCATACTTCCTCGTGTACCTCTAGTCAAACTGTCCTGTCCTACTTCAAACCTTGCATCTCAAGGCATAGACTCTTCAACTGCACATGGATTTGCTGAACTCCTAGATTAGGATCTTTCATCAGGGTCTCATGTAGTCTCATGGAAATCTCTAAGGATTCTGCCTGAGTTGTTATCTTCTGCTGCGACAACACACTCCTTAAGTGTAGTAGTAGCAAAGCCACAAACCATGCATGATGTTGTCCATCTGTCAAATTCATGTTGGCTTCACGGATTGTACATTTCAACCTCTAATCTAGTTCCCAAGGCATCTCGTCTGGTCACATCACAATCTCTTTGAATCCCACAATCGACTGCGCCTCAGATTTAGGCCTGCTAAATTCCCTATTTACTGTTGCCTGGATGTCTGCTATTCCAGCATTCGGGTTATCATTAGAGTACTAGCGCGCGATCTTGCAGAGAACTAACTAGTGTCACCTTCTTTATGTGGTCATCTGTAACACCTTGAGCTTCCCATACAGCCCTCACAACGAACCAAAATTGGTCCGGGTCCTCATTTCCCAAGCCTTTGAACAAAGTAAGGTTCATTATATTGTCCATACTAAATCATGGTGAAGGTGGAGGTGGTACGGGTGAAGTTGGAGGCGATGGCAGTGAAGTCAGAGGTGGTGTGGACGGAGGTGACATTCACGGGAATCCTCGTCTTATTAACTGAATAGTGCTTCGTGGAGAAACCTTCGCTATCGCTTCTTCATCCCTTCGTAGAGGTGAAATCAAGGGGTTATACGCTGGACCCTTATTTCCTTCGTTTCTGTAAATTTTTCTGCCTCGCGTAGTCCTGAACATCAAGGTAGCTGCATAACCCATTTTTCGTACAACAACATTTTAATCCATGTATTCAAATATTTTACGTACTTACCTCGCGATCCTTTGAAAAAGTGTCGCTCCACCTTTCTATAGCTGACTAAGGTGTCAACCGTGAATTCAATAACAAATCCTCCTATGACACGATCGAGCCAATGATGGACAACGTGAGCAATCTTATCCTCCGATGCTTCCAACCTTCACACTAGCTCTAGGGTCCACACAATAGGACTGTCAAGTTTCCAACTTCGTTGGCTATCTGCTAGCTTTGCGATCCACTTGTATATCTCAATAGGGAAAGAGTAGGAAAAGATCTCATGGATATCTGTATATAGGTACCAGTCCAACCACTGTTCCTTTGTCAGTCACGGGTTTCTGTTCTCTTGTGCCGAGAATTCATGGATTTTTCTATCCAACCAATCTCCAATCTCCTTCTTAGTTGGATTCCAGTGATATGACATCACACATCTCTTATGCAGATTCTGGTCTTGGAAATGAAACGATTTGTTGGCTTGAGGTGGCCTGACCCAGGTTTAACGTTAGTTAGCCAAACAAATCCCTACACTATTGGCCCTTTCGGCATCAGCCCACGGAGCATGGACTAAAGTCTCACCCAAAGCAATATGGGGGGATGCTAGAACCAAGTTTCTGCACCCTTGAGATGGTTTTGATGTCGGTTTATTTTGGCTATACCCGCCTTCACGTAGGTTTCTTAGCCCTCTATTCCACCCTTCAGCACCTTCATGAAAGGGTACAATTGGATTTCACGCAGCCCTAACCTAGGGCTGAGGTACTTTCATGCTGCTAGGGTAGCGAACTGCAATATCTCCCAAACTAGGCTAAGTGTCTTACTTAACTTATTAACCGATCTTAGTTAGCTTTGCATAAACAGATGTTCTTACTTGCATTCACTTAACCAACACAATTACATATATTTGTGCATCATATAAGCATTATAAGTGAAATTCATACCCAACATAACCAGATGCATAAACAGGAAATAAAGACGCAGAAATTGTAGAATACTTCTCTTCATTGATAATTTCGGATGATCATAGACTCGACCTGCCCTATGCACTCAGCTGCAGGGGTCTACGCACTCAGCTGCAGACTTCTACCCTAGGCCTCTGTGCACTTAGTTGCAAAGACTCTACCTATGCTATGACCCAAGACTTAGACTTCTACTTCAAAGCTATCTCTCATACATCATATCTTCTTTTCCTATTTTTATCAGACTACTTAGAGCTTAGCTCTATTTATACAATTCCATGGTCCATGGACCATGGGTAGATCTTCTACAGCTGATAACCCTATGACTCTTTAACACCTATGTGCTCCACGACCACAAAATGCGGAGTATTTACACTTGGATTACAAAATTTGACCAAAATATGGGCTTTTAGCCCCAAAACTGTCCTTGGGGGATCCCGCGCCCAACACCTAGGTAGACTTGTAGGTCTTACTGATCCAATATTTGTGTCATGATAATTTTGTAAGTATTTGTCTCATCAAAAATATTTTCAGTGTATTTATACTTAAAATCTATTTTTTTTTAACATTTCAAAAAATTGAAAACATTTTTACCTATGGCTCCCCACGCTACATCCTGTGGCAACACCAAATCTGGGTTTTCTCTGAAATCCATGCCAACATAGGGGTAGTCCTCAACAAATATGACTTGTTGTTCTCACCAGGAGAAGAACTCGTCATCGAAAGTGTTTCTAGGGACCTCACTGTTGGGCCGAGAAAAAGGTATGTTTTCTCCACGTAAATAACTTGATTAAGCATTTGAATTCACATGTTTATCTTCGTTTTATGGATGAAAATAGAGGAAACAATAGCTGAAGCTGGGTAAAATTGAGTAGTAACAAATTAGATAAATATGGCCACGAAAAACTGACTTTCACTATCTTTATGTGCAAAGATGCGGATTGGATGATGTTTATTCAAAATCGATAGAATAGCAGCAGCCAGTAAAGGAAAAAGACAGTGTCTAGGGCAAGGAAGATAGCGGAAGACCAGGTAGACCAATGCTATTTTATGATGAAATCAGATCGAGTGTTGTGAAATCCTTAGGATCCCCTGATCTTGAGGATTCACTTCTATCTATTTACTTTTCCAAATGTTATATAAACCCTAAAGGCGAATTGAACAACTAGTCCAGGAATTTGCAGATTGTAGCTATTATTTTGGACATATAACACTTTCATCTTGGTGAAGTTGTAACTCTGTTACTTATTTTGATGAAGAACATTGGGTTTAATTCATAATCATATTCTGAGTATATAATAGCGGGGACTTCTGGAGGCTTTGGGCACATTCAAGAGAAAATCTACTGCTCCAACTGTGTTATTATCATGTATGTTGATTATTTACTATTTATTATTATTAGTTTGTGAAGTCAGTATCATTCGGATTATCGTGAGGATCGATGATTATTATTTTCATTTGTTGTTTAGTCAAGATTCAATATCTCGATGTGTGTTATATATGCGTGATGCTCTCCATTGAATTGGTTATGTTAATTCTAGCATGAGATTGTTGTTCATTCTAAGTAACGTTATCATAGATTTCAAAGTTAGAATTGATCACTTTCCATGAGATGCTTTTATGGTTATTTTTTGTTCAATTGTCATAGCTCTCTTTCATGTTAATGAATTGGTTTCAATACGAGTTAGCTTGCTGAGTGTGATTCTTTATATTTGTGTTCAGATTCATTTGTTTGCAGAATAGATTAAGTAGAATTGCAAAGTGTGTTATGAATTCCTTTTGTTAGTGTCAGTATTTGCAGCCTTCCACCAATGATCAAACATGCTCTTACAAAGTGGTCTTAGGATGTCAAAGTCAAATTTTGTCATTTCAATGAGCCTTCAAGTGAAATTTGGTCACTAGGTATTAGGTCTAGGATTGTTTTCACTCCTTCCTAAGTTTTCTAAGTATTGGTCCATGTCACCATTTAGCTAAGTGTACCATCATTCAAATATTTGTCATCATTATTTCAAGTTCCAATGGGTCATTTTACACATTGTTTGTGCTTCAGTTGTGCTTAGCTAAGGCTCATTTCCCTCTCCTAGGGTTTTGAAGGTAATTTATCTTGGATGGTTAAATCATCAACAAAAATTATATCCTGATGCTCATACACCTTCCCCTATCCTTAATATACCTTCTTAAACACTTCCCATCATCGATATCCCTCAAATTCATCATTTTCCCACAAACCCTAGCCTATTGCTGCAATTTGACAATTTTCTAGGTTAGGCCTATGTTTTACCCTTTTTGACCCCTTCCCCTCACTCAATCCTTGAAATTCCACTTTCCCCTACTTCCTAACATCCCTCCCGACTTCCAAAAATTTTCTCAAGAAATTATAAGCCCCTCATCCCCTTCATTTCCCTTCATTTCTACAAATCCCTTGTTCCACACACTAGGATAGGTTTTATTCAAACGTTGTTTCTGAGCACAAAAAGATGAATTTGAAAAAAGTGAGAGAGTTTTTCATCCACCATGGACCCAAGAAGAAAAACCTCTTTCCGTTTTTACACAGGTCTCATGGTTTGGGAGAAATGTCCAAAACATCATTTGCCTCAAGAGAGTTGATATACTTCTAGAGTGACCTTGGGAAAATCAAGATTTCTCCTAGATGGAGTGACCAAATAACTTGCTTGATGAGTCATAAGATAACTAGACACAGAGATATTTCCAATGAGCTATCCTAAGCTCAATTTGGAGTTGAGGAAGACCTCCAAGTGTTGACAGAAACAACACTTTGCATTTGGTAGCCTCATTTTGCACGTTTTGACCAGTCTTGGGAGATTGAGCTTTGGACATGGAAAATGAGCTCCAAATGGAAATATTCAAGATTTTTAGGAAATCATACTCGACCATGTTTCCAACGTGCTATCCCGTGCTCAATTTGGACACCACAAAGGTAGTCAAAAGTGAGCTTCAAATGGTGTCGCTTGTTAAGGAAGTGGTGCTACGCGTTCAGGAGTTGGCGCAATGCGCATTGCCACTCGCGCTGTGATTTTCATAGGGGCACCTAAATGAGAAATAGTTTGAATTTTGGGATTTAGAGCAATAAGAACATGCACCCTAGATATTTTCAAAGTTTTTGGGGCAGAACTGGTCCACCAAAATGTCAAAAAACACCCTAAAAATGACCTTTCTGCCACTTTTTGGACACACAGAAGCAGTCTTGGGAGAATCAAGTTTTAAAAGGTCAACTGAGCTTTGAATGCATAAATTATAGGTTTTTTTGGAAACTATATTTGAAGACCTTTCCAATGAGCTATCATGATCTAAATTTTTATAGCAGAAAGGCCTCCAAAAGGGACCTGAAAGTGGCATTGCGCGTAGCACAGTTTTTGCTCAGGATGGCTATTTTTCCAGTTTTTGACTGTGTTCGTGGATTCTCTCTCATGGAGGACGTTTCCCCTTTATAAATGATGACTTGGCATGTAAATATGATATATAATAGTAATATAGGATAGATCCATTTCTTTAGAAGTTAGTTTGAGCTTAAATGTATCAGTTTTTCACTTTTAGAGGCAAGTTGTTGAGATGCCTATATTCATGTTTCTTGTTCATTATTAGTTAGATTAGTTGCCCATATTATGGATTCGACCCCTGAGGATGGGAGGAGGTTGAATTCATGTCTATACCTTCTTCTTCTTTGTCATTGTAAAGGGTTGGACTCAACTGGATGCTCAAACCTTGATTGTACATCATTTTGTAGCAGTTTAGCAGGAGATTAATAAGAATTGCAACTATTTTTACGGGATCCATGTGGTATGGAGTTTTAGTGCAGTTTCGTCTCTTGTGATCATATGTTAGTATGTTTTGTGTATTTTATTAATCATTTCATTGCTTTTAAGTGAATGTTTTCAAGTTGATAGGCATAATTCATGACATCACTACTATGCTTTGGGGAAATATTCACCATTATATGTTTTCTACAATCTAGGAAAGACCCATGGTAATCACATGCTCTTCCTAGCTTCTCACTAGTCTTAAAACACTTCACCTATCAAACCCTAGAGTGCTAAGCCTCATACCTACCTTGCCCCATTAAACACCCTGCAATTTTGACCTAGTTTCCTAGCCCTAACTGTCCAACTCCTCCTTATCTAGAAAAACCCCTTCAAAATCAAATCAAACTTTGTGCTACTATACCTATCCTATTATCCTTTTCCTGATCCAGTCATCTTGGCTAAGATCCTCATAGAGAGAGCCATTTCCTGGCCTAGTAGGGCTAGCTACTTGGCTAAGCGTGGTTTGTGGTTACCCTGGCATTACCTTCCTTTAGCTTGAGGCTCAATCTAGCTGATAACATAGTGGCGACCATACTGGGGACATAGTTTTATGTTTCTCATCAATATGTATCAAGTTTAGATCTGATTTTTGATGGTGGACAACAATTAAACACTAGAAGGCTGAAATCATTCACCTGGCGACCCTAAATCAGTTTCGAGATTAGATCGAAGGACTCCACTGGAGGATGAACGCGAATAGTAGAAACATGAAAGGAAAATATGGAAAGATCAAGTATTCAAGTTGGAATTTCATCCAAGACATTATGTTCTTTGTTATAAATTATTTCTTCTCTTTTCCCGAGAATATCAAGAAGGCTTTACAAAGTATATTATATTTGATAAAATATCGTAGACCTGTATGTGATTCTTTCTCTTTGAAGATTGTGAATACAAAATATTCGCATGCCTTTGATCTTGATCAAGACCCTTCCTCCAAATCTTATGATGACCGTTTTCAAAATGATGAGCCTCAAGAGATCAGAATAAGTCTATAGCTTTTGTATATACTCCTATACCATGCAAAATTCTAGATAGATACAAACCTCTGATTTTACCTTCTATATCCCATGCTTTCCCTAAAAATCATTACCTATATCTACCAAGATTTGATGGTGACTGTGACAACATCACTACTGAGAGACATGTACTGAATTTTGAGTCTTTTCTTGACCTTTTTGAAGTTGATGAAGAAGATGTCAGTATTAGGCTTTTTTCTCTTTCTTTGCAAGGCAAAGTCAAGTGTTGGTTCAAAACTCTGCTTGATGCGAGCATCTCAGATTTACAGCAGTTCGTCAAAGTTTTCCTCGACAAGTGGGTGGTCAAGCATAACCCTTTCTTGATTCTAGAAGAGTATAACCAGCTGAAAAGACTGCCAGGGGAGATAGTACAACAATTTTCTGCTAGGCTTAACCAAGTCTATTTTTTGATGCCTGCTAATATAAGGCCTCCTCCTGGATTTTCTCTCTTGCACTACCCGGATGCATTTGATCTGGAAATGGAGTTTCAACTGAGAGAAAGGAACCTTGTAACACTTGAGGAGATACAAAACAATGCAGTAGATGTAGAGGCTAATTTGTTGATCAGAAGGGGAAAGTTAAAGGAAGAAGAGATGAAGAACATAGATCCAGAGGAATCGACATCTTTAGAGGTAAAGGTTGAGATTTTGGTAAGTGCAGTGGAAGAGATGATGCAAAATATCACCACAAGGAATGAGTATGATGTTCAAGACCATGGCTCGCTGATTGAAGAAAAACAAGTGGCTGATCCAAAACATTTTCTTTCTTATCCTAGTTGTCATAGATCTGATAATGATTGTTTTATAAATCATCTTGGAGAAGAGAGATCTAATCTGATATGTATGCTTGATGATGTGTTTTATACTGATGATTTGCCTAAGTTTTATCAGTATGATGATGATTATGTTCTCCAAACAGAAACTAGTCTTGCAGACAACTCAACAACTAGTTTGTGGAAGGAGGAAGTTCACTTTTAGCAACTCGGTGATCAGCTAATGGATATCAGCTATGGAAGTGAGGAGGAAAGTGTAGAAAATTTTGGAGTAAGTGAAGAATTTTTGCCTATTTGTTTTACTTCCTTTCAGTTCATCAGAGACAACTTTCGTGCAATCATGAATCAACTGTCGATAAGTTTTGATCTGAACCATCTAGAGGGCAATGAAATCCTTGTTCAAGACTTCTCATATCTAGATTTGCAGCCCCCAAATTCCATCAAATGTCAGGTTGCAGATGAAGACTTGGAAGATAGAACATATGATCAAATGATGCAAGATGATTCCATACCATTATGTTTTGAATCATTTCAGTTTTTGAAGGGAAATTTGTATAGTATATCTTCAATAAAGGATGAGAAGCCTGTAGAAAATCATGCAATCTCATTGTAACCAATAGAAAATGGGTTGCAATAGTCTTTTCAAGTTTTTCATGATCCAATAGCTAATGTGTTGGATGATGTCTGCAGTCAAAGTCCTCCATTAGCTAACTGTGAGCTTGAAAAAAGTATTGATACAAACTTGATCCGATAGCCAGTTTTTTTGTCATTTTTAGCAGGAGTCTCATCACAAAGCTCAGATGAAAGTTTGTATTCATGGTATGAGGAGAAGCAAAGTAATCCATTGGATGGGCTAAGTCCCAGTGCACATGAATTTCAAGATCCTTATGTAGTATTTTTGGAGTCAGATAGAGAATTCATATTATTCAATCTGGGAAAATTTGGATTTGTTTAGAAGTTTTCATGGGAGTTGCATTTCAGTAGTTCTCTCTTGTTTCTCATAAGCAAGCACCAGCGGAGAATTCAAACAACAGAAAGAATGCTCACTTGGTTGCATTGGTTGTTTTATTTCACTTGATCAGGTGATGAATGGAACATTTAGAATAGGTTTTATTGAATAAGCTCCATTTTGAGCATCTTTTCCAGTTTGTCAGTTGTGTTTTAGTATCGAGTCAGTTTTTCATTGAGTAAAAGTCAGTTTGTGTCTTTGAGTCATCAGTGTTTAGTCATGTATTTCAAATTGAGTTTTTTTTACTCCATGCCCAATGGATAAGGCTACTTGGTCTACGGTGTTCTTGGCACCTCCAAGGAGCTACCATCCCCAATGGAGCCAATGTTAGTGTCAATATTTGCAGCCTTCCACTAGCGATCAAACATGCTCTTACAAAGTAGTCTTAGGATGTCAAAGTCAAATTTTGTCATTTCAGTGAGCCTTCAAGTAAAATTTGGTCACTAGGTATTAGGTCTAGGATTGTTTTCACTCCTTCCTAAATTTTCTAAGCATTATTCCATGTCACCATTTGGTTGAGTGTACCATCATTCAAAGAGTTTTCATCATTATTTCAAGTTCCAATGGGTCATTTTACACCTTTTTTGCGCTTTAGTTGTGCTTAGGTAAGGCTCATTTCCGTCTCCTAGGGTTTTGAAGGTAATTTTTCTTGGATGGTCAAATCATCAACAAAACTTGTATCCTGATGCTCATACAACTTCCCCTATCCTTAATATACCTTCTTAAACACTCCCCATCATTGATATCCTTCAAATTCATCATTTCCCACAAACCCTAGCCTATTGCTACAATTTGACACTTTTCTAGCTTAGGCTTCTGTTTTGCCCTTTTGGACCCCTTCCCCTGACTAAATCCTTGAAATTCCACTTTCCCTACTTCCTAACATCCCTCCCTACTTCCCAAAAGTTTCTCAAGAAATTATAAGCCCCTCATCCCCTTCATTTCCCTTCATTTCTACAAATCCCCTGTTCCACACATCGGGATAGGTTTTATTCAAATGATGTTTCTAAGCAAGAAAAGATGAATTTGACAAAAGTGAGAGAGGTTTTTGTCCACCATATACCCAAGAAGAAAAAAATCTTTCAATTTTTACACAGGTCTCATGGTTTGGGAGAAATGTCCAAAACATCATTTGCCTTAGGAGAGTTGATCCACTTCTGGAGTGACCTTGGAAAAATCAAGCTTTCTCCTAGCTGGAGTGACCAAATGACTTTTTTGATGAGTCCAATGATAACTATACATAGAGATATTTCTAATGAGCTATCATCAACTCAATTTGGAGTTGATTAAGACCTCCAAAAGTTGACAGAAACAACACTCTGCATTTTGGCAGCCTCACTCTGCACATTTTGACTAGTCTTGGGAGATTGAGATTTTGATAGGGAAAGTGAGCTCCAAATTGAAAAATGCAAGATGTTCTGGAAAGTAGACTCGACAAGCTTTCCAATGAGCTATCCCATGCTCACTTTGGATGTTGGGAAGAAAGCCAAAAGTGATATTTAAGTGGCATTATACGTTCAGGAAGTGGCATTGTGCGTTCCGGAGGTGGCTCAACGCGCAGCCCCAGTGGCGCTGTGTTTTTCCTAGGGGCACCCAAATGAGAAATGGTTTGAATTTTTGGATTTAGAGTGATGAGGACATGCACCCTAGAGATTTTCAAAGTTTTTGGGGGCAGAAATGGTCCACCAAAAGGTAAAAAAACACCCTAAAAATGACCTTTCTGCCACTTTTTGGACACATAGAAGCAGTCTTGGGAGAATCAAGTTTTGAGGGGTCAAATGAGGTTAAAATGTAGAAGTTCTAGGTGTTGGGGAAAGTATACTTGAAGATATTTCCAATGAGATATCATGAGCTCAATTTGGATGCAAGGAAGGCCTCCAAAAGGGACCTGAAAGTGGTGTTGCGTGTTGGCCCAGTGGCACTGCGCGTAGGGCAGTTTTTGCTCAGGATGGCTATTTTTCTAGTTTTTGACTATGTTCATGGATTCTCTCTCATGGAGGATGTTTGACCTTTGTAAATTATGACTTGGCATGTAAATATGATAGATAAACAGTAATAGAGGGTAGATTCATTGCTTTAGAAGTCAGTTTGAGCTCAAATGAATCAGTTTTTCACTTTTAGAGGCAAGTTGTTGAGAAGCCTATATTCTTGTTTCTTGTTCAGTGTTAGTTAGATTAGCTGCTTATCTTAGGGATTCGACCCATGAGGATGGGAGGAGGTTGAATTCATGTCTATATCTTATTCTTCTTTCTCAGTGTAAAGGGTTGGAATCAGCTGGATGCCCAGACCTTGATTGTACATAATTTTGTGGAAGTTTAGCAGGTGATTAATAAGAATTGCAACTATTTTTATGGGATCCATGTGGTATGGAGTTTTAGCATAGTTTCTTCTCTTGTGATCATATGTTAGTATGTTTTTTATATCTCGTTAATCATTTAATTTCTTCTAAGTGAATGTTTTCAAGTTGATAGACAAAATTCATAACATCGTTGCTCTGCTTTGGGGAAATATTCACCATTATATGTTTTCTACAGTCTAGGAAGGACCCATGGTAATCACATGCTCTTCCTAGCTTCTCAACAGTCTTAATACACTTCACCTATCAAACCCTAGAGTGCTAAGCCTTATACCTACCTTGCCCCATTGAACACACTGCAATTTTGACCTAACTCCCTAGCCCTAACTGTCCAACTCCTCCTGATCCAGCAAAACCCCTTCAAAACCATATCAAACTTTGTGCTACTATACCTAGCCTAATATCCTTTTCCCAATCTAGTCATCTTGGCTAAGATCCTCATGGAGAGAGCCCTCTCCCAGCCTAGTAGGGCTAGCTACTTGGCTAAGTGTGGTTTGTGGTTACCCTGACATTGCCTTCCTTCGTCCTGAGGTTCAATCCAGGTGATAACACCTTTAAGGGTTGTTTTGGATTGAATTTAAAGAGATATGCATTAGAAATTGCAACGATTCCAATTTATTTCATTATAAGTTGATCTCTGAATTCGCTGCATACATAGTGTTGACACTCTTGAAATAAAAAGACTTGCCCTGGGTTGATGATTAATGTAGGAATTAAGTTTGCTTTTAATAATACATCTTTGTGCACCAGCATTTTGGTTCCATTGCTAGGGAGAGTGTTTCAAAGTTATTTCCTTCTATCTTGTTGTGAAAGAATTGGGTTTTAAAAACGGGAGGTAAGAACCTATGTAACTAGCAAGTAAAGTGCTTGCTCACCAGCTCGCTTTTTAGAAAATGCATAGAGGTTAAATAGGAATAGCATTTTTTTATGAATGACTAGGAATAGAAAGATAGAAAAAGATCGGAACCCTCCACCTAAATCCACAAAACCCAAGGGATAGATGAACCTTGGGAGAAAAACTTTTATAGATGAAATCGAAAGAAAATCAAAGTCTCAAGCATTAGTAGGATTCCAGACTGTATCTAGGAAAGGCCCTACTATAATCCCTAAGGCAACAGGCTCACCATCTACAGCCTACGCTGAGATTCAAATACAAATTGGAGGATTTGAACAGACTCTTCAGGTTACAACAAATTTACATTTTGATCCTCTACAAGAGGGAAAATCGTGTAACTTAAGAGAAGGAGAGGGAGAAACCAGTGGAACTGATAAGGCAGGACCTCAATTGTCTGAACAAGGATCTCCTATGATCCTATATCTAGGCAGTGCTACAAAACCAACTCAGATTGTGAATCCTCTGCTTACTCAAATAGCACCCCCTAAAATCCCTGAAGGATATTGGCACATTTTTTACCAAATGGAAAATCAACCACCTCAAGGTCAGACCTCGACATTGGAATACCCCATAGTCGACCAAGTGGCCAATGCCCTGATAAAATCTATTCCCTTACAGAGCATCCCAACTTTTCATGGGATGATAACTGAGGATCCTGATGCCTTCCTATTTGAGTTTGATGTCCTCTGCAAAGGATATGACTATACCACCGACCCTCAAAAACTAAAATTGTTCCCTTCTACTCTTAAAGGATCAGCCTTGAGATGGTTCATGGGTCTGGGTAGGTGTACTATTAACTCTTGGGATGATATGAAAACTTCCTTCCTCACAAGATACCAGGACTTTTGCAAGACTAGGGAATTAAAAGATGAAATATTTAAGATGGCTACAAATGATAATGAAACTCTAGAATAATATGTTGAATGGTTTCACTATAATTTGCAGAGATATCCTCACACCACCTTACCAAAAGAAGTCCTGAGAGCTATCTTAATTAAGGGAATGAAAGAAGAATGGATAGAAACTCTAAATTTGATGGGGAAAGGAGATATTTCTCAAGAATATTATGATGAATTTGTTCGCTTGTGTATTAGGTGTTCGCGAGGAAGCACATGCATAGGGTCAGGAAGCCGAGATCCTATGGCTAGAGGAAGCAAACCACATAGTGGAGGCATAACACGAATGGAAATCAGTAACCTCATGGAAGACATCAAGATGGAAATCCTGGGCACCCTCACAATGGATTTGGATGTCCTATAGGCTAAACAGAAACAAGCCTTCCCAGAACAGAACTTGGTCATTTTCTGCCCATGCTGCTAGAAGAAGCACAGGCAACGGGAGTGTCCATTGGATATGGTTCATACATGCACCATCTACACCAAGGATCACATGACTGAACAATGTCCATCACTTCCAGGGCTGAAATAAGTTTTCAAAGAAGCAGAAGAAGAGATAGAGCTAGTATATTTAATGAACCAGCGTCGACAGTGGCAGGCCAAACCCATAGGTATGTCACAAGACACATCCCAGTTTTTTCCTTCTTCACCATTTAATCAGCAACAAAACCTTGGGGCAGCATGGCAAGGCCAATCACCTTACTCGAATTGGCAATCCTAACCATTCCCTATGACACCCTGGCCAACTCAGTCCTTTCCGAGTAATGGCTGGCCAAATTCTCCTTTTACTCTTGTTTGGGAAGGTAATCCATATCCAACCCAGTGGGTCTCTCCATTGGTAGTTGTCCCCAAGAAAAATAGGAAGTGGCGTATCTGTGTGGACTATCGGGAATTGAAAAAGGCAACACAAAAAGATCACTTCCCTCTTCCATTTATTGATCAAGTCTTTGGTACTCTAGCAGGGAAGTAGTTATTTTCCTTTCTAGATGGCTTCAATGGTTACAATCAGATTCAAATTTCCTCTAAAGACCAGGACAAAACAACCTTCACCTATCCATGGTGTACATTCACTTATAGAGTGTTACGATTTGGCTTATGCAATGCCCTAGCTATGTTTCAAAGAGCTATACTCAGCATTTTTGCTGATATGATAAATGGAGGTCTTGAAGTTTACATGGATGACTTTACCTCGTATGGGGATGACTCTGATCAAGCACTACAAACATTAGAAAAGGTTTTGGAATGATGCATTTCTACCAGGTTGTGTTTAAGAAATGTTAAGTGTCACATGATGATGACCGAAGGCATAATCCTGGGACATTATATTTTTGCAGCAAGGATACATGTAGATCTAGCAAAGATACAGATAATTCTTTTATTGCCTACACCCTGTACTTAGACAGAGGTATGCAACTTCCTTGGATATGCAGGCTATTATCATAGGTTCATCCAAAACTTTTAACAAATTATTGCACCTTTATATGCTTTAACTGGAAATGTTGATTTGAAATGGTCTGATAAATGTGACACATCTTTTATAGATTTAAAGAAACTAGTTTTGATGGCACTAGTATTACGTGGACCTAACTGGGAGCTGCCTTTTCATATCTCCACGGACGCATCAGATGCAGAAATAGGCACTGTCCTTGGCCAGGAGGAGGACAAAAAACCTTATGCTATATATTATATCAGCAAAAATCTTACTGCTGCTGAACTTAATTATACAGTAATAGAAAAGGAATTCTTAGCTGTCATTTATGCCATAAACAAATTTGGACATTATATAACTGGCTATCAAGTTTTTCTATATACTGATCACTCTACCATTAGGTATTTAGCTAACAAACCTATTACAAATGGTCGAGTGACTCGTTGGCTATTGCTTTTGCAAGAGTTTGATATCACCATCAAAGATCATCTAGGGAAGGAAAACCGAGTTGCTGATTTTCTATCTCGAGTTCCAAAGATAAATGACCCATTGGCAGTGGATGACCAATTTCCAAATGAACATTTGTTTGTCGTGGCAGTTAAAACGCCATGGTATGCAGATGTAGCAAACTATCTAGTAGTGGGAAAGCTACCCAGGCATTTGACAACAAGGGAAAGGAAACAAATTGTCCATTGTAGCACCCGATTCTCTTGGATTGGTGGATATCTTTTTCACATAGGGTCTGATATGTGTATACACAGATGCATTCATGAGGTTGAGAGTTATGACATCCTGAAGATTTGCCATGATGAGCCGTGCGGGGGACACTTTGCAGATCGTAGGACAGGGCATAAGGTACTATAGATGGGCTATTATTGGCCCACCATTTTTAAAGATGCTATGAAATATGCCCAGGCTTGTGATAGCTGCCAAAGGATGGGTCTGCCTGGTCAATCTAATGAAATGCCTCTACAACCCCAATTGGTAATAGACCTTTTAGATGATGGGCATTAGACTTTGTTGGCCCATTCCATCTGCCATCAAACCAAAAGGCCTACATACTGGTTGCCATAGATTATGTGACGAAGTGGATAGAAACAATAGATTTTCCAAGAGCCACAGAAGAAGTTATAATTAATTTCCTTTTTGGGCTATTTGTGTGTTATGGCTTACCTTGGGAAGTGATAACAGATGGAGGAGGGAAATTTATAGGACACAAGATTATAGCCACCCTCAGAAACCATCACATTACACATAGAATCACTTCCCTGTATCACCTAAAGATGAATGGGCAGGTTGAAAGCACCAATAAGGTCATCGAAGCAATTATGACCAAGATAGTCTCAACACATCAGTGGAATTGGGTTGTTAGACTGCCAGAGGCCTCACAATCAAAGGTCTCAAAACCTTTAGGTTAATCTATGTACATCTCTTCCTCAATCATGACATTAAGGAAGATTGTCTTCACGTCCATCTGATGTATCTTCCTACCCATCTGTGATGATAGTGCCAATATAGATCTGATTGACGAGTACCTTACAACAGGAGAAAAGGTATCATCATAGTCAATCCCTTCTACTTGTGAAAAGCCATGGGCCACAAATCTAGCCTTATGATTCTCCACACTACCATCTGCAACTTTCTTTACCTTGTAAAGCCAATGAGAGCTCACCACTGACTTATCCTCCCATCTCGGGACCACATCCCAAACACTGTTACGAAGTATGGAGTCATACTCCTCCACCATGGCATTAACCCAAACTGGTTGTTGCACTGCTTCCTTAAAGGAAGATGGCTCCCATAAGAGCCATGTATCTAATGTACCTCTTAGGTGACCTCCTTTGCCTATGCTGAGAATTGGGTGCTCCCACATTCTCTCGTGCATCATCCAACAATCTGTGAGCCTCTCTGGTGTGCTTCTTCCCTCTCTAGAAGACTCTTCTTGAGTGGATGTCTCCACTCCTAGATCCTCTGCATGTGGCTACTCCACATCAACCTGTGGCTCCACAACCTTAGAAGCTAAAAGCTCCTCATCCACATGTAGCTCAAACTCCCTCTCAAGGGAAACTCGCATGGCCTTCTCCTCATCGAATTTGACATCACTGCAAATCACTGTCATTTTGCTGGTTGTAAAGTACACCCGATATTTGAGAGGTGCATCAATGTACCCCACAAATATTTCCAACTGTATTGTTGGCTCAAGCTTCTTCCATGTATCTTTGGTGACATGGAAATATACCGATGACCCGAAAATCCTAAAGTGACCAAAAACTGGCCTCTTACCAGAATAAGCATCCTCTTGTGTCTTCATCTCAGGTATCTGATGTGGGTTACAGTTTTGACCATAAACTGCTATGTTGCATGCTTCAACCCACAAGTGTAGTGGTAGGACCTAATCATGCAAGATCGCCCTTGCTACCCCTACTATGCTTTTGTTCTTCCTCTTAGCCACCCCATTTTGCTGAGGGTTATGGGGTGCCATCATGATCCAGGTGGATATTGGTGGCCACCTGCCAAATCCACTTGGATCCCCACCATTGTTTCTTTCAGCTTTTCAGTTTTCTTAATTGTAGCCCAGTTTACTATTTTCAGCAGTTTTTTGGGTCCTGAACTTCTGGAGCCGTTTTAAGGCCCTAAACGATGATTTTTGGGAAAACTGGGAGCAAAATGGTCTGTGGGTCCATGGACCATGTTGCTCTTTCCAAAGTTGTAGTTCTCAGATAGATGTTTCTAACGAGATACTGTGCACATCAAACGAAGATCGTATGCCAAAGTTATGACCCCAAGAAGTTGGTGTACCAATTTACCCAAACGAGGCCCACAGTTTGGTGTTTCATCTTCTAGGGTTAGGTTTTGGAATGTTAAGGGTTTTCCATTGTTTCTCAACAATAAATAGGCCTTCAAGCTTCATTGTAACACAATTAAGAGGCATGTAGCCGCCACATCTCTTCTCAGAGATAAGCTACCATCGCCCTAGCTGGTTTATTTCCAACTCAGTTTGTAAGCATATTTTAGTATTTTACATTAATGAAATGAAGTATTATTTCCACTGCATTTCTGTGTTTATGGTTATCTCTGTAATTTGTTGCATTCTTGTTTAAATCTGGATCAATGGTATCAGAGCAGTCTACTTTTTCTCTATTTTTCTTTGCATGTCCCCAACGAGGTTGGGATATAAGGAGTTAGGGCTTGAACTGGTTGAACCTTTGCAAGACCAGCGTCGCAAATCCCGACGACCTCCCATTGTGGATGAAAAGAAAGATGAGGGGGCAGGAGATCCTATCAAAATATTGCTCAAAGAAGCCCTCAAGTGAAAAAGGAATGCGATTATGGACAACTTCACTTAGATCCTTCAGCGGCTACCTAGGGGCGACACATCGGCTTCCAACAGTGACTCTGCAAACACCACATTGTTTAAGGTACAAGTTAATTTTGAAATCCCCATATTCGAGGATTAGATAGATGCAGATGCTGTCAGTAAATGGTTAGATCTGCTAGAGGGTTATTTTCCTGTTCATGATTTTTCTAGTCGAGAAAAGATTATTTTTTCTCTTCTTAAAGCAGCCCCCCACGTCAAGGAATGGTGGGAAACCTACTGCGAACAGAAGGATGAAAGTACAGGCTCACTGTTTTCAGCCGCACCCACTTGGGATTCCTTTCGAGAGGCCATCAGGGGGCAGTACTACCTTGTCGGAAGCTATGAGGATCAATACATAAAGTGGAGCATGTTGTGGCAAGGAAGGGACCAAGATGTGATGAAGTTTACCAATATTTTCCACACCCTTCACACAAAGTTGGGTATCAAGGATTCGGAGCAGCATTTGATACTCAAATGCCATGGCTGCCTGCACAAGTAAATCCATGAAGAAATATAATTCTTGAACATCCCCTTGCTTAGCACGGCATACCGATATGCCATCAAGGTCGAACAAAAATTTAAACAGAAGAAGCAAGACTTTGGATCTGCAAACCCGAAGCAAGCGAAAGGTGCCCCCAAACCACAGAACAAAGGACAAAGCCAAGATGTGGTGACCTAGGAAAACCCACCAAAGCTGCAAGCAAAGAACAGTGCCGTGAAGTCGAAAAAGGACACAGGAAAGTGGTGTGAGTTCCATAAGAGCTCCACTCACAACACAAGTGAGCATCGGGCCAAACAGTCACTGGTGGCTGAGCTAAATGTTTCAAAATCATATACATGTTCTGAATTTGAGTCAGAACCTGACAAAGGGAATGACAAAGGGATACAGATTATCGATGCGGAGCCCAACACCACCGTTTCCATCATGAAGATCCAGAAGGAGGAACCTGAAGATCCAGAGGAGGAGGAGCATCTCTTCCACTCCCAGATGTGGGTAAAGGGCTCCCCACTACAGTTCATTGTTGGCAGTGGGAGCCAAAAGAACCTCATTTCAGCAGAGGTCATGAAGCGGCTGGGCCTACCAACCATAGCACATCCACAACTGTACACCATTGGGTGGCTTCACCAAGGACGGGATCTTCGCGTGAGCTGGCAGTGTCACCTTCCATACAACATCAAGCCCTTCATGGATGAGGTATTATGCGACATTGCTCCCCTTGAGGTTTGTAATGTATTATTAGGACAACCTTACTTGTGGAAGCAACATGCTATGTATGAATCAAGGCCCCATTCTATTATTGTCACTTTGAGAAATAATTTATACAGGATACCAGAGGTAGCACCGCCTACGCCATCTCTTTGATTAATGCAAAACGATGCAGTAAGCTCGTTTCCAAAACCGGGAAATTGCTTATCCTAATGATACGTCCTCAAGGAACAAAGAAGATGGTGGCCACAACCTCTAGACAGGGCCCCTCCACACGAAAAATACAGATGGACAAGGTCGTGGAGGAGTACGAGGATATCTTCACCTCCCCCGCAGGGGTTCCTCTACACTGTCAGGTCAACCACTCCATTGATCTGAACCCAGGTGTGTCGTTGCCCAATGGACCAATCTATTGGTGCTCTATTATGGAGAAGGATGAAATCAAGAGGCAGATTTAGGAGTTGCTACCGAAAGGTCACATCCGTCCAAGTTCATCGCTCTGTGGGAGCCTCATCATGTTGGTACAGAAGAAGGATGGGACTTGGAGACTCTGTATTGACTATCGGGCACTGAACAAGATCATTTTCTGTAATAGGTACCCAGTCCCATGGATTGATGACCTCTTGGACCAACTGAAGGGGGCGAAATATTTCAGCAAGATCAATTTGAAGTCATGATATCACCAAGTACCAATCGAACCGTCCGATGTGTGGAAGACTGCCTTCAAAGCTAAGGAGGGCCTTTTTCAATGGTTGGTTATGCCTTTCAGATTGACGAATGCTCCTGCAACCTTCATGAGGCTAATGGATGACATCTTGCGGCCATTCACCAACTCATTTGTAGTGGTATACTTGGATGACATCCTGATCTTTAGCCATAGTTGGGAAGAACACCTCCACCACATTCGACAGGTTCTCTAGACACTGCGGCAACAAAAGTTATGTGCCAATTTGGAGAAATTCACTTTTGGCATGACCCAGATTCAGTATCTAGGGTACATTATTGATGAACAGGGGGTACATGTGGATCCATCCAAGATCCAATTCATTCGAGATTGGCCATCTCCAACCACTCTAACAGAGCTTCACAGCTTTCTAGGTCTTGCCAACTTCTACCACAGGTTCGTGTTGGGATTTTCTCATATCACTTAGCCCTTGAGTTAAGTCACCAAGGGAGGAGTAAAAGAACAATTATTTTGGTCTGAATCTCAACAGAAGGCATTCACAGAGTTGAAAGATCACCTTTGCACGACAACAGTGCTCACATTACCAGACTTACAACAACCATTTGAGGTTGAGACAGATGCCTCTGACTATGCTATTGGGGTAGTCCTCACTCAACATGGGTATCTAGTGGCATACCACAGTGAGACACTTTCAGACATAGTCCGGAAGTATCCCACTTACGACAAAGACATGTATTCCATTGTGCAGGCCTACCAACAATGGAAGCATTACATTTTGGGGAAGGAAACGATCATCCACATAGACCACCAACCCCTGCAGTTCATACAGACCCAAGGGAAATTGCAGAATGATCGCCATGAGAAGTGGTCCACATACTTGCAACAGTTCCATTTGAATATCAAGTATAAGAAGGGTAGCACAAATAATGATACAGATTGCCTCGGTCGACCACTGATCATGGTGTCGACCATTGTGCTCAACTCTTATGGGCACGAGACTTCTGATTGGCCACTTATCTACAAAAGCAACCCAAAATTTGGCCACACATACCAGACACTCTTGTAGGGTCACCATGTTCGAGATTTTCACCTCCAGGATGCCCTGTTATGCCACTTGGGTCACCTTTGTGTCCCTTCAAGTGAGTGTGCCAAGGTGATTTGGGAAGCACACTACAATCGGGCTGCTCGACATTTCGGGGTCGAGAAAATAGTGGTAGTACTGCAGAATTATTTCTATTGGCTGAATCTTCAACAAGATGTCGGGAAGTACATCAGATCATGCACTGCCTGTGCCATTGCCAAACTGACCATTAAGAAGCTAGGCCTCTATACCCCACTACCTACCCCTAGTCGACCTTGGGAATCCATCTCCATGGATTACATGTCAGGCCTTCCTTCCACTAAGCATGGAAACGACTGTGTTTTTGTGGTCGTTGGTGGGCTCAAGTATTGCAGCAATAATGCTACAACTCCTAGGACTCCCGTCTTTACTTTTATCAACATGGTAGTTCGTAACAAATTTGGAAGCGACGATGTTGTGTGCACAAGTACTAACTCTTGCCGCAGCTGTCACTTGGTCAACTGGCACAAGTCCGCTAGGGGCTTAAGCCAACTTCTATGAGCTCTTAGAAGAAGCTTTTTAAATGATGGATGAAAGCTAACTCAAAGGAAGCTAATCTACTTGCGGAAAGAATCTGAAAGCCAAAAAGAAACGCAAACCCTAGCAAACCCTAATTCAACCACTAGTCCTACTGATGCAAAGGAGAGAAAGCAAACTACTGGAAGGGATGCCATTACTTCTATGAAGGTAAAATACATGTGTCTAGACTACCTCTATCTGAAGAAAACATCTTTTTGTATTTTTGGTTAAGTCGCCAGTTTCATCATGCATATGCTTTCACTGTTCTTTGACTGTGCAGGGGTGAATCAAGGAGGAGAAATGCTTGGAAAAGGTTGGGAAGGTTCAGAGAGGGTCTACGGAGTCCCTAACACCCTTCCAGAGAGTTTCAAAAAGTTTGGCTATAAATAAACCTCATTTGTGAGCTTCTACAGGAAGTCTGTAGGGGTTCTACAAGATGTTCAGAGATTTCTACAGGATGTTCAGAAATTTCTACAGGATGTTTAAAAAGTGGATTTTAGAGGATGGGTGAGTGAGGGAAGATGCATGAATGGATAGGGAGGTAGGATAGGGGCCTGGAGTGACCTAGGGACTGGTGGATGGAGTGGTGAGAGGGTGTAGAAGGCTGACTTGGCTTAAAGAAGGCTAAGACAATGATTGAGCAAGAAGGTAGGGTTACGTGGGAAAAAGCACAGATGTGAGATGAGGAACCTATCTAGGAGATGGAGCAGATGGCTCTGGTGAAGCTTAGGTGGATGAGAGAGTGGTAGAGATGCCCTGCACGGTGTACATTTAACCGAATCAAAAAAGTCTTACAAATAATCAAAGTCCTAGCTAATCTAATCTAACTGTCAATAAAACGAATGAACAACAGCTTTATTTGGAAGAGAACCATGTATATCAAAGATGCAATGAACCATTTCAGAGATCTGAACATGTAACCAACTTCTGCAAATGAAAACAGTACACTAAGGATTGCATGGTAAAGCAACCTAGTGTTTTTGTTGGGACAACACTGTTTCTTCAATTCCAGCCCCTGATCCAATAAGGATGAGGTGAAACCGAGAGTGTTGTTGACCATTTTCTTGGAGCTTTTTTCCTGTTATTATCCTACCAATATATTTTAAACATCTGAAGCAATTCTATTCATAAACAGTGACCTATTTAACCAACACAACTAAATCTGCCCAACAGAAATACGTTTCAAATGCATAAAAGGAAAACAACGATGCATAAAGGAAAGGTAATAGTACAAAAAGAAGGCCCTAGGCTCTCAGGCTGGGCCCAACCCTGAGAGCTATGGCTCCTATAGAAAACTCAGAGTTGATATAAAATCAGACTGCTTCTCATTATCAAAAAAATAGTCATAAATCAAGAGTTATGCCAAAATGGCTACAAGAGGACAAAGTAAAGCTAACAGCACTGTAATGCAAAATATGAAATGGTTTCAAAAGTCCCTTACGAAGGCTGAGGCCTTAACATTTACACACCACGAGGGCCCTAGCTGGCCTCCTAAATCTATGGGACTTGGCTGTCCAAACTGTGAGTAGATAGCCCCTTCCAAAATCTGCTTGGCTACCTTCTAGATCCGGTTTTGGTGGCCTTTGGAGCTCGGAGTTGGGGGTGAAGATCCCGAGGAAGGGCTATTTAATGCCATAGACAACCCCCCTAAAAATCCTCACCTCAAGCTTGGCTGTCTTCTAGCCCATGATTGCTCGGTTTTGCTCCAACATGTGTCAAAAAACCTGAAATGAGCACATGTTAGCCACCTAGGAAGAGTGACTAACCTTATTCATACAAATGACATAAACATACTTAAAAATAATGCATAAGCTATGAAAAATGAAGGATTTAACAAGGATAATTAGGCCAAATGAGCCCAACAAGTTACCAAATTGGGGCTCATCATCACCCCCTGCTAAAAGGGTTACTCATCCTCTGAGCAACTAGTCCAGCTCCTCGTCTTTCATTGCTTTAATCACCACTCTCACATCCCAGGCTTCTTAAGTAGTATCCTCCTCACTGTCATGGAATCCGGCCTTCCTTTCCACCTCTTCCCACTACTTATGTTATTCTTCTTCTGTGCCTCCTTCTAACAATCCCAAAAGCAAAGGTGGACTTAGCTTGAGGCCTATCTAGCTGGCCTGGAGGTTCTAAATAGACTTCTTGTAGAGAGGCACTTGTGCCAAGGCCTCCCTCATTCTAGTTGGAGTGTGATATTCCCTGATTTTGAGGCTGTTTGACAATGTGTTCCACCTACGGGTGTAAGCATGAACACAATTGTCCCCTAATAATCGCTCCATATCCTCGAAGTGTGCTATGGCCTGAGCCTGTCGATCCATGTACTCTAATAAAGCCTGAGAGTTGGTTGGTAGGTTCTAGTGAGCGAATATCAATGCTGTGGGGTCCCCTGGCTCTGCTCTAATCAGCAGTGGTTCATGTAGTTCTCGGTCCATGACATTTCTAACCTCTGCCACTCTCTTTTCTTCATGGTTTAACCATGAGGTCATTTCCATTAGCTGCATGTCCCCTACTGTTGTGTTGGGGTCCCATGAGGTTATGTTTGGAAGGGCCAAATTATGAAGGTAAAACTCTGAAAGCTTAGCCTTATCTTCCGATGAACTGCTGTTACATAAATCCATGAACTGCTGGGGGTTTTGGATTTGGGAGATACCCCTTTGTGCCAATGTGTTGATTTGGAATTGCAGCCACTGATCCCTTAGGTATAGGCCATAGTATTTGGCCGGCTACCTACATTACAGAGCTTCCATTGCCCAACTGGCCATGTAGGCCAGTTGTGCCTCCTTTTCTTGCATCCATTGTTTTAGAGATTGTATCTCTATGCCTGCCTGTAATTCCCTTTCCTGTAGTTGTCGGTTTAGTTCCTTAAGATCAGCTTGCATTCCTTCTTTTTCTTTAGGTTCTGCTGTGGTGTCCTTGGCTGTTGTGTCCTCTTCTTTCCTCTGTCCCTATAGCTATAGTTGTTGTCTACGCAGCTCATTCTCTTCTCTTAACTTGGCCTGTTGGGAGCTTTCCACATTCCGTACTCTTGCCAACTCCCTTTGCGTTCCCTTGAGCCTTTCCTCTAGTGGCCCTATATCTGCTACCCCCTTGGATTTAGCGATCCTTATACAAGTGTTGGTTCATACTCTTTCTTCCTCTAGTGCTAGAAACAGTGGCACTGTGAATTTTTGAGGAATAATTTTGCCGGCCTCCAAAAAGTTATAATAAGAGCCCAGACTGGGCTGGGGGCTTGGTTCCATGATGACATCGGTCTTCTCCTCCTCCTGTGGTGACTTGGCTGCTCTTTCCTCCATCTGCTTAGTTTCTTTCAGCCTAGCCAAAGTTTCCTATAGAACAGCCTCGACATCCTGTAGAGAGGCTTCCGAGTTCAATTTCTCCATCCTTTCCCTCCATGAGGATGTTTTCGGGCTCCCCTTCTCATAAGTAATGAATGCCTTGGAGGGGGGGCTATCCCTTGGTGTGGTAGGGGTATCCACAATTGTGATTGGCTCTTTTGATGGAGGCTGGGGTCTGCCAGTCTTAATTCTCACACTACTTCTTGCTTTAAAATACAGAGGAGTCTCCCTCTTTCATTTTTCCTTTGGCTTGGGAGAGGTACCTAGGGTGGCCAGCACAACTGCTGCCTCCCTAGCTAGAATTTCGGCTGATTTCTCCTTATGCTGTCCTTTTTCCGGACTTCCTGTAGAAATTCCTGTAGTGGCTGGTTTCTAGCTTCCTATGGAACCCGTTTTTAAACTTCCTGTAGAAATAGCCTTCTGGTTTCCTGTAGAAGCAAATGGCACTATTTTAGCCTGCTTGGCTGAGGGTGCTTTTTCCTTTAGCTGGCTGAGGCTGCCTTAGGGTTGCCCTCATTGGCTTGGACTTTCTCAGTCCTTTCTACCCTGCTCTGTAGTCTTTTCTCCCTGGGTGTTGGTGTAATTTTACCACCCCCTGTTTTGGCAGCTTGGCCTTTTTCTTGTGTTCCTTTATGTTCTTTCTTTGGTGTTTTGACTGGGGTTTCTTGTCCTTTAGCTTTCTTCTCTGCCTAAGTGTGCTCCTTTTCCTTGCTGCTAGAGGAAGTGAGGTCCTCGGCTAAAATTCGGATGTCATCATCCTTAGACATATTCCAAAAAATTTCCCAAGAGAGAGGGACAATGTAAGTGTGGAGTGCATCTTCCACGAGGAGCTTGATAAGCCCATGATGGTCTAGCTAGTCTAGTGTCCCCTCTCTTAGTTTGGTGGCACACTCAATCATGGATTGCAAGAGGAAGTAAGGAATGCTCAATTTTTGTTCTGAGGGTAGGTCCATTTGGTGCCTGAGTTATGTGAGCAACCAGAAATGATAGCCATACACGATGCTAAATCGCCCCTCACACATAATATACTTCATAATTTGGAGGTTGACTTCACTCCAAAACGGTTGTAGGCTAGTTCTTCGAACTCCATTCTTGTCCTCTGAAAATTGTTCCTCTGGCAAGAGGAACTCTTTTTTAGCTTTCCGACCCAATTTTCTCTCCTCCTTATCCCAGGGTACCCCCATCGGTAGATCAGTTACTCTACTAATGATTTGTGGGGTGAGTCTGAGGGTCAATCCTCTGAAGTTGACAATGGCCAATGTCTTTGACTTTGGCTTCAAGGACCTTAGGAATTCTTTTGTAATTTCGTCATCGTGACCTTGAAGCTTGTCATAGAATGACGTCTAGTGTGCACAGGGAAAAAAGTCCACCACCTCAGGGGTTTCCCGTAATTTCTTGGAGTCCGAAGGTTCTTTTCTAATGAAGCCTCCCAGCATGGTAAAAAACTACATTTTTGTTGTTCTGAACTTGCCTGCTCGTGTACAGAACGAGGACTTCGAGATTTCTCTACACAGAGCACAGAGCTACGTCTCCGTTATGCACACAGTCATATAAAATTCACAATTTTTCACTGGTGAGCCTTGTCAGTGTCTCAATTTTTCTACAAGAGGGATTTTAATTCAAGACCCTAGAGAAAATTTCGCATGCAGACCATGAAGACAATTTCAGGCATCGATAAGAAAACAGCTTTTGAATTCATAGACAGACTTGCATTCACATTTTCGCTACCCCCTCAACACGTCAAATTCACTACCTTTTGAATTGTTTGCATGGGAAAATTATGTTCAGGCCCACCTCACTGAGAATTGCCACCCTCGACGTGAACAGTCCAAGCTTCTTCGTATGTTGAGTTTCCTATAGCGCAACTTCCTGTAAAAATCATGCACGGCTTTTGGAGGACGTTACAGTGGTTCTGGATGAGTCTGAGCAACAGGAGGACGTTGGAATAGACCGAGAACTTGGGCTAACAACTTGCAGAGGAGGAGGACGTGTACTCGGCTGCAAAACGGTTGTGAGTGTAAATGACTACAGTGTATCGTAAGTTATTCAACCGGCCGATTTTGAATTGCTGCGGAATTCATGGTGCGGGGGTGAGCTATCCCAGTCGATACATTGGCCGACGTCATAGCCATCATTCCTCGGCGTGTCCCTGACCACCGAATCCTTCCCTTTGCATTCACCACCACCATTCCTGTCATACTACTGCTTCTCCCCGACTGGACACTTCCCACGTGTCAATTACCCGTCTTTTCGACATAACCAAGCCCATTCGGATCCTAGAAGGCCATCTGACTGGTTGTGGTGGCCAGTTGAATCGCTACCAGACTTGTTCAATCCGTCCATTCTCACAGTCATGCACATTTAGAGTATAGCTTGTGTAATTTGATGAAATAAGGTTAGGCACTTACCTATGCGGCTGTGGACATGGTTTTTTTCATATTTTGGGATGAGGAATGTTGGATCTGCTTGCTGCTTCTTCGTGCATGGGTGCTGGAGTTCCTCTTCATTGGCTGCTGCTGGCTATGAGACCTTGAGACCTAATTTCCTGGTGGTGAATGCTGCATGCACCGGCTTCATGAGCTGTTGGTGTCTCCATGGTATGTGCTCCAGCCGGATCAGCTGCTACAGGATTCCTGTAGGACATCCTGTAGTCGTTTCTCCTCCTGGGATGCATGCTGAAATAAATGAGTCATGTTCATAGGTGAAGGGTCCTGAGGTCGCCTTGACAGGTAAAGTGTGCGAGCCTCTGCATGCTTTATTTCCCACTTAAAAACAAATTTTTTTATCTGAGAAAACAGGGTTCTGGTATGACTGTGCAGGTATATTCGACCAGATGGCAGCAATGGTGGTGAAAGGAGGTGAAACACGTGGAGGATGGAAGAAAAGAGTGGTTGCATGCCTCGTCAATGGGCTTCAAGCTTCAAATCCTTCTCCATAATCAATCTTGGCCCGCCCAAAGGCTCTACAGGATGTTTCCTGTAGAAATACAGAACTTCCTGTAGAAAGTCATGTAGCTTCCTGTAGAAGGCTAAACCATGACTAGATTGTGTCCAAACCTCGGAAAAAATGAGTGTTCATGGAGGGAGTGTATGTGAGGTTGCCTGGTAGCTTGGTAGGGACCCTTTTCCTTGAGTTGAGAGGCCTCGTTTTTGCATTGTGTTCCTGCAACCTGCAACAATTTCCAGAGATTAAACTTGTTTTTTTTTTCTGTTTCTTCCTTCTTCTTATTTTTTCTTTTTCTTTCTTTTTGTTTTTTTTTTTTAAGAGACAGTAGGGGTGCCTCAATGAGGTTTTCACCCCTACTATCTGCCTTGGGTGCCTCAGAGAGGTTTTCACCCAAGGATCTTTTTATTCCAATTCTTTTTCAGAGAGACAGTAGGGGCGCCTCAATGAGGTTTTCACCCCTACCATCATTTTTTTTTAATATAATGATGCTCAGGGTGTGCCCAAAACAGAGGCAAAACCCTTCTCTATGACCAGCATTGATTTTTCCACAGTTTTAATGAACTCTTGCTTCGAAAGAGGTTTCCTGTAGATCTTTAGTCGATGCCCATTGACGAGCATGGGGATGGCTTCTTCATCAATGGTCTGGATAAGGAAAGAACCATTGTCATTACACTCCTCCACTGCATATGGTCCTAGCCATCTTGTCCTTAGCTTCCCCTTGAAATCCTTATGTCTGGAATCATACAACAACGCCCAATCTCCCGGTTGGAATTGTTTGTCATTGAGGTGCCGGTCATGCCATATCTTCCTCTGAAGTTGAACCACTTCTGAGTGGAGGAGGGCCTGCATTCGGTGTTCATCTAACCCATTCAGCTGCAATTACATTTCTTGTTGAGCATGGCTGAGATCTAGGTCCAGCTGAGCTGCCATACTCAATGTGTTGTACTCAAACTCGATTGACAACAAAGCTCTCTTCCCATAAACCAGCTCATAAGGTGTGAAACTGATTGTGGTCTTCCAAGTGGTGTTGTAGGCCCAAGTGGCCTCAACCAGGCGATTTTCCCAATCCTTTCTGCTGCTGCTCACCACCGATTCTATATTGGTGACTTCCACCTGCCCATTTGCTTGAGGATGATATGGGGTGGAAGTCCTATGCTTGATCTTGTGATGAGCGAGCAAGTCTTCAATTAAGTTGGAGGTGAACTAGCTTCCTTGATTGGTGAATAACTCTCTTGGGTAGCCAAATTTGTAGAAGATTTTTTCTCTTAAGAACTCAGCCACCTTTTCTTCTGTTGCTGCTTTTATTTCCTTGGTTTCCACCCACTTTGTCAGATAGTCTGTGCACACAATGGTGTAAGACCTTTACCTTGAAGGAGGGTTGATAGGACCCACAAAATCTATACCCCACTTCTCAAATGGCTCAAGAGTCACTTGAGGTTGGAGAGGCATTTTGTCCCTTGGAGTCGGTTTCCCCATCCTTTGGCATCGGTCACATTGGCTAATATATCTTCTGACATCTTGATGAAGAGTGGGCCAATAGTAGCCTGCCTGTAGAATTTTGAAGGCAGTCCTCTTGGCTGCAAAATTTCCTCCACAAGGCCCATCATGACAGGTTAGGAGGATGTCAAAGACTTCCTCCTCCCTCACACAACGCCTTAAGATCTAATCGGGGCCAAGTTTGAATAGGTTGCCCCAGATCCAAGTGAATGAGGCACTCTTCCTCATGATTTTGCTCTTCTCCTTTGAGGATAGATGTGGAGGGAATTGTGTTGAGACCAAATAGTTTGCTATATCAGCAAACCATGGAGAGAGTACTCAGATAGCAAATAGATGTTCATCTGGCATCTGGTCATCCACTGTTCCTTCTTCACCTGCAGGCAAATCCAATCTAGACAAGAAGTCAGCAACAACATTTTCTTTACCTGGTTTGTCAACGATAGTCAAATCAAACTGCTGCAAAAAAAGTAACCATCTAATAATACGAGCATTCACATCAGGCTTATTCATTAAATATCTAATTGCATCATGGTCAGTATGTACAAATGTTTTATTGCCAGTGATGTAGTGTCGGAACTTGTTCAGGGAATGGACCACGGCCAGGAACTCTTTCTCAGTTACAGTATAATTCATTTCTGCCTTGGATAAGTTTTTGCTGACAAAGTATATGGCATATGGAAGTTTTTCTTCAACTTGTCCTAAGGCTACCCCTATGGCTTTGTTCGAGGCATCAGTGTGGATGTGGAAAGGTAGGGCCTAGTTTGGGCCTCTCAAAATTGGGGCGGACACCAACTTATCCTTTAATTCATTCAGATCCCTCTAACAGTCATCAGTCCATTTAAACTCAACATCTTTTGCTAAGAGGCCAAACAATGGCGAGGCTAGCTTACTAAAGTCTTTAATGAACCTTCTATAATATCTTGCTAAGCCTAGGAAACTACGAACATCTCTTACCTTCTGAGAAGGTGGAACCTTTTTGATGATAGCAATTTTATTGGGATCCACCTGTAATCCTTGGCGAGAAATGGTATGACCTAACACGGTCTCTTCAGTCATCAGGAATTCACATTTTTCAGGGCTAAGTGACAGGTTCATCTCAATGCACTTGCTCAAAACTTTTCCCAGGTTGGACAAGGCTTCTTGGAAGCTAGACCCGTAAGGAGTAAAGTCATCCATATAGATTTCCACCGAATCATGAACCAACTCGGTAAAGATGCTCAATACAGCTCTCTGGAAAGTGGTAGGGGCATTGCATAGCCCAAAGGGAAAGACTCGGTAGGCAAAGGTACCCCATGGACAAGTGAAGGTGGTCTTATCTTGGTCCTCCGGGCTGATTTGGATCTGATTGTACCCGCTAAACCCATCTAGGAAAGAGAAAAACTTCTTTCCTTCCAGTCCATCCAACACTTGATCTATGAAAGGCAGAGGGAAGTGGTGCAGAGTAGACCTCATCCTCTTCTCCTTCTTCCAACCATAGGGGTAAGTCATGTTCTAGTAGAGGTTGGGCAGGAGGGTATAGGACCAACTATTTGGACATAGGGCCGTTTTTGATGGTCATGCTTCCTGCTCGACAGCTGATGTAAGCATCTGCAGTAGCTAGCCAAGGCCTTCCCAAAGTGAGGGGATATCCAGTGAGTTTTGCCTTTGGCTGAAGGACCAATAAGTCCGTAGGGTACTCCCAGGAGTCAACAGAGACCAAGACATCTTCCACAAACCCTTCAGGAGTCACAGTGGAGCGGTCTGCCAATTGCAGTACTGTCGAGGTCTTCCTTAAGGAACTCTGAAGGTTGAGCTTAAGCATGGTGTCCCTAGTCATCACATTAATGGTAGCCCCTAGATCAATCAAGATGTGGGGTATGATGGTGTCATTGATGTGAACATCAACTACAGGACTCCTAGGGTCCAAATACTTTGGACAGATTACTTGCCCCAACATAAGATTAGACAGTTGTCCTATGACATTGATAGTTGAGGCATCTCTCTTTTGCTTGCCTGGGTGCCTGAAACACTTCTCCTTAATCAGTTGATTGTATATCGGTACATCTTTTATGGCCTGGAGAAGTGGTATTTTCACACACAACTGCTTGAGTTCTCCCATAAGCTCAGTCTCTTTTGGGTTGGGTTGTGTGGTTACTGTGAGTTGCTCAGAAAAGGGTGGAATGGCTTGGGGTTCACTTTCCCGTTTCTCTTCCTCCTCCTCTAGGGGAGGAGGTTGGCGCTCTGAAAGGACCTTCCCAGAGTGCAGGTTTATCTCCTGGATCTCGACAGCATAGGTAGGGCATGTTGTCTCCCTAGTATATACCTGCTGGGCCTGTCTGTTGTTGGGGTTCGGGTTTGGTTGAGCAGGCATCTGGGGTTGTCTTGGAGGAGCAGGAGGTAACGGTTGTGGTTAAGCCAGTGGTGGAGGAAAAATGGCAGGAGGAGTGTTGTACTGGGGCCTCCACCCTATTTGAGGTGCATTCCACTGAGTTTGTCGCTCGGCATGAGAGTGAAACGAATGAGAAGGAGGTTGAGTATGGTATGGAGATGGATAAGACCACGGAGGAGGTGTGGACTAGGAAGGATGAGTAGGGGGTCCCCAAGAAGGTATATGAGCGGATTGGTTGGGGTTATAATAAGCTTGGGATGTCCCTTGCATCCCCTGCTGGTAAGGTCTGGGTTCATGTGGCCTCCTTTGGTTGAGGAAGTAGAGAGGTTCAGTAGCCACCTCAGCCCCTAGATACATGGCTTTAAATCGAGGCAAGGTAGGGCATTGGTTGGTGGAGTGGTCTTCCTCACAAACGAAAAATACCTCTATTGAGTGCAATGGGCACTCATTCTTGGGATGCTTCCTCGTGCATCTAGGAAAAAAAATGGCCAAAGCCCTCTCAGCTTCCTCTTTCTTTTGCTGAATTCGGAAGGTATCAAGTTGCATGGCAATAGTCTATCTCATCTCACTATTGAGGTCTTCCATCTAGTTAGCAAACTCATGCTTGGAGAAGGTGGTACTAGATGAAAGTGGATTCCCCCTACCTCTCTTCCGGGTCGCCCTAGAATGGTTTCTAAACACGGTCTTTATGTCCTCATAAGGTAGTTGGTAGATGTCTCCTCGAGCCAGCATGTTAAGGGTGTCCAGAAGGTCTTCAGGGACTCCTCGGAGCAGAACCAGCTTCAGAGATTCCGGGTCAAGTGTGCACCTGGCCCGTTTATAACTATGTTGGAACCTTTCCTCATAGTCTTCTAAAGATTCATCGCTTCCCATGGTCATCCGAAAGATTTCTCCTTTAGTTTCCTTGGATCTACAGTAGTCCCAGTATTTGGCATTGAAAGCTTGCTGCATTTGAGCCCAAGTGGTGATACTGTTTCCAGGTAACCCCATGAACCAGTGTAATGCTACGTCCTTAAGGGTAGAGGGAAAGAGTTTCAACTTTTGTTCATCCTCAGCATAGTCATAAGTTCGACAAAGGACAACAAACTCAAACAGGAAGGTATCAGGGTCTTCAGTAGTTAATCCATGGAAGTGAGGTAAAGCTGAGGGACTTATGTTTTTCATTTTCATGTCTCCATTGGTCTCCCGGATGGGAAAGGCACCTTCTATTCTCTCATCTTCTCTTCTACCGTTTCGGTTTTCAGCCATGGCTTCAGATGGAGTGTTCTCTAACTCTTCTTCTGTTATAGGATCTTCATATATCTTAGGAAGTTCACCTATAGGTTCTTCTAGCTCACTGTCACCAGAGAGGAGAGAAGGTTGACTCAGTGATGTGGTGGGGGTGTTGGGTAAGAATTTGCCGGTTTTATCTCTGTTCCTACGAGGCATGAAATGGAAAGACTTTTGATTGCTTTTGTTTTTTTTCTTCTAGTACCTGCAAAACTAAAATAGATTGAACTGCAACTAACTATCTTGCTGAAATGAAAATGCGGAATTGAAATGAAAGCAGGAAAGGACTAATCTATTTTGCTCAAATGAAATTGTGGAATTGAAATGCTAAGCTATGCTTGCAGAATTGAAATTGTGGAATTGAAATGCTAAGCTACGCTTGCAGAATTGAAATTGCGGAATTGAAATGCTAAGCTACACTTGCAGAATTGAAATTGTGGAATTGAAAGGCTAATCTATGAAAGTAGGAAATGTCTACTCTACTTTTGCGGAAATGAAATTGCAGAATGGAAATGAAATAAACTACTTAGCAGAAGGTTGTAGGAGAAAATAGAAGAAAAGCAAAAATCACCAATACTTTGACGCTTCCCCGGCAACGGCGCAAAAAATGTGGTGGGCTCCAGTATTGCAGCAATAATGCTGCAACTCCTGGGACTCCCATCTTTACTTTTATCAACCCGGTAGTTCGTAAAAAACTTGGAAGCGACAGTGTTGTATGCACAAGTACTAGCTCTTGCCCCAGCTGTCACTTGGTCAGCTGGCACAAGTCCGCTAGGGGATTAAGCCAACTTCTATGAGCTCTTAGAAGAATCTTTTTAACTGATGGATGAAAGCTAACTCAAAGGAAGCTAATCTACTTGCAGAAAGAAACTGAAAGCCAAAAAGAAACGCAAACCCTAGCAAACCCTAATTCTACCAGCTAGTCCTACTGATGCAAAGGAGAGAATCCAAACTACTGGAAGAGATGCCATTACTTCTATGAAGGTAAAATACATGTGTTTAGACTACCTCTATCTAAAGAAATTATCTTTTTGTATTTTTGGTTAAGTCATCAATTTCATCATGCATATGCTTTCACTATTCTTTGACTGTGCGGGGGTGGATCAAGGAGGAGAAATGCTTGGAAAAGGTTGGAAATTTTCAAAGAGGGTCTAAGGACTCCCTAACAACCTTCCAAAGAGTTTCACAAAGTTTGGCTATCAAGAAACCTCATTTGTGAGCTTCTACAGGAAGTCTGCAGGGGTTCTACAGGATGTTCAGAGATTTCTACAGGATGTTCAGAAATTTCTACAAGATGTTTAAAAAGTGGATTTTAGAGGATGGGTGAGTGAGGGAAGATGCATGAATGGATAGGGAGGTAGGATAGGGGCTTGGAGTGACCCAGGGACTGGTGGATGGAGTGGTGAGAAGGTGTAGAAGGTTGACTTGGCTTAAAGAAGGCTAAGACAATGATTGAGCAAGAAGGTAGGGTTACGTGGGCAAAAGGACAGGTGTGAGATGAGGAACCTAGCTAGGAGATGAAGCAGATGGCTCTGGTGAAGCTTAGGTGGATGAGAGAGTGGTAGAGATGCCCTGCACGATGTACATTTAACCGAATCAACGAAGTCTTACAAATAATCAAAGTCCTAGCTAATCTAATCTAACTTTCAATAAAACGAATGAACAGTAGCTTTATTTGGAAGAGAACCATGTATATCAAAGATGCAATGAACCATTTCAGAGATCTGAACACATAACCAACTTCTGCAAATGAAAATAGTACACTAAGGATTGCATGGTAAAGCAAACTAGTGTTTTTGTTGGGACAACACTGTTTCTTCAATTCCAGCCCCTGATCCAATAAGGATGAGGTGAAACTAAGAGTGTTGTTGACCCTTTTCTTGGAGATTTTTTCCTGTTATTAACCTACCAATCTATTTTAAACATTTGAAGCAATTCTATTCATAAACAGCGACCTATTTAACCAACGCAACTAAATCTGCCCAACAGAAATACGTTTCAAATGCAAGGAAAACAACGATGCATAAAGGAAAGGTAACAGTACAAAAAGGAAGCCCTAGGCTCTCAAGTTGGGCCCAACCCTGAGAGCTATGGCTCCTATAGAAAACTCAGAGTTGATATAAAATTGGACTGCTTCTCATTATCAAAAAAATAGTCATAAGTCAAGAGTTATGCCAAAATGGCTACAAGAGGACAAAGTAAAGCTAACAACACTGTAGTGAAAAATATGAAATGGTTTCAAAAGCCCCTTACGAAGGCTAAGGCCTTAACATTTATACACCATGAGGGCCCTAACTGGCCTCCTAAATCTATGGGACTTGGCTGTCCAAACTGTGAGTAGACAGGCCCTTCCAAAATCTGCTTGGCTGCCTTCTAGATCCGGTTTTGGTGGCCTTTGGAGCTCGGAGTTGGGGATGAAGATCCCGAGGAAGGGCTATTTAATGCCATAGAAAACCCCCTACGAATCCTCACCTCAATCTTGGTTGTCTTCTAGCCTATGATTGCTCGGTTTTGCTCCAACATGTGTCCAAAAACCTGAAATGAGCACGTGTTAGCCACCTAGGAAGAGTGACTACCCTTATTCATACAAATGACATAAAAATACTTAAAAATAATGCATAAGCTATGGAAAATGAAGGATTGAACAAGGACTGAACAAGGATAATTAGGCCAAATGACCCCAACAAGTTACCAAATTTGGGGCTCATCAGTCGTCGACAGGTTCTCGAAGATGGCCATTATGGCTACCTACAAGAAGTATATCACAGCAGAAGCCACTGCTAAAATCTTCTTTGAACGAGTGTGGGTACACTTTGGTATCCCACAGTCTATCATCTTAGATCAGGATATCAAGTTTCTCAGTACATTTTGGTCCAGTCTCTGGTCGATGCTCGAAACCAAACTCACTAAGTCCACAGTCTTCCATCCTCAAACTAATGGCCAGATAGAGGTTGTCAACAGGATGATCATACACATCCTGCACATGTACAACTAAAATCATCCACGCACATGGGATGAGAGCCTCCCCTATGTTTAGCACAGCTACAACCGGGCTCTCCATAGCTCGACTAGCCACAACCCTTTTCAGGTGGGCTTGGGATTCCAACCACTATGCCCCATTAATGTGGCCATGCCATTTATAGCTACTCATGCAGATTCGGCTCATGTATAGTCCGAAATAGATAAGTCAAACATCTTCATTGAGCACATCCAACATATTCGCCAATAGGTTAATGAAATTCTAGAGAAATCAAATGCCAAGTACAAGCAACGACATGATCAACATCGGGTGCCACACAAGTTTCAGCTGGGCGACCAAGTCTGGTTGCATTTGCAAAAGGAATGCCTTACCAGAGCCTATCAGAAACTCAGACCACTTCAATATGGTCCTTACACAATTACCAAGGCTGTGGGAGACAATGCATTTGAGCTCAGCATTCCCCCATTCCTTGGCCTGCACCCAGTGTTCAATGTGGACCGCCTTTGGCCATACTTTCCACCATTACTAGACACATCCGACATTGCAGAACAGCTCACACCCACAGAGTTAAATCCAGATTGCATGGAACAAGCTGTAGCTGATCAGATCATGGACACACAGATCAAGCACACTTGCCAGCAGAATATCCAATTGTATCAAGTTTTCAAAGCAAGCCAACTCCTTCACCAGGGCAAGTGGCTCATGAGGACAAGTGGCTCACCAGGGACCAAGTTCAACAGAAGTTTCCTCATCTCATGGAGGAACTCAACGCAATGGGGACCATTACTTCCTGAGGGGGTAGGAATGATCCAAGTGGATATTGGTGGCCACCTGCCAAATCCACTTGGACCCCCACCATTGTTTCTTTCAACTTTTTATTTTTGTTAATTGTAGCCCAGTTTACTATTTTTAGCAGTTTTTTTGGGTCCTGAACTTCCGGAGCCATTTTGAGGCCCTAAACAACGTTTTCTGGAAAACTAGGAGCAACATGGGTCAATGGACCATGTTGCCCTTCCCAAAGTTTTAATTCTCGGATAGATATTTCTAGCGAGATATTGTGCGCGTCAAACGGAGATCGTATGCCAAAGATACGACCCCGGGAAGTTGATGTACTAATTTACCCAAATGGACCCACAGTTTGGCATTTCATCTTCTAGGGTTAGGTTTTGGAATGTTAAGGGTTTTCCATTGTTTCTCAACAATAAATAGGCCTTCAAGCCTCATTGTAACATAGTTCAGAAGCATGTAGCCACCACATCTCTTCTCAGAGATAAGCTACCATCGCCCTAGCTAGTTTATTTACAACTCTATTTGTAAGCATAGTTCAGTATTTTACATTAATGAAATGAAGTATTATTTCTACTGCATCTCTGTGTTTATGGTTATCTCTATAATTTGTTGCATTCCTGTTTAAATCCGAATCACATCAACTCCCATTTAATCCCTTCCATTGAAAAGAAGTTCTTCAACTCATTTGAGATGTACTCATGACCATTAACACTCCATAGAGTGTTGACCTTCTTGCCTGACCCTTTCTCCACCAATGCTTTAAACTCACAAAATTTTGTGAAAGCTTGATCCTTTTTCTGCATGAAAAAATCCATCATTTATGAGAATAGTCGTCAAAAAATATAAAATAATACCTATTTTCGGTTGTGGATGTTGTTGAGAATGGTCCACACACATATGAATGGACTTGCTCTAGAATATCCTTTGCTTGACTATCTCTATCATGAAAGGAAGACTTGGTGTATTTTCCCAAAGTACACCCCTTGCATGTATCAACTTGCTCAAGCATACCTTTGGGAAGATCAATAGAGATCTGTTTCAATATCTTCAAAGCCCCATGATGCAAGTGGCCCAATCCCCTATGCCACAACTTGCCAATGTCTCGGATCTGCACCATTTCTAGTTTTGTGCTTAAAGCATCACACTCCTCTACCTCCAGCTTATAGAGATTCTTCACCTAGATGCATATATTCTTTACTTGACTTGTGGCTATGTGTCGAAGGAACACCTTTCCTTTCGAGAAGATCACATCATAGCCTCTATCCTCAAGCATGGCAATGGATACCAAGTTCTTCTTCAGCCCAAGAACATACATAACATTCTTCAAGGTGAGTGGATCCCCATGCTCCCTCTGAAAAGTAATCGTGCCCAATCCAATAACACTATACTTCCCATCGTCATCCATCTTGATATTCAACTGGAGATCTTTCTCCTCTAGGTCATTGAATAACTCTTTGTCTCCACTCATGTGGAATGAAGCTCCATTGTCTAAGTACCATACACTTCCCATCATTGATGACACCATACATGCAATGAGGGAAAATTCCAACTCGAATTGAGAGGCCAAAGCCTTACCCACCACTCCTCCTCAGCACTTCCTCTTGGACTTCTTGAGTGGAAAATTTGTAGAAAAATGGACCAACTCATGAAAATGAAAGCACCTAACTTTTTTCATGCCTTTCTTCTTACCTTCATGATAATAATATGATTTGGAATAGGAATATTTCCCTTTCCCGTTATTCACCTTAATCTCTAAGGCATAGTTCTCTCCATCATTGGTCTCTGATGAAGAGCCATCCTTGGTGTTCCTACTAATCTCCTCCTGCATCAAATCTGACCATAGTCGTTCCCAATCTAGCAGCTTCTTCCGACCATTGACAAAGTCCTGATAACTATGCCAACTCTCTAGGAGTCCTATAAGAACAAAACTCGCCATATCATCCTGGACAACCATGATTAAAACACTTCCAAGTTCATCATGACATTGAGTGAACTTGGTCAATTATTTTGGAATAGTCTCACCTTTCTCCATTTTTATTTTTCAAAGTTTTTCCTTCAGTGCCAACTTCCATTGGTCACTATTGGTTTGATGCAAGTCAGTCAATGCTTTCCACATAGCATACAAAGTTTCCCTTCCATGGAGACTCGAGACAATGTGGTCTCAAACTCCCTCAAGGATTATCTGCCTCGCCTTCACCACACACTTCTTCCATTTGGCCAAATTCTATGCATCTGATGTTACTGGCTTAGGAATTTCTTGATCAACGAATTCCTTCAAGCCATTATCCTCTAGCACAACCTCCATTTTATCCCTCCAGGCTATAAAATTTGAGCTACCTTCTGATGGGCACCAATATTGTAGCAATGATGCTACAACTCCTGAGGCTACCAACTTTACTTCATCAACCTGGGGTTTGTATAAACTTGGAGGTGAGAGTGTTGTATACACAAATAGATGTAATTTGTCTACTCGTTGTCACTGTTGAGCTAGGGTGATAGACTACTAGGGTTTCTGAAACCAACATTTTATTGACTAAAAGAAGTCTGATTACCAATTTGGAGAATGGAAATTTATCCTAATTGGAAGAAAATAAATGATATCTATTTCATGAAGGAAATATTGAAAGAAATGCTTTCAAACCAACATGAAATCCTTAATCTACTTGCTAATCTAATTTTCTTGCAGAAGAACCCTATTTTAACACATGTGAGGTTTTAACTAGTCTAAGCATGAAATTTGATCTAAAGAGTGCTAACTACTGTGTGCAAGAACAAATGTAAAAGAACTCTTTTTCTTTTTATCTTTTTACTTGAAAAATGCAAATGCTAATCTTTCTTGGTTCTTTGGTAGGAGATAAAGGTGTTAAGGAAAAGGAGGAAAATGGTTCAAATGACTTGGAGGGAAAGTAAGGACCTAATCCAGGCTTTTAGTGATGAATTTTCTCCTAATGCAACAAATATATGCCAATGCAAGATTTAAAACTACTCTAAAAACAAAAAATGAAAGTTGCTTGCTTATCAATCTTTATCTTGCCACTTGAAATGTCTAGATGGAATATGAGATGCTACCATTCATTTCGTCTAAACACTAGAAACAATTTCTAAGACAAACATAAAGCACTTTCATTCACTAAAAGGAAACCAAATGAAAAAAAAGGTTCAAGAAAGCACAACTAAGTTTTTCAAAAAAGTTTTCTTCAAAGCAACACTAAAAAATTCTTCTCAAAAATGCTCTCAACAACACTGAAACTTGTGATTGAAGAATAGGCAACAAACACTTTTGCAAATTGACACCACACAATGGATGAAAACTCGACAAAAAGAGATGTGTTTAAGGATGCTCTTAACAATCAAAAGCAGTAGTGAAAGCTTTGGCACCAATAACCAAAAAGATCAAAAATACAAGCTTCAAGAAAGTATCAATCAACAACTTTCATGAAACAAAGAAGCGGATGGTCACAAAAGCAGTTTTGTCAAGCAAACAAAAAGTCACCAAAAGCAAGATTTGACACGAAGATTGAGATCAATCTCCCTACCCTGATGAATCAGAGCAGCCAAGATTCCAAACAAGAAATCTTGCGTGTTTGAACAAGAAACGATGATGCTTGCAATAACAAAAACAAGACCAATACTTCTTATAATCAGAGAGAATTCAGAACAAGATGCTCGCTGTAAAAACACAAACCGATACTGAAAAGTGACTGTTTAGAACTGACTCAAACTATCTGACAGACCTTCAGAGACAATCAGAATTTAAAAATCTTGAAAATTGAAAGATATACACGACTGTACGGGTGTATAGATTGCGTGTATACACTACTGTAACTAAGGAAACCTGCGTATACGCGGGTTCACTTAAAGAAACATGCGTACATACGCCTCTGTAACTAAGAAAAACAGCGTATATGAAAGATTTCAAGAAAAATAAAAAACAAACTGAAGAAACTGACAAAACTTCAAATTCAAGAATAGACCAGACAGTAACAGCAAGCAGACAGGTAGTTGAGCCCTGATTGGCTTGAAAACACCCAAACTAGGAACAACAAGTATGTTGTCCCCAACGGAGTCGCAAATTCTGTTGGAGGGAAATGTTCCCCTAGGGCTTTTTGGGTTGAAACCCTAGCAGACTGAAAGTTATCTATTCAAAGAAAGACACATTCACACCACCATTATGCTATTATAAGCAAATTCTTTTGTAAAGGGGACGTACCTTAGGTCCTACGTTTGAGAAGGCCCTTAGGGTCCAAACCCTTCTTGGAGTTCCCTTCTTCTCTTTTGTCCTGCAAAACAAACAATTCCAAAGAACACAACAGTATATGGCCAAAACCTTATAAAGAAACCATCTTCATGTTATAAATAAAGGTAGTTAGTTATGAAATCCAAACAACCATTTACATATGAATTCTAAACATGAATATCATAAACATAAAGAATATTTATATCGAGAACCAAGACATGTGTTTCTTTTATTATAGACAAATAAAGTACATAAAAAAGGAATAATTTCACCTGAGTCACCTTCAGCAGGCTCCAAGCAAAGCTTCCTTTCGGATCTGTTCCAGCCTTAAGCCTTTAACAAACTCCTTCCATGCCTTACTCCATGATGTCATAAATGGTCGATGAACATCAACACACAAGGAAACAAGGGTTTCCTGTACAAATGGGGGAAGTGCAGAAGGCATAAGGGACTTCAGACCTGGTCAGGGGAAAATCTCAGCATAATAACCTTTCTCTCTCTTCTCTCCTCCCTTAGGCCTTCCCATCGAGGTCTATTTATACCTCTCCCAAAGTATTTTTTTAGTTGGGAGTTGGTTGGGAACAGTTTGGCCATGGGCACTAATAGGTGATCAATAGGTAAAACCCGCGATCTCCACTCGAAATTAAGGAGTTTTATATTTTTTTAAGTGTTTTAATACATATACGCATGTTGGGTATATGACTACCCGCGTATAAGGGATAAAACACTGTTTTTTAAATTTGAGGACCAGGTCTGGAAGGAGGGGTTGCCCTAGGCCATGTGTGCAGCATCACAAACCATAAGGGCGAGATTTGGAGCTATAACACCTATAGGATGTCTACACGAAGTACTAGTTCACCTATGGGATCCTCTATTTTACTATAGGAATAGGCTGAAAGCTTAGGGAGTGGTCTAGAAGGTGGGGTGGAGCTTGGAAAAGGTGAATAATGAGGGATTAAGGCATGGGAGTGATAGGCACTTACTTAGAACTCAAGCCAAATATTTAAGATGGTTGGTTTTGCTCAACAGAGATGGCTAGTTTTCCTCATAAGACAAGAATTTGAATTGAGACCTTAGTGACTTTTGGCAATCATGGGTGGATATGGCTTGGCTAAGGCTAACAAGATGAGGTCTCCCTACAATTAAGAAATTCTTGCAATCAACAAACATCATTCTTGGCATTCATGCATGAACTCAAAAAAAACAAGAAAGGTGTATTTGAGTAAAAGAAAACAGAGTTATCACCATTTACTTTGCTAAGATCATGCATGGAAATTCTTGGAACCAATATGAAAGCAAGATGAGATCAGTGCAAAAATTAAGAGATTAGAAAATACCAACTGCAACTTATCTACGAAACTACAAGATAATGACCTAATTAGCAAGAAAACCCTAAATGACACAAAAAGCTAGAATTCTATCTTTTTGGGTTGCATGAGAAGTATTCCTCAAACCATGATCCCAAGGAATGAGGTGAAAACCACTTTTTGTCAGCATTTTTGGAATATATTCTTATCACTACAATGCTATTATCAGAACTATTCACAAATGGAAGAAAACTAATCAAATCTACCAATACTTGCAAATTAACAATACCAAAATCAGTTTAACAACTAACTATGAGATAACCTAAGCATACATATATAATAAGAGGAACCTCTGTTGCTAGGGTTGGGCCCTAACCCAAGAGCTTCAGCCCTCTGAGTCAACTGAGTGCTGGATCAAGGGAATCCTGCTCATTTTCATTAAAGAAATAAAAAATACATAAGAGTGCTTGGTTACAATGCTTCAACTCGAAAACTGCTTAGCTATCTTGAACAAAAAATTTGAATCCTAATGAGGCCCTAGGCCTCTTGACTTATACAGCTGAAGTTACCAACAACTTCCTTAAATTTAGGGAGGCTTGGCTCCAATCTTGAGATCAACTGGTCTTCAATTGTCACTGGCTTAGCTACCAATGAAGTTCATGACTCGGCACTTGCAACTCCGAGCTGATGAGACTTGATTGAGGAATCTTTGAGTGAGTGAGGAGTTAAGGAGGGAGATCCTATCTCCTAGAATCCCTCTTGCTTGTCTCCATTCGATTTCTTGCACTTTCATTAGCCAAAATTTTATCCAAAACCTACAGCCAATTCACATTAGACCACTAGACATGACATCTCATCTTTACTCTCCTTATTAATCAAAACATAATTAAAACATGTAAATAATGATGAGAAAATTTGATTTTAGTAAGATGGAGGTGCATTAAGGTCCATATAATTTACCCATTGATGAGCCTCATCATTACCCCCTACTAAAAATGTTGCTCACCCTCTAAGCAACTCAATTTATGTCCATGTCTTTCATTGCTTTGGTGGCCGTCCTGACATTCTAGGCTTCTGCTGAAGTCTCCTCCCCTTGTGGATAAAACCTTGCATTCCTCTCTATTTATTCCTATTGCTTTCTTTCTTCTTCTTCCTTTTTCCCCTATAATATACCTAAAAGAAATGGCGGGCTAAGTTTTAGTCCAATCTAGTTTACCTTGAGTCTCTGTAATGTTTGCTTATACATTGGGACTCTCTCTAGTGCATCCCTCATCCTATCAAGAGAATGATATTCTTTGATCTTTAGGCTGTATGGTATGGTGTTCCATCTCTTTTGATAGGCTTGCTGGCTGTCATCTCCTAACAATCTTATCATATCTTCAAAATGAGTGGCTTCCTGTTCTTGTACAGTAAGGTATCTTGGTGCAATCTTGGGATCATTTGCAATGAGGTTGTGAGTGTTGATGACAACCATTGGGTTAGATTGTTCTTCTCTAATCATAAGGTGTTCTGCTTCTTATTTTGCCAATACCTTTTTCATTTCTATAGCTTTGGCCTCCTCATTACTCATCCAATATACCAAGGCCATTAGTTGTAAGTTCCCTAGCTTTAGATTTGGATCCCACACTTTTAAATCTGTCAAAGCTAAATTGTGTAGGTAGAACTCAGATATATCTTCTCTATCCTCCAGGTTTCTTTGATCACAAAGGTTAATGAATTTCCTATAGTCTTGGAAAGGCATAGTTCCTCTTTGTGCTAGGGATTTTGTATGAAACCACAGTCATTGTTCTTTTAGGTATAAGGCATATGACTTTGTTGGCATCCTGTATTGAAGTGCCTCCATGGATAAACTTGCCATAGTTGCGAATTGGCCTTCCTTTTCTTGTAGTTGCTTCCTTAGCCATGTGTTCTCAGCCTCTAACTGAGATTTCATTATTGTTTCTCTATCTCTTATGCTACTTAGTTCTCTGCCCATTTCTTGAAATTTCTCTTCCATGTGGCCTACATCCTCTACACCTTTTGATCTATCAATTTGCATCCACCTATGTGTCCTTTCCCTCTCTTTTTCAAGTTCAAGAATAGAGGAATGGAAAAATTTTGTGGTATCACCCTACCTCCTTTAATGAATCTGTAGTAGGAGCTGAGGTTTGGCTGTGGGCTAGGTTCCTTTAGTTCCTAAGCCTCTTCCTCTATTTTTTCTTGAGTAGTTCCTTCCTGGTCTCCTTTTTATGTTTCCTATAGGATTTTTTCTACTTCCTGTAGGTCTGCCCAGTCTCCTGTAGGAGACCTTTTCCTTTTTTTGAGGCTAGTCTGGTGACAGGCCTCCTAACACAGGTGATTGGAGACTTGGGAGAGGCTTGTTTTGATGTTCCTTCCCCTTCCTTCTTCCCTAGAGGGACTATTTTCTCTTCTTGTTTTGGTGAGTCTTCTATGACAATTGGAGTTTTGGTAGGGGTTTGAGGTCTCCCTTGTCTAATCCTGGTGCTCTTCCTTGTTCTGAAGTAAAGAATAATTTTCCTTTGCCTCTTTACCTTTGATTTGACAGGTGTACTTAGGGCAGTTAGAGCAGCTGATGCCTCCTTCTCTGTAGGCTCTTGGGACACCCTTGGTGATTCTTCTTCTTCCCTTATCTCTGTTTCATAATTTTGTTCATATTTTTGTACTTCATCCTCTTTTTCATCTTCTTCTCATCCTCTACATTTTCTTCTTTTCCATTCTTTGTTTCCTCCTCATTGTCATCTTCTGTTTCTTCTTCTCTCTTGTCATCCTTTGTTTCTTCTTCTCCCTCACTAGTAGTAGGGCTTCTGTCATACTCAATGGCTCAAATTACTCCTTCTTCCTTCATGTCTGCAAATGTTGACATGCAATAGGGATCTTAAATTGTGTAGAGCATCTTCAAGTATGAGTTTGATCGACCATGATGGGCTAGCTGTGATGTTTTCCTTCTGTACCTTGATGCTATGTTTATCATGGATTGTAATAGAATATGGTATACTAAGTCTGCTATGAGGAGGTGACTCTCTCCAAATCTTAGCTCATGGAGGAGTTAAAGTGGTATCCATACACTACACTATATCTCCTTCACAGGAAATCTACTTGATGATGTGGTAACTCACCTCATTCTAGGGATATGGAGTGTTTTGTTACACTAAAAAATGTCACCTTGACTACTTACAGTTAGTATGGCTCAAATCAACAGTCATGCTACCCTCTTAGGCAAGTCTCATGCCTCTGTTATCCATCTCAAACTCAAAGAAGAGAGAAAGTCTTGTAAAAACTATGTTTATCTCTGGGGTCGTAGGTTCTCTCTAGCCTTACCTGCGGGGACGCTGACCATGTTCAAAAAATTTGCGTCCATGGACGCTCTGTATGTTAAGGGACAGGTGCGTCCCTCTGTAAAAGGCAAAATGCGCGAGTTTTATCTTGAAAAAGTTACTTGTGGTTACTTCTAGAACATTCTAGAGGTCGGTTTGATGAAATGGATGCGCCTCCAGTTGGTTCATGTATCTCTATTAAGGGGGAACTTATCCCATCAATAAGGGAGCTATCCCACCCATAGAGGGGGATGATCCCATTGATAGTGGACCTGAATAACCTCTTTACAGCACTATAAATAAAGGCATTGAGCCAAAAGGAGAAGAGGTTGGAGCTATACATTTTCTTTGGGTAAATGCTGCAGGATTTAGGTCTTCCATTAGAGCCTTTGTGAGGAGAGATTGTCTTCACTTGATTCTACTTGGGAGAGGGTGAGCTTTGTCAAAGTAGAGGAAAACCCTTGATGGACCCTGGGAGGAACTTGCACAACACCAAGGCCAGGTTGTAAGAGTTTCTTTGTTTCGTTATTAATACAAACTGGTTTATTTTTCTCAATAGCTTGTGTTAATGAGTTATTTCATGTGTTCCTTGGTCTGCATGTTGAATATATGTTTTATTATATGAAATGCAAGTGCTTGGTAATTGTTTGATTGTTTGTGGTTGCAGGAATTGACTTGAAGGAGGAGCTCATCCGGATCGTCAAGAACGGACTTCAACAACAGCGTTTTGGAATAAGGTAAGCCTAAACACTTGTAGTTTTCATGTTGTAAAAGGTGTATTTAGAGAAAGATCACTCCATTTTGTCTTGTTTGTCATTAGAACGTCTTAGACTTCTAGGAAGGTCAGTCGTGTCCGCACCCTTGACAGATTCTGTGTGACAAATTGGCGACTCCGCTGGGGAATCCATTAATGAGAGAGTCTTTTCCTTTATATGAACTTTGCTTTGAGAAAATCATTTTTATTTTCTGGTTTTTGACTGTGAGAATTAGTATTTGGGTGGCTTAGCTGTAGATTTAGTTGGCTTTAGTTTTTCTTCCTTTTTCCAGAAGGACGCAGTCTCTGTGTGCTGCACAGTGCGTCCTTGGACGCGCTGTTGTCGACTGCACAGTGCGGGGCCGCACCTGTGACAACGGGTGGCCTGCGTCTTCCTGTAAAAGTTAAGAAAATTCCATTTTTGCTTTAAATTACTTTTAGATTTTGTTTTTTCTTAGTGTTTTCTGCCCAGATCCTTTAGTACCCTGTCAAGAATTCTCACCTGAACTAGTTTTGTGAGCTTTGAGTGTTTTAGTGGTTTTCAACGAAGTTTAGACCTAGGGTTTGATTTTTGGAAAGGCTTTGTAGTGACTTTGATAGTAGAAAGTTGTCCAGCCTTAGATATCTCTGTTTGGTCAACCTTCTTAGAAGTTGAGCCTGTCGTAAAGTCTCCTTGTTTGAGCAACTTGTCATTTGAGTTGTTTTGGGTCAAATTTCGCTTTGCTTGTTTTTAAAGTATTGATTTCCATTTTACAAAAAGAACAAAAAGATTAGAGTTTTGTTTTGGCTAGTTTTTGATTCTGCAATAAGCTAGTCCTTGATTTGATTGTGATCAAGTAAAACACCTTAGAAATAATCATTGTTAGTTTTGGCCTCGTTAAGATTGCTTAGAGTAAATTTGCCTTTAGTTTGCTTATGAGTGCATTTTCATAGATTTTAAGAGTTGTTAAGATTGATTTTTGGTTATATTAGATTTACTTGCTTTATTAAAAGAAAAATACAAAAACATCTTCTTAAAAAGTCTTGTTTCAAGTAGCTTTTTGTTTTCAAAAGAAGAAAAGAGTTTTTTCGTGCATGTAAAGAGAAGTTATGTTTTTATGCTTGGAAAAGAAAAACGAATTGTTTCTTTGATTGTCTTCAATTAAGAAGTTGCTTTTATAAAGATTGCATTCTCTCAACTTTTTAGTTAAGCAATTCATCGAAAAAGTAAAGTAGTGGATAAATCATTTTAGGTGCATTTTGTAGTGGTTTCGAGTCGAGTCAACACACCACTAGTTTCACTTCCATCACCTTTTGACTTAAGAAACAACCTTAAAAGTAACGCTTAAATTAAAATCAATCTAGTAATCTTTATTTTTCTAGGGCTCTGAAGCACCAACATAGCTTAGGCTAGGGTCTTGGAGTAGGTGAGTACTTAACTCTCCAAGACTACAAAACCAAACAGATAGTCTATCTTGAGTAGAACAAATCCAATTGTTTCAGTTACATTCTGGGAAAGCTCCTCTTAAAGGAGAAACACGAGCTCGTGTCCGAACCAGTGAGGGGATCATTCCTCCCTCGTTGGGAACGACGCCAGGCAGTACGTATTACAAACGGTAAACCTCGGATTAACCATTGTCGAGGAGCCAGGGGTCACTTATCGGTAAACCTTGGATTGTTGTCAAGGAGCCGGTAAGGGGATTGGAGCTTGCTACTCTGCCCTTGCGTGCTGTCGGAGTTTAGACTGTTCCCCCAGGTGTAATTGTTGTGATTGGTAACCTTAGTGGCCATAATATCTAGGATTCTACCCAAGGTGACGGTGGAGGGAAGGTCCCACTGTACCTGGAGCAGACGTCGGTTATACTCACTTGGATTTTCTGGGGGGTTCGCTTCACTTCGAGACGGTTAAAGTGGAGGAACTTGGTCCAGTCTATTCATTAAGCAGGTTGCCGGGGTAACTGTTCCACCCACTATTTCTGTACTGAATCCTGCGAGGTTGGGCCTAATCACCAACTAGCGCTTTTGGTCCGGAAGACTACTGTTTGTGTGTGGTTTGACGCTCTAGATTATTTAGGCGTGTGCTTCAAATTTGATTGGTTCTTTAGAAGACTTTAGGTGGTTTGATTTGAAATTTTTTACTTTGATTTCGTGTGTTGTAGTTAAAATCTTTAATTGTGGCGGAATTACCGAGACAGTCCCGTAGACTTCGGGGCAAGTCTCCTGAGATTGTTACCGGGATAGATTTGTTAAGAAAACTCCGTAAATCGCGGGGTGAATCTCCTGAAGACATTCCGGGTCATTTAGAAGGGTTAAAGGTCCTTGTAACTCCTCCTAGTGGCAGTAGAGTAGGATCACCTGAAGAAGGAGAATCTTCCTTGGTAGTCCATCCAGATTACCAAAGATTAGAAACAGGTTACAATCCCGAAGCTGTTACAGTTTCCGAGCTTGCTGGTAGTTTTTCATCTGCCAGTGAAACAGGCGAAGAACCTGAAATTTCAGAACCTGTTACTCCAACTCCTAGTGTTCCTGATTCACCAAGAATAGAAAGAATTATCACCGAAAATCTTCCTGTTGGATTAATTGCTATAGAAGAACTTGTTCCAGAGGAAGAAATAGGCGTTTCTGATTCTGAAGATCTAATTACCCTTGATCTAAGGGAGCGTGAATCCATCTTTTACAGTCCTCCTAGAAGTGAATCTTGGTACCTTGCATTAACCAATTTTTTAGACAACTCAGTAGGTTTTTCTACACCTCGTACTCCGGTTCCACCTAGAGGAATTCATTCTCCTGTAAATATGTCTGGTCAGTCATCTGTGTTTTCACAAAGTCCTGAATCATTTTTACATGGCGGTCCTTCTGTTCCTACTGGGTATCAATCACTTTCTGGTACCTTTGCGGGAGCATCTCCTCAACCCATTGATCATGGGTTATTAGTTGGAAACAGTGGTAATGTACCATTGAGTATAGGTGAAGTTTATATGATGTCAGGTTCAACTCCCATTAACCAACCTCAAGGTGGCCAATTACCGCCTGGGGGGCAACCTTCGTTAATGCCTGGGGGGCAACCTCAAGGTACTTCATTTGTGACTGGGGGGCAACCTCAAGGGTATCAACCCCAAGGGTATCAACCCCAGCCTCAATATGTACCCCAAAGTCAACCTCAGTATCAGTATCAACCTCAAGGATGGCAACCTCAAGGATGGCAACCCCAAGGGTATCAACCCCAAGGGTATCAACCTCAAGGATACCAACCTCAAGGTCAAGGTCAACCCCAGTATTCGTATTTACCTCAAGGTTATCAACCTACGGGTCAATACCCTGGTCAAGGTTATCAACCACCTCAAGGGCAATCATATGGGACTACACCTTACAGTTATCAACCCTATCCTCAATACGGCTATGGATCTCAGTATCCTCAACCTGTTACGAGTCAATACCCTGGAATGTTAACATGGGATCCGTCACAGGGTCAACAGATGTCGCAACCAAGTATACAGTCGGTACCTCAAGCAGGACAACCTGCAGTTCCTGGTCCACCCCAGCAACCGCAACCTGTCCAGTCAAGTGTTCAGACCCCTGTAACTTCTGTAGTTACTCAGCCGCCAATTGCACCTAGTACTCCACCTCACACGGCTGCAGCAACTACCGCTTCATCTACCATGCTTACTTCTGGAGTATCGGCAGCTCCGGTTTCTACTGTCCCTGTAACCGCTCCTCAGACATCTGTACCGTTGTCTGGACCCACGGTTCAAACCACAGTCCAGATGCCTGCAGGCCAACCTGGTACAAGTACGGTTGTTACTACTCAACCTCAATTTGTTCAACCTCCGTACCAGGGACAGTATCAACCTGGGCAAGCTGCCCAACAACCGGTTTACCAGTATCAACCGTATCCTGGGTACACTTATCAACCACCTCAGCAACCCCAGTACGGTCCGGTTAATCCTGGTTTTCCAGGAGGATATAATATCCCAAATGCGACTCCTGTTCCTAGTTATCCTGGATATCCTCCTCCTGGGGCTGGTATTGTGACTCAGAGTTTTAGAGATCCTAACCGGCAGTTACCGTTTATTGCGACTTTAGATTTACCCGACTTGACGCGCCTAACGAACGATCCAATTCAATATCTTCCGTTCTGGCCGCCAATGCCAAATAAGTTGCCCAGCGATATACCCAAGTTCGAAGGTAAGTCTGGAGAGGATCCGTCTAATCACGTGATGACTTACCACCTCTGGTGTGCATCAAATTCCATCTCAGATGATTCTATCCGCTTACGTCTTTTCCAGCGTACACTCATTGGTCTCGCAGCCAAGTGGTACATTGAGTTGCCACGGGCTTCTTTTTACAACTTTAGCCAGTTAGCTACTTCATTCTTAACTCATTTTCAGTTACCAGTCAGATACGATAATGGTACAGAATTATTAACTTCGCTAAAACAATCGACATCCACGTACATTTCTGATCACATCCATGAGTGGAGACGTCGAAGAAGATTAGTGAAAGTTTTTATCCCGGACCAAATTTTAGCTGAATGGTTTGTAAAATCATTATTACCAAGAATTACTGAAGATGTAGCTAAGGCCGGCGTAGTTACTGAGGAGCAAGTCATTGCTCAGGCACAATACCTTGACTTAGTTTACACTCAGTCGGGTACGTTACACGAGAAAATTCCGGATCTTCCAAAGTCAAACCAAATCGCTGCTGCTCCTTCGGGATCTCATGCCGCTGATGGTATGATCGGTATCGTGACTACGAAGAGTAAGAAGAAGTCTTCCAAGACCTCCAATACTCCAATTATCACTTTGCCTGATTCTCCGACAGGAGAGTCTTCTCCTCCTGAACTTACCGCCGACATTCACGCTGTAGAGTCATCTACGGCCAAATCCAAAAACGGTGGAAAGAAGAAAGGAAAGAAGAAGGCTAAAGCAGACAAGGCTCCAAAGGAGAAAACGGAAAAGTCGGAAACCAATGACGAAAAGCGCAAACCTCGTTATCCTTGTCTTATTTGTGAAGAAGATCATTTTACGAGAGACTGCCCTCATCGGGCCGAGGTAGTGAAAATAGTCAAAGGTTCTCCGACTCCTGCTGTGTTAAAAAATCCATTTCCCGAGCAGGAAAATAAGATGATAGGTTCTTCTTCGAATGCCAGTGAAGAACCCATTTTGATGATGTCTCATGTCAGGATTGCGACTCGATCGCAAGATTATGGTAGTAAGGCTCCTGTTGATGGTAAAGAAGCAGAATCTTCTCACTCTAACCCATCAACCTCAGCTCCTGGTTCCGATCCACTACAGATCGAAAAACCTAACCCAGACTTAGTGATTAAGCCGCCCGCCAAGGGTGTACTTCGAAGGTCTGCTTTCAATCCACATGCGAGAGCAGCCCAGAATTACAACATTGTTGAAGACTTAGCTGTTTCACCTTCAGCAATGTCGGCACTCGAAGTGCTGCAATCATGTCCAGCGCAACGAAAATTGCTTTTGTCGGCTATTGGAGCTGTCGATGTTCAGGACCCGAACCTAATGATCTTTGATCTAGAAAGTAGTACACCGCGTCTCCCCATCAAATGGCTTTCCAAATTCCAGTGATAGTCAAAAACAGGCCTATTCATCGGACTGTGATTGATGAGGGAGCTTCTACGTGTATTATGTCGATTCAATGTTGGAGATCGCTTGGTTCTCCTTCGTTGAACCAATCCCCCACCATCCTTAAGGCCTTTGATGGCCGTGGGTTCCGTCCGTTTGGTATTCTACAAGAATTGCCTATAGGGGTCGAAGGTAAAACCGTTAGTCTGGATGTGGAAGTGGTTGATGCCCCTCTAGACTACAACCTTCTTTTGGGTCGAAGTTGGTCATATGCTATGACAGCGGTCGTTTCATCGGTCTTCAGAGTCATTAAGTTTCCACATAACGGTAAGATCGTGACTATTGATCAGCTGACATACTTTTCATCCGACCCAACCTCTTTAGAAACTATCCAGCATGTTGGTAAAACGACAATCCCTTATAGGGACATTGGTGTAGGTTTAGTTAAGGATTCCGGTTTACTGGGAACTTTTCCTCTCCCTCCACTCAATGCAGACCCTTCGTTCGCAACAATTCATATGATCACGTCAGAAAACATTATTTATGATGATCCTTGGTATGTTCCCTCTGACTCTGAGCTAGACTCACTCGGTGATGTTATGCCGTTGAGTCCGTATGAGATTGCTTATGAAGCTCTTATGTCTTTTACCGACTTTCATTCAACCGACCAAATGAATGTGGTCAGTGAAGAGTCACTTTTCACCTCACCCTTAGAACGGATAACGTTTCCCGAAGAAGTGTCATCTGACGAACAACTTCGCGAAATCCTAAGTGTAGATGATCTACCATGGGAAGATCTCCATCACAGATCTTCGTTTTTACCTAAGGATGATGCATTTGAAAATGATTTTTCATCTATCTTTACCGCTGAATATGTCAAAGACGCTCAGGATCCAACGAAACATTCTGATTCAGAGCTGAATTTAGGGAATATTTCTCGTACTATTCCCATTGATATTTCAGTGAAGCCCGGAATCGAGGAGAACATTCATATAGGTGCCGCATGTACTGACGAAGAAATTGAAACTTACAAGGCCCTATTCCAAGAATTCCGCGACGTGTTTGCCTGGTCCTACGAAGAAATGCCAGGAATCGATCCTGCCATTGTTGTTCATGAAATCAAAACCTACCCGGATGCTAAACCCATTCGGCAACGGTTGCGTCAGATTCACCCTCGAAAAGCAGCTGCAATCAAAGCCGAAGTCGAAAAGCTGTTGAAAGCAGGTTTCATTTATCCGATCCCGTTAACGGATTGGGTATCGAATATTGTTCCCGTCAATAAAAAACAAGGAACAATAAGAATCTGTATCGACTATAGGGATATCAATCGAGCTTGTCCAAAAGACAACTATCCTACGCCTTATATCGATCAAATTATTGATGATTGTGCCGGAAGTGAGATGTTTTCCTTCATGGATGGTTTCTCAGGTTATAATCAAATCAATATTCTACCTGCCGATCAACCAAAAACGGCATTCATTTGTCCATGGGGGACATTTGCTTATTGCAAATTACCTTTTGGCCTTAAGAATGCCGGTGCTACTTTTCAACGGGCCATGTCTTATGCATTTCATGACATCAAGCACATTGTGCAACCCTATCTCGATGATTTGCCTGCTCATTCTTTACACCGAGCTGATCACCTTGTCCATTTACGAGCAATCTTTATGAGGTGTAGGCATTATCGAATTCGGTTGAATCCCCACAAGTGTGTTTTCTGTATAGAAACAGGTCGATTGCTGGGATTTGTTGTTTCCAAAACCGGCATTCGCGTCGATCCCTCGAAAGTCGAGGCTATCATCCAATTGCCTCCTCCTTCGAGTTTGCGCCAACTCCAAAGTTTGCAAGGGAAAGCGAACTTTTTACGCCGATTCATCCCTAACTACGCCGAGGTCACTAAAGGTTTTACACGGTTGTTGAAACAGAACGTACAATTCTTTTGGGACGAGATTGCTCAACAATCTTTTGATGCATTAAAACACGCGTTGACCCATGCACCGTTATTGCATCCTCCCAACTACAACCAGGACTACTTCTTATACCTCGCAGCTTCGCATTCCACCATTGGAATGGTGTTAGTTCAAGAAGATGAATTCAAGGCAGAGCATGTGATATATTACCTTAGCAGAACCTTAAATCCAACTGAGTTAAAATATTCACATGTGGAGAAATTGGCCCTGGCAGCCGTTCAAGCTGTCCAGCGTTTTCGTCACTACATTCTTCTCCGCAAAACTACTGTTATTTCGGATTGCAACCCTATGATTTATATCTTGACAAAACAACTGCTAGGGGGCAAGTACTCTAAATGGATCGTCATCCTGCAAGAGTTCGACTTGGAGTTTGAGAAGTCCAAGTCTAAGAAATCTTTAGTCTTCGCGGAATTGATGTGTGATTTCCCGAGTGCTGACACAGAGACTGTGGCAGAGGAGTCCATTGCGGACGAATCTTTGTTTCTTATTAGCACTGTAGATCCGTGGTATGGGGATATAATCATCTATCTCCAAACCCAAACCTTTCGGCCTGAAGCTTCCAAGGAAAACCGTCGAAAAATTCGGTTTCAATCCCAGCAATACAGAATTATTGGAGATACACTTTATCGCCTGGGGGCAGACTTAGTTTTTCGACGTTGTTTAACTCACGATGAGGCTGAGAGAGTTTTGAATGATTGTCACTCTGGAGCATGTGGCGGTCATATGTCTGGGTATGCCACAGCTCAGAAGGTGTTGCGCGCTGGCTATTTCTGGCCGTCTATGTTTAAAGATTGTATCCTTGCTGTCAGAACATGCCACAACTGTCAAGTGTTTGATCGAAAGATGCGCGCTCCACCTGCTCCTCTCCACCCTATAATTGCCGCTGGTCCATTCGCCAAATGGGGCATTGACTTTATTACTTGTAACCCTCACTCGGCCGGGGGGCATGCGTATATCATCCTTGCGGTTGATTATTTTACTAAGTGGGCCGAGGCGATGCCTACATTCGACGCAAGCGGCAAGACAGCTGCACTTTTCGTATTCAATCATATCATAACTAGGTTTGGTGTCCCACAAGCAATCATTACGGACCATGGAAGCCATTTTCGAAATGTCATGATGACTGAGCTTACAAGCCAGCTTGGTTTGCGCCACGATAGCTCTACACCTTATTATCCGCAAGCCAACGGTTTGGTTGAGTCAATCAACAAAGTTCTAGTCGTCATGATTCGACGGATCATTGGTATCCATCGAACGAATTGGCATAACATGTTATTTTCGGCGCTATGGGCATATCGAACTTCAGTGAAAAATTCAACAGGTTTCACCCCTTTTCAGCTAGTTTATGGCTTAGAAGCTGTGTTACCTATTGAGTGCGAAATCCCATCACTTCAAATGGCTGTCGAATTACTTCCAGCTACTTCCGAAGAGGAGAAACGGTTGTTATACTTGGCTAAATTAGATGAGACTCGACGTGACGCTACTTTAGCTATCGAGACTCACGCGAAACGAATGAAAGCTCAGTACGATAAAAATGTAACCCCTCGAAGTTTTTCGGAAGGAGACCTAGTACTATTATATGATCAAGCTAACGATAAGCTAGGTGCTGGAAAATTCGTTCCCATGTGGCATGGGCCCTACATTGTAAAGCGAAAGCTAGCAAAAGGGGCTTATGAGTTAGTTGATTTTGATGGGGACTCTTTGGGCAAACCCAGAAATGGACTTTACCTAAAGAGGTATTATGCTTAAAATGATGGATGGAGAAATTTTTAGATAGGTTAGATTTCCTTTCTAGCTAGCAAGTGTGTTAGTTTAGTCAGTGTGCTTAGCTTAGCAAGTGTGGTTTTTCGTCATTATTTTGGCTCATCTTGGTTTTACTCTTGATATTGTAGATGTCGACGCCTCTCCAAACATACATTGGATTTGCTGATGGTGCTTGTCGTAGTACACGGAATATCTCTTCCGCAGCTTGGGTTATCTATTCGCCCTCTGACGAGTTAGTTTCTATGCATGGGGTAAGCCTCGGTCAAACAACGAATAACATTGCAGAATACAGTGCAGTGGTTGAATTATTATCCGAATCTATTTCATTTGGAATTCGACGTTTGATTGTGAGGTTAGATTCTGAACTTGTTGTATTACAGCTTAATAGAGTTTATGCCATTAGAAATCCTGTGTTGTTAAGGTTGTTTTTGAGAGTGCGTCTCTTGGAACGTGAGTTTGATTACATTGAATATCAACATATTCCAAGGTCCCTGAATACATTAGCAGATGCAATTGCTTCTCGAGTGTTGGACAGACATTTATAATAATCATGCAAGTAAATTTAAAGACATTTCATCATACATGTTAAACAAGATAAGCCGGTAATAGTGATATATAGATATAGATAGAAGTGTGTCCAAAAATATATACATCGTCTTCGATCATAGGTTTAACACACCTTATGATCGGCAAAATGATAGTACAAAAAGTCAAAAATGTCACATGTGACTACAAAAGTGACTAGTCAATCACTGGTGGTGCTCTCTGTACGACACCACTGCGCGGGCTACCTTACGCAAAAAACTCCTAAACGGTCCAGGGACCGCGACTACGAAGCGCTGAAGCCTCATAGGAATATCGTCCATAGTAGTCTCAGGTATATCTGCCGTGAGACGCTCTAGATCATGCTCCAAATCAGCTAGTACTTCCGCAGCCGCGTCCTGTGGGGCCGGTGCCGGTGCAGCTGGATGTCGTCTGTCGTAAGGCCGGAGATTGGCTGGACGCTGTGGTCCAACATCTGCATTTTTTAAAATTTTACTGTTACTTTGAGACGATATATATGAAAAATAAAAAATACATAATTAGAAAACTTGTGAAAATGAAAGTACCTCTGTCATCCCATTGTTCTCCCTGTGGAAGAACCATGTCCGGATCACCTCTGAAATCCATTCCGGCATATGGAAAGTCTTGTATCACAAAAAGCTGGCCCTCTAGCCAGTCGAAGTAACTGTCCGAGAATCGAACCACTGCAGCACCCTCGTCAGGATGCCGGGCCATCACCGCAACCCATCGAACAAGCTTTGGCTCCCAAGGACCCAAGTCATCAACAGTGAGTTGCTGAGGGATCAGCATAGGAACTCTCTCCAAGGCGAAGCTCACGACTATAGGCCCATATCCAAAAGTTTTTAGTCGTCCGTTCTTTGCCTTGGTTAGTTGGCTCTTCATATGAGCCGACACAGCTTCGCACCAGTTGAAGATGGTGCCTTGGTAACAGTCAACTGCCATCCGCATTTGGGATCCGGAGGCAATGTGCAAGGCGGCCGCGCCACAAATCCTGGTGACCGTAAATGCAATAACTCTAAGTTCCGCCAGAGCGATGTGCTTTATCTCCACGCCTTTTTTATGGCGAGTCCCTGGTCTGCACCACTCCTCGCGGAGATCATCAAGGGATTGGCCACCCGGCCTGGTCCCCGCAAGGTTGAGTTGCTCACCTCTGTTTGGCAAGCCAGTGAGAAAGTATACATCCGAGGGCTCTATCTCGAGCTGGTGCCCTCCAATGTAAAAACATTGATCTTGAACGTTCCATCGCTCAACCAGCCATTCCAAAAATCTTACCTGGCCCCTCATGCCCGGTATGGTCCAATATTTGTACAATCCACATGTTCTTAAGGCATCCAGAGAGGGTTGGTGGTTAATCGCAGCTTCATCGTCCTCTACGTGCTCTCTCTCTCTCTAGTCTAACATGTTTTAGGTCCTGCACATCAAAAGAGTCAATTAGAAATTAATTTGAGCAAATTTGGTGGTTTTTTGAGAGAGTTGGGGTTTTGAAATGCGCCCTTTGCGGAAGACGCACCCCGGCTTTGTAGCACAGGGCGTCCGGACGCAGCTCGCCTGAAGGCGGACTGCGTCCCCCGACCTTTTTCCCGTGTGAGAAAAAGTCGGGGGACGCAGGTCACCCGAAGGGCACCTGCGTCCGCCGAGGGGCGCATTTTGAACCCAAAACCCCCCCAAAAAATGAAACAGAGACCAAAAACAAAAAACTAAACGGATAAAAATGAAGAGTGGGATGTGTAAAATACCTCGGTGAAGCGGCGTTCGATTCCGACGGTCAGATTTTCCGCAGCAACCACGGGAAGTTTCTTGTCAAAAGCTCCTTTTTCAACCTCAACAGTGAAACGGTAAAAATGACATGGTAAAAGGTCTTTTTATAGGTTTTTTGGATGAATTAGTTCATTTTTTACCATGAAAAGATGTTTTCAAATGTATTTTTGCCTATTTTAAACAGGTATGAGTAATGTGTCGCTTTTGTGCAGGACGAAAGGATTTCGAGGGAAATTGTAATTTTTCACAAACAAAATTTCAGAGTCATCTTTTAAGCCCTTTTCTGACTCCTGAAACATGAAAAGATCGCCGAGTGTTTCTTTTTCACTCGTTAAAACGGAATTAAAAGACGGTCCCCTTTTAGCTCTTTTCTGACCGCAAAATCAGGAAAAGATTGCCGGGTTTTTGTCGTTTCAAACTCGATAAGGAAATAAAACGACGTGTCTTTGATCGCTTTTTACTTTTCAGGTCAACGACACTATTATGAAAGTACTCCTTGGTCGCAAGATCAAGCGGTTCCCCCAGGTATTATTTTATACTTTTTCGGGCTTGAGGGACACAAACTTACGAAAAAGTTCAACGTGGAGTTTCCTTAAGTTTTTCAGACTCTCTAAAAATGAAAAACGCCGAGTTTCTCCTATACTGGGCTCGTTAAACTTTTACAGTAAAGGACCTGTTCAATTACAAACAGGAACGAACCACTCCTTCCTAGGGTTCGAATTTAAACTAGGTTGGACTCGTCCGAAGGATGAGCTTATAACCAAGCATATGTTATCCTCCTCAAGCTTGTTAAAAATAAAGAGGTACTTGCCAGAAATGGTGGGGGAAAAGAGAGAAGAATGAACCTATTTGTCACCTTTTGTCTCAAACGAAACTTTATTACCACTCTTGAGCACGACACTTTTTCATTTCACCTGGGTTGGGAAATCTTTTACCTCACAGTTGACCAAATCACTTTGAAAATCTTTAACCGGGTTCAGGGATCAACTTTGAGTTATTCGTCACCAAACCATCTGTTGTGTCATTATGTGTTCAAGAGGTCTGCAAGCAAAACTTTCATCTGCAAAATACTTGTCATCCATTTGACCATCCCTGAGTCAGTCCTTACAGCAACATTTCTTCAACTTGAACAATGATTTCGTGTTGCGGGCTTGCCTGCAACGGGTCGCTTTCTATCGACATCGACACATTATCTAGAAAGATGACTTAGGAATCGACAGTACCTTGAAGTCTGCATGCATCAATGGCAGGTTTCTCGCCTTTGACGTCAGTTTACATCATTGACTTTCGATCAGAGGATTCCGTGAAGTGTTCGACATCAAAACATCTATTCACATTTCACGGGTTGTGCTTGGTACTTTGAGGACCATTGACATTACTGGTGGTTTCTCTCACGCTTGTTAATAGTTTACATCATTGACTGGTAATCAAGTGGTTTCTACCATGTTCGACATCGAATCATTTAATCACATGGCTAGAATCGTACCAATTCGGGAAGTAGAAGTGAAGACCCTGGATCTAGTTTCTACCATCCAGGCTGCGAGGAGTTTTGTATTCATTGTCTATGTAGACTTATCATAAACAGATGGCTGCGTCCATACTGTATCTACAAAAGTCTATAAAAATGATGTACTGCAAGATCATTCCTGTATCAGAATAGTTAGTCCATTAGTTAAAGTTTTAAATCTGAGTATGGGAATGCCTACCTCAGTGATGATATAATCTTATCCATGTATTTTGTGTTGAAAATTGCAGGTTCCAAGGACCATCCACAAGGCAATCCTTGAAATGATAAAGCGCTTCACCCTTCCTAGAATTACAAAACCCTATTCTATTCCAGGCTTCGCACTTTAGGGGGCAATCTGTTACACTAAAAAATGTCACCTTGACTACTTACAGTTAGTATGGCTCAAATCAACAGTCATGCTACCCTCTTAGGCAAGTCTCATGCCTCTGTTATCCATCTCAAACTCAAAGAAGAGAGAAAGTCTTGTAAAAACTATGTTTATCTCTGGGGTCACAGGTTCTCTCTAGCCTTACCTGCGGGGACGCTGACCATGTTCAAAAAATTTGCGTCCATGGACGCTCTGTATGTTAAGGGACAGGTGCGTCCCTCTGTAAAAGGAAAAATGCGCGAGTTTTATCTTGAAAAAGTTACTTGTGGTTACTTCTAGAACATTCTAGAGGTCGGTTTGATGAAATGGATGCGCCTCCAGTTGGTTCATGTATCTCTATTAAGGGGGAACTTATCCCATCAATAAGGGAGCTATCCCACCCATAGAGGGGGATGATCCCATTGATAGTGGACCTGAATAACCTCTTTACAGCACTATAAATAAAGGCATTGAGCCAAAAGGAGAAGAGGTTGGAGCTATACATTTTCTTTGGGTAAATGCTGCAGGATTTAGGTCTTCCATTAGAGCCTTTGTGAGGAGAGATTGTCTTCACTTGATTCTACTTGGGAGAGGGTGAGCTTTGTCAAAGTAGAGGAAAACCCTTGATGGACCCTGGGAGGAACTTGCACAACACCAAGGCCAGGTTGTAAGAGTTTCTTTGTTTCGTTATTAATACAAACTGGTTTATTTTTCTCAATAGCTTGTGTTAATGAGTTATTTCATGTGTTCCTTGGTCTGCACGTTGAATATATGTTTTATTATATGAAATGCAAGTGCTTGGTAATTGTTTGATTGTTTGTGGTTGCAGGAATTGACTTGAAGGAGGAGCTCATCCGGATCGTCAAGAACGGACTTCAACAACAGCGTTTTGGAATAAGGTAAGCCTAAACACTTGTAGTTTTCATGTTGTAAAAGGTGTATTTAGAGAAAGATCACTCCATTTTGTCCTGTTTGTCATTAGAACGTCTTAGACTTCTAGGAAGGTCAGTCGTGTCCGCACCCTTGACAGATTCCGTGTGACATGTTTTCCCTTCTAAACCCATTTTTGTCTTCAATTAGTTCTTCTCCCTCCAAGAAAAAAAATTTCTTCACAAGAGTGATGTTAGTCTTTTCCTGTTTTCTCCATTGCAAACCTAGGGGGAGTGTAGTTATTCTACTAATAATCTAAGGGGTAATTGCTACTCACAAACCCTTCACTACAACAGTGACACTGGCTCTAGAAAGAGATATGAGTGACATTGGAAACTCTCTTTCCACGTCGTCATCATATCCCCTTATTAGCTCAAAGAATCCCATCCATTGATGCCTTGTAAAGATTTCTACCACAACAAGATGCTGGTGTATTCTAGCTATGCTGGAGGGCTCTCTTTTGTTGAAAACTCCTGTCATAATTTCTGGAAATTCTTGTTTGAGTGAGGTTTGGGTGGCTATAGTTTAGGAGTTCTAGTAGGTGATGAGGTTCCAACTTTTATCCTTCACTAACCTTCACAGAATTCTCTCTATGCATATAGAAAATACTCAGAAGAAATGAGGATTTCTTTGTTTTAGATGAAAACATAGAAGGTATGGCACCTACCTTCTTTTCCTATGCTTTGGTGGTGAGAACTCTTGAATCAATGCTCCTCGGTGTCCTCTTGCAACTCTGTGTGGTAATTCCCTATGTATCCTATAGCCTTCCTGTAGTTTCCTATAGGTTCTCTTATTTGATGCAAATGTTGACTGTTTCCTGTAGGTTGCCACTATAGGGATGTCGAGAGTTTTTTTTATTTCAATGACTCCTCGAAGTTGCCTCTGCCTTTAGCTTTTCGAAATACTAATACTTCACATGGGAGTCAGTGATTATTTCCATTTGTGGATGATTTCGTTGGGTGGTGTGCTGGTTGGCCAAGTAAAAATACCTACTTTCAGACTATTGGTCCCACTACCGGTTCATCACATCACCTTGCCTCGTAATCATCTCCCACTTCATTCTTTGTAAATTAACCACCTTTTTATTTATTCCCCTTGTTTTGATGTGACCTTGCCACGTGTGGAGTTTACTAACCCTTTTTCTTCTCGTTATCTGATCAAGGGTGGCCAAGTTAACTGGACACCTTCACCTATAAAACCAACTTCCTGCCTCATTCCTACAGTTTAATCATATTCGTACCTATGAGGGAATATTGGTGAGATGACATACCTATTGGTCCTTTGCTTCGCTGATGCATGCTGGAGAATGGTGCTAATTCATTGTTCTTTGATCTTGCTGCATATTCTTCATTGTGTTTTTTTTCTTCTTATTTTGTTGATGAGCTTCTCCCTTGATGATGTATAGGTGCTAGTTGTTGTTGCTGCTGAGCTTTGGAGGAGCTTCCTCATCACTGTGATCCTTGTGCTGAAGGTGGATTGGTGTAGTTGTGGTCTTTTTTGTGGAATAGGCTGCTACAGGAATTCCTATAGGATGTCTACAGGATGTCCTGTAGCTGCCTTTTTCTTAAAATTTTGCATCTCTTCTTTGCTTCTGAGGTTTAATGGGCATTGTAATGAGTGGAGGATGTGGTAATGAGTGGAAGATGAGGTATGTTGTTGTGGCATGTATATTTTTGATGTTGTTTTTTTTTCTTGACTTGATTTCTTTGATGGGTGTAGTGGTGACATGGTCATGGAGGGTGTAGGCTGAGGTATGGTGAGGTCAATGGCTTGTTTTATAAACCAAAATAGGCTTGTGTCCCCATTTTTCCAATGGACTACCTTCCCTAAACTTTTTAAAGGCCTCCTATAAATCCTACAGGAAACTCCTGTAGTATTACAGGGAATCCTATAGAAAACACAAAGTTTCTTGGAATTGGCATCAAGAGTGGAGTATGGATGGAAGAGCATGGGGAATATGGAGGAGATGAGATGGATGAAGGAAAACATGGCTTGTGGTAGGGCCTGATACCCTCTGTAGCCTATGCACACCATCCTCTTACAAACCTACAAAAACAGAATTGTTATTCTTTTGTATGTCTTTATCTTTTTTCATTTTTCTCTTGTTGTTCTTTTTAAAAGACAATTAGGCTACCTCAGAGGAGGTTTTCATCCTTGTTTCCTTCCCTGGGCACCTCAAAAGAGGTTTTCACCTAGAGTTCTTTTATTTTTTTTTCTCTTTTTTTTTAATACCCTTGGGCTGCCTCAGAGGAGGTTTTCAACCCAACAATTGGACTTAGGTGCCTCATGGAGGTTTTCACCTAGGTCCCTTTATTTTTTTATTTTTTTCTTTTTCTAAGAACTTGGTGAGGTGGAAGATGAGACTTCTCCAATCACCATCACTACCTTGCTGATGCTCCTGATGAATTCCTGCTTTGATAAGGGCTTCTTATATACCTTTAACCTGTACCCATTGACAAGCAAAGGGATACCTTTTGCATCGATGGCTCTTATCTGAACAGTGCCATTGTCATGGAAATTTTCTATCACATATGGTCCCAACCATCTGGTCATTAAATTTCCTTTGAAATCTTTGTACCAGGAGTCATACAACAAGGCCCAGTCGCCTTCTTGAAACAGTTTGTCCTTGATATTTCTGTCATGCTAAATTTTCCTTTGTACTTGAGTCACTTCTATGTGTAGGAGGGCTTGCATCCTAAATTCATCTAACCCATTCAGCTGGAGAAATCTTTCATCTTGTGCCCTTGTGATATCTAGATCTAGTTGTGCTTCCATCCTTAAGGTGTTTTATTCAAATTCAATGGACAGTAGGGCTTTCTTCCCATAGGCCAGCTCATAAGTAGTGAAGCTAGTGGTGGTCTTCCAGGTGGTATTGTAGGCCCAGGTGGCCTCAACTAATCTGTCTGCCCAATATTTCATGTTGTTGCTAATCACCTTGGTTAAAATGTCGTCTAGTTCTCAGTTGGTTACTTCCACTTTCTCATTATCCTGTGGGTGGTAAGGGGTTGATTTTCTGTGCTTGATCTTGTCTCGTCTTAACAGATTTTCAATCATGTGAGACGTAAATTGATTGACTTGATCAGTGAACATCTCTCTAGGATATCCAAACTTATAAAATACATTTTCCCTCAAGAATTTAGCCACCTTTTCTTCTTTTGCTACCTTGATAGCTTTGGCTTTAGCCCATTTTCTTAAGTAGTCAATGCACCAAATGATGTACTTCTTCTGCCTAGATGGAGGCTCAATGGACTCGATGAAATACATGCCCCACTTGTCAAATGGCTCAAAAGTCACTTGAGGTTGTAGGGGCATTTCATACCTAGGGGTAGTCTTTCCCATCCTTTTGCACCGATCAAACTGGTTGGTATAACTTCTTACATATTGGTGAAGAGTGGGCCAATAATATCCAGCTTGTAGTACCTTGAATGTTGTTCTTTTGGCTATGAAGTGACCTCCACAAGGCCCATCATGGCAGGCCAAAAGGATGTCAAAGACTTCCTCCTCCTTGACACATCTTCTCAAAATTTGGTGTAGACCTAGCTTGAAGAGATTGCCCCTAATCCAAGTGAATGGGGTGCTTTTTCTTATGATTTTGCTATTTTTCTAAGAGGACAAATTTGGAGGGAAATATGTAGGTACCAAGTAGTTTTCTATGTCAACAAACCATGGAGAGAGAACTGAAATGGTGAATAAATGTTCATCTGGTAGGTGATCATCAACCATTCCTTCCTCCCGTGTAGAAAAAGTGAATATGGATAAAAAAATCTGCAACTACATTCTCCTTGCAAGGCTTATCAATAATAGTTAAATCAAATTGTTGCATTAAAAGTAACCATCTAATAATCTAGGCATTTACATCAGGTTTGTTCATCAAGTATTTAGTTGCAACATGGTCAGTATGTGCAAATTTGTGGTAACCAGTAATGTAATGTCCAAATTTATTCAATGAATGCACAACGACTAGGAGCTCTTTTTTAGTTACTATGTAGTTTAACTCACCTTTGGAGAGATTTTTACTGATGAAGTAAATGGCATAAGGTAGCTTTTCATCTATCTGGCCTATAGCTACTCCTATAGATTTGTGAGAGGCATCGACATGAATATGAAAAGGAAGAGCCCAATTTGGGCCTTAGAGAATAGGTGCATTAGTCAACTTGTCCTTTAGGTTGTCTAGGGCTTCTTGGCAGCTTTTTGACCATAACAATTTGGAGTCTTTAACCAATAACCCAAATAAGGGACAAGCTAACTTCCTAGAATATTTTATAAATATTCTATAGTATTTGGCTAAACCTAAAAATCTTTTTACATCCCTCTACTTCTGTGGAGTCAAGACCCTTTTGATGATGGCTATCTTATTTTGGTCTACATGCAGTCCTTCCTGGGATATTGAGTGACTTAGAACAATCCCTGCAGTCATCAAGAACTCACATTTTTTAGGACTAAGGGATAAGTTCATTTCAATGCATTTGTTTAATACCTTTCCCAGGTTAGAGAGAGCCTCCTGGAAATCACACTGATACGGTGTGAAGTCATCCATATAAATTTCTACTGGATCATGGATTAGCTCTGCAAAGATAGTCAAGACTTCTCTCTAGAAAGTGGCAGGGGCATTACATAGACTAAAAGGAAGGACCCTATAAGCAAAATTACCCCAAGGACAAGTGAAGGTGGTTTTATCCTGGTCCTCTGGGCTAATTTGGATTTGATTGTACCCACTGAATCCATCCAAGAAAGAGAAGAACTTCTTTCATGCCAGACCATCTAGCACTTGGTCAATGAAAGATAGAGGAAAATGTTCCTTCTTTGTGGCTTTATTTAGATATCAGTAATCGACACAAATATTCCGCTTTCCATTTTTCTTTCAAACCGGCACCAGAGGAGACACCCACTCATTGTTTGAGATAGGGAATGAATTCTGAATCCAGCAGCTTTTGCAACTCTTCTTTGACTATATCTTTGAGAGCTAGATTCATTCTCCTTTGGAGTTGTTGGACTGGTTTTCAACCTTCCTTGATATAAATATGGTGAGTACACACCAAGGGGTGCACTCCCTTCATTTTTTTGTAATTCCAAGCAAAGGCATCCAAATTCTCTCCTAGCATATTACATAATTCCTTCTTGGTGTGCTAAGAGAGAGGGGTTGATTTTCAATGATCTTTTAGGGCTGAATTCTATTGTCTTGACACGAGTATGGTTTGATTCAACTAAGCATAGATCAATCCAATGGTTGTCTTTGGTCTCCGTCACTACTTCCTCTAGAGACATGGTGTTGGGAGTTTGATTTTGGAGGATGTGTTCAATCAAATCATCTCCATCAGGTTGTCCTCCTCCTATGGAAATTGGTATAGATTTTGGAGGAGTAGACTTCATATTCTTCCTCCTCTTCTAGCCATAAAGGTAATTCATGTTCCAGAGATGGTTTAGCAGGAGGGTACAAGACTAACTACTGGGATAGATGCCCATTTTTTATAGTCATATTTCCAACCCTGCAACTTATGTAGGCATCGACAGTGGCTAACCAAGGCCTCCCAAGGATGAGAGGATAACCATTAAATTTGGTTTTAAGCTAGAGAACTAAGAAGTCCACAGGGTATTCCCAGGAATCAATGGAGAACATCACATCCTCAACAATCCCCTCAGGGGCTGCTGTGGATCGGTTTAAAAGTTTCAAGACTGTCGTGGTCATCCTTAATAATCCTTGGAGATTCAGCTTGAGCATAGTGTCCTTATTCATTACATTGATGGAATCGCCAAGATCAATCAAGGTATGGGGGAAAATGGTGCCATTAATGTGTACATCTACTATAAGGCTCACAAAATCTAAATACTTTGGGCAAATTATCTGCCCCAACATTAAGTTAGACAACTGTCTAATGACATTAATGGTAGGGGTGTCTCTTTTTCGCCTCCTTGGATGTTTGAAAAACTTCTCTTTGATCAACTTGTTTTAAATGGGGACATCTTTGATAGCTTGGAGAAGGAGAATTTTAACACACAGATTTTTCAACTCACCCAGAAGTTCAATTTCTTCTAGGGTGTGTTGGACTAGATGGGTTAACCTTTCAAGAAAGGGGGGTGGATTCATCATAGGCACACTTTCCTCTCTTTCCTCCTCAGTCTCCTTATGTGGAGATGGAGGTTGGTTATCTAGGAGAACTCTCCCAAATATAAGGTTAATTTCATGAATTTCCACAACATAGGTAGGGTAGGATGTTTCTCCACTGTAAACCTGTTGTGTCTATCTGTTGTTTGGGTTCGAGTTTGGTTGGGTAGGAATATGAGGTTGTTTAGGTGGAGCAGGGTGTAGGAGCTATGGTTGAGATGGAGGTGAAGGCAATAAAGCTGGAGCTTGGTTGTATGGGGGCCTCCACCCTTGGGTTGGTGCATTCCACTAAGGTTGTGGAGGAGTATATGGTTGAAATGGTTGGTTGGTTGACTGGGAATGGTATTGAGGTGCAAAAGAACAGGGAGAAGGTGTAGACTAGGAAGGATGGGCTGGGGGGCACCAAGGGGGAATGGATGTGTTTTGATTAGGGTTATAAAATGAATAGGATGACCCTTGCAGGCCCTGCTGGTATGGTCGAGGTCCATGAGGCCTTCTTTGATTAATGTAGCAGAGTTGTTCATTCACCCCCTCGGTTCCCTGACACACAAATTTTAATTCGATCAGAGAAGGGAACTTGTCTATGGAGTGATTTTCCTCACATACTGAGCAGATTTATATAGGGTTTAATAGACATTCATTCCTAGGGTGACTCGTTGTGCATTTAGGTTAGAAGATGGCTAATGCTCTCTCTGCTTCCTCCTGCTTCCGTTTGATTTTCATAGTGTCTATTTGCAGAGAAAGGGTTTGCAGCATTTCACTCTTAAAGTATTCCAAAATGTTCCCAATTTCACTTGTTATGGATGTGTTGGAAGAGGGCGGACTAGCCACTACTTGGCTAGCCCTAACCTTATTTCTAGCTTCCCTAGAATGATTCTTAAAAACTATCTTGATATCATCATAGGGTAATTGGCAGATGTTCCCTCGTGACAAAAGGTTGAGGGTTTCTAGAAGGTCTTCCTGATCCCCCTAAGAAGGACTAAATTAAGTGAATCAAGATCAAGTGTGCACCTGGCCCTTTTATAGCTAAGCTGGAATCTTTCCTCATAATCCTCTAAGGACTCATCGTGTCCCAAGGTCATTCTAAAAATTTCCTCTTTGGTATCTTTGGACTTGGAGTAGTCCCTATACTTATTGTTGAAAGCTTGTTGCATTTGAGCCCAAGTGGTGATACTATCCCCAGGTAAAACCATGAACCAGCGCAGGGATACATCCTTGAGAGTGGATGGGAATAATTTCAACTTCTGATCATCAGAGGTGTAATCATAAGTTCTGCATATGACAACAAATTCGAACAAAAAAGTATCTGGATCTTTTGAGGTTAGGTCATGGAAGTGAAGAAGAGAAAAGGGGCTTCTGTTTTTCATCTTGGCATCCTCATTAGTTTCTCTGATGGGGAAAGCACCCTCAATTCTTTCCCTGTCTCCCCTTTCATTTCTATTTTCGGCTATTATGTCAGTTGGAATGGTGTCTTCTTCTTCCCCTATAGACTCTTCAAAAAACCTTGGTTGTTCACCTAAGGGTTCCTTTAATTCACAACCACCGAAGAAGAGGGAAGGTTGGTTGTTTGAAGTGGTGGGGGTATTTGGTATAAATTTTCCTAAGTTATCCCTATTCGTACAAGGCGTGAAAGGAGTGTTCTTTTCCTTTTGAGTTTTGAACTACTTGAAGAATTGAAAGGAAACAAAACTGAATTGCAACTAATTACTGAATGGAACTAATTGCAGAATGAAAGAGATAAGAAAAGGAAGAAAGAAAGTAGAAATCACATCTACTCAGACACCTCCCAGGAAACGACACCAAATATTGATGGACACTAGTATTGCATCAAGAATGCTGAAACTCTTGAGGCTACCGACTTTACTTCATCAACTCGAGGTTCGTACAAACTTGGAGGTGACAGTGCTATATACACAAATAGATGTAATTGGTCTACTCATTTTCACTATTGAGCTGGGGCAATAGACCACTAGGGTTTCTCGAACTAGCCTTCTATTAACTAGAAGAAGTCTGATTACTAATTTGGAGAAGAGAAATTTATCCTAATTGGAAGAAAATAAATGTTGTCTATTGCATGAAGGAAAGACTGAAAGAAATGATTGCAAACCAACATAAAATTCTTAATCTACTTGTTAATCTACTTTTCTTGTAGAAGAACCCTATTTTAACATGTGTGATCTTTTAACTAGTCTAAGCATGAAATTTGATCTAAAGAGTGTTAACTGTTGTGTGCAATAACAAATGTAAAAGAACTCTTTTCCTTTTTATCTTTTTGCTAGAAAAATTCAAATTCTAATCTTGCTTGGTTTCTTGGCAGGAGAGACAAGTGTGAAGGAAAAGGAGGAAAATGGTTCAAATGACTTGAAGGGAAAGTAAGGACATAATCTAGGATTTTAGTGATGAATTTTCTCCATTCGGGGTCAAAATAGGCCGCTATAGGTTTTCCTATAGGAACAGGCCGAAAGCTTAGGTAGTGGTCTAGAAGGTGGAGTGGAGCTTGGAAAAGATGAATAAGGAGGAAATAAGGCATGGGCGTGATAGGCACTTACTTAGAACTCAAGCCAAATCTTTAAGATGGTTGGATTTTCTCAACAAAGATGGATAGTTTTCCTTGTAAGACAAGAATTCGAATTGATACCTTAGTGACTTTTGGAAATCATGGGTGGATATGGCTTGGATGGGGTTGATGAGATGAGGTCTCCCTACAATTTAGAAACTCTTGCAATCAAAAAACATCATTCTTGGCATTCATGTATGAACTCATCAAAAACAAGAAAGGTATATTTGAGTAAAAGAAAACAGAGTTATCACCATTTACTTTTCTAAGATCGTGCATGGAAATGCTTGGAACCAATATGAGAGTGAGATGAGATCAATGAAAAACTTAAGAGATCATAAAATACCAACTGCAACTTATCTACAAAACTGCAAGATAATGACCTAATTAGCAAGAAAACCCTAAATGACACATAAAGCTAGAATTATGTTTTTTTGGGCTACATGAGAAGTATCCCTCAAACCATGATCTCTGAAAGGAGGAATGAAGTGAAAACCACTTTTTTTCAGCCTTTTTGGAATATGTTCTTATCGCTACAATGCTATTATTAGGACTATTCACAAATGGAAGCAAACTAATCAAATCTAGCAATACTTGAAAATTAACAATACCAAAATCAGTTTAATAACTAACTATGAGATAACCTAAGCATACATATACAATAAGAGGAACCTACGCTACTAGGGTCGGGCCCTAACTCAAGAGCTTCACCTCTCTGAGTCAATTCAATGTTGTATCAAGGGAATGCTGCTCATTTTCATTAAAGAAATCAGAAATACGTAAGAGTGCTTAGTTACAATGCTTCAACTCAAAAACTGCTTAGCTATCTTGAACAAAAAAATATGAATCCTAATGAGGCCCTAGGACTCTTTATTTATACAACTAAAGTTACCAACAACTTCCTTAAATTTAGGGAGGCTTGGATCCAATCTCGATATCAACTGGTCTTCAACTATCATTGTCTTGGCTGCCAATGAACTTCATGACTCGACTGCTTGCAACTTTGAGCTAATAAGATTTGATTGAGGAATATTTGAGTAAGTGAGGAGTTAAGGAGGGAGATCTTATCTCCCAGAATCCCTCTTTCTTGTCTCCATTTGAGTTCCTACACTTTAATTAGCCAAAATTTGCTCCAAAACCTGCAATCAATGCACATTAGATCAGTAGACATGACATCTCATCTTTACTATCCTCTTTAAGCAAAACATAATTAAAACATGTAAAGAATTATGAGAAAAGTTGATTTTTGTAAGTTGGAGGTGCATTAAGGTCCATATAATTTACCCATTGATGAGCCTCATCACCTTCCAAGGCATACTCGAGTTCCAAATCGTAGAACACCATATCTCGATACTGAAGTATGTATTGCAAATTCATATTTCACCTGTAACCCAAAAATAAAAACTTCGAAATCACTACAAGAAAAAGGTCATTGGTGAGGTTCATGCCTGTGACAAGCCTTTAAGGTCCGTCACCAATGTCGCATATGGTGACAGTCTTTAAAAAAACGTTGTTGTAAGTGTATATAGTGATGGTCCTTTAAGGTTTGTCACCAAAGCCATTTTCAATCACACTTTTGGTGAGGGTCGTTAAAGGCCCATCACTAATTCTCTCTTTGGTGAAACTTTTGGTGAGGGTTGTTAAAGGACCATCACTAATTCTCTCTTTGGTGACACTTCTAGTGACTATCTTTTATTAACCATCACTAATGATCTTTTTGGTTACTTTTGGTGACGGTCAATAAATGTTCGTCATCATTGATCATTCCAATGAGTTTTTGATGATGCTTCATGCCTGTGATAGACCTTTATGGTCCATCACTGTTGCACAAAAAAATGTCACCTTGACATTCTGCAATCTATGTGAGTCCATTACCACTCATACTTTCCTCCTTTGCAAGTCCTAAGCATCAGTTCCTCATATCAAACCTTGAAAATAAGAGAAAGCCCTCAAAAGTCTCTAAAACTCTGGTTCCACACTTTCTCTTTGCATTACCTGTAGTCCCGCACCTAATGGTCATGTCTCCTGCGCACCTGACCGCTCTGTCTCTGTGTTATGGGTGCAGACCCCTGTAAAAGTTAAAAATGTGCAAGTATATTCTTAAAAACTCACTTTGAGTCATTTCTAGAAGCTTCTAGAAGGAATCTTGAGGTGGCAAGTTTGCTTCCTTAAGGTTCATGCATCCCATACCTTAAGGAGCTAACCCCTTGATGTGAGGAGCTTATCCCTTTGAAGGAGGACGCTATCCCTTCATAGGTGGACTTGTAACCTCCTTCCTCTACACTATAAAATGAAGCATTGGGCTGGTTACTAGGGAGGTTGAAAGCTAAATATTTTTGAGGTGAAATGTTGTTGGAACTTGGTCTTCTTTAGTTGAGTTTTTATGAGAGATTACATACCTCTAAGATCTCATTTGGAAGAGTGCAAGGTTTGTGAAAGTAAAGTAAATTCTTGTTTTGGACCCCAGGAAGAGCTTGCTCAACATCAAGGCTGAAAAGGTTGTAAGGTTCTTGTACTTCAAAGTTAATACAAATAAGTTTGCTTTTCTCAATAAGCTATTGTTTTATGGTTTACTTTATGGATTCCTTGATCACCATAATGGACATGATTTATGATATTAGCTATGAAGGTGCTATTTGATGTTTTCTTGTTTATGATTGCAGGTTCTCAAAAGGAAACTCTTTCGGACGCTTGAAGGATGGCTGCTAAAAACTAGCGTTGGACTTAAGGTAGGGTCTTAACACCTCTATAGTTTTTATTTGTGAATCGCATGTGTTTAAAGAAAGATAGATTTTTTTGTCTGCTTGTTGCTAGACTATTCTCTGATACTAGGGAGATCGGCCTTAACTGCAAGATCAATTTATCTAGCCAACAAATTGGCGACTCCACTGGGGATCTGAATTTGGTTTTTGGTTTTCCTTTGTCTTTGACTTGAGAAACTTGTTCTCGTTTCTGGTTTTTGCTTGATGTGTGTTGGATTGGGTAGTTTTTAGAATCTAGATTATTTGTTGTTTTTCCGAAGTTTTTAGGTGACCACACTTTCTCTTTAAGACAGTGCGAGCATCTTCACACTCATCCTTTAGTACATAGAGCGGTACCGCGTCTGGTTCTTCTAGAAGCTTGCGGACCCTGTAAATTTTTTTTAAAAACCTAAAATGTTTTCTTCCAGTTAAGTTTAGGTTACATTTATGAATTTTAGTGTCTACCTAGATCTGCATGTGTTCTGTCAAAAATCTCTTGTGAGTGAGTTCCATTGGTATTTTTGTTTTAGATGATTTTCTAGAAGTTTTGCATGCCTGGAGTGGTTTTCACTTGGTCTATGTAGTGACTCAAAGATCCGAAGCCTGAGAAACCTTAGATTACCCTCGTGTCTTTTTGTCTTCTTGATGAGTCTGACTAGGTTGTGAAATCTGTTCTTTGTGAGAAATAGATTTATTTTTCTCCTTGCAAATCTTTGAACAAGCTTTGTCATAAGTTTTGAATTTCATTTTTATAAAAGAAAACATATCTGGATGTTTTTTGATTGATTTATTATTCTAAACGAATGAATCCTTAGCTTACTGAATAACTAAGTAAAACATCCTCAAAATGAATTGAAGCTTTTATACAATTAGGTTTTAGAAAGTTTTAGATCTCAAGATTACTTTTGTAGTTTTGAGTGTTTTCTAGAATTTTTAGATCTATTTTGAAAGAAATTGTTTTTTGTAGTTTTGAGTTTCGAAAAAGGAAAGGGATTTATTGTGAGCATAATTAGTAGTCTCGTTTTGAGTTCTTATTGAAAAAGACAAAAAGATTTTCTTTTCATTTACATGTTGAAAGAAATATTTGTTTCTCAAAGAATTGCATTCTCGAACTCTTTCTTTTAGCTAGAAATTCATTGAAAGAAAAACAAATTGTTTATCATTTTAGGTGCATTTTTTAGTGTTTTTGGAGTCGAGTCTTCACACCATCAAAGTTTGATTTCCATACATATTGATTTAAAGAACAACCCATAAAAACAATGCTTAATTAAAATTGATCTAGTAATCTTTTTTATTTCTAGGGCTCTTATCACCAATATAGCTTAGGCTAGTATCTTGGAGTAGGGAGTAATTAACTCTCCAAGATAGTTAAAACAAACAAGTAGCTATATCTTGCGGTAGGAAATAAATCCAATTGTAATTAATACATTCTGGGAAGCTTCTCTTAAAGGATTCAATCACGAGGTCATGTCCGAACCTTTGAGACAATCAAGTCTGTTTCATTGGGAAAGATAGAAGATTTGCGTGTATTATAAACGGTAAACCTCGGATTAACCATCGTTGAGGAGCCTAGGGTCACTTGTTGGTAAACCTCAGATTAATCATGTCGAGGAGCCTTCAAGGGGATTGAGCTTTGTTACTCTGCCCTTGTGCGTAGATTGGATCGTAGACTATTCGCCAAGTTGTATTTGTTGTTGTTGGTAACTTTAGTGTCCATAAAATTAAGATTATTTCCTAAGGTGGCGGTGAAGGACGAGTCTCACTATACCTGGAGTAGACATCGACTAGACTCACTTGGACTCTCTGGGGGGTTCTTGTCACTCGAGATGGTTTTGTGAAGAAAATTGTGCCAATCTGTTTCATTAAGCAGGTTGTCGGGGTAACTGTTCCAACCACCCTTTCTATATTCAAATTCTATGACATTAGATTTCATCACCACCTAGTGTTTTTAGTACGGGAAGTTATTGTTTGTGTGTGGTTTGAACTCTTAGATTTTTTAGGCGTGTGATTCAGTTGTTTGTTTCTTTAGAGACTTTAGGTGGTTTTATTGAAATTTTCTTTGTTTGCGTGTGAGTAATTAAATATTTAATCGTGGCTGAATTACCGAGACAATCTCGTAGACTTCGGGGGCAACCTCCTGAGTATACACCAAGCTAGCTTGAAGGGCTACGAGCTCTTGTATCACCTAGTGACAGTAGAGTTGGGTCACCAGAAGCCGGAGAGTCATCTTTAATTGTTCATCCTGATTATCAAGTACAAACAACAGAGTATATTTCTGAGCCAATTTCATTTTCCGAAGTTACTAGTAGTATTTCTCCTACTCGTGAATTAGCTGAAGAACCTAAAATTTCTGAGAATGAAACTAAACCTACTGCTACTCCATCTTCAGGATTTGCTTCTCCAACTTCTAGTGGTCTTGGTTCACCCAGGGTAGGAAATATCATTACCCAAAATATTCCTTCTGGCCTCATTTCTATTGAAGAACTTGTTAGTCTAGACGAAGACATAAATCTTCCTGAAAGTCAACCAACTTTAAATCTTAGGGAGCATGAATCAATTTTATATAGTCCTTTTAGGAGTGACACTTGGTACGTATCATTAACAATTTTTTTAGAAAACCTGGGTCTTAGTTTTTCACCACCTCAAATTCCTTTCCATCCTACACCCAGAGGTTATTATCCTCCATTGAATATGTCAAGACAGTCATCTATGTTTTCCCAAACACGGAAACATTTTTATATGATAGACCTTCTGTTCCTTCAGGGTACCAGTCACTCACTGGTACTTTTTCAGGAGTATCTCCTCAACCAATCGGGCATGAGCTATCAACTGGTAATAATGGAACTCAATCATTGAGCACAAAAGAAATCCTTATGATGTCTGGTAGTATTCCAAATCCACAACCTCAAGGTAGTCAGTTATCGCCTGGGGGGCAACCCCAAGGTAGTCAATTACCACCTAGAGGGCAACCTCAAGGTAGTCAGTTATCGCCTGGGGGACAACCTCAAGGTAGTTAATTACCACTTGGAAGACAACCTCAAGGTAGTCAATTACTGCCTGGGGGGCAGCCTCAAGGATAGTACATACCATCGAGACAATATATACCTCAAGGTCAACCCCAGACTCAGTACATACCTCAAGGTCAACACCAGTTTCCTTACATACCTCAAGGTCAACCCTAGTTCCAGTACGTGCCTCAGGGTTATCAACCTCAAGGTCAATACCCAACTCAAGGTTTCCAACCACCTTCTGGTCAACAATTTGTACAAGAAGCTAGAAATGTACTGCTTAATCATCGGCCCTACATTCAACCTGGTTATGGTCCTCCATATGCACAACCTTTTATTGGTCCATACCCCGGAATGAATATGGTGTGGGATCCATCTCAAACTCAACAAACTATGCATCCTAATGTGCAGTTATCAAGTCAACCTAGACAACCTTTGGTTTCTGGTCCAACCCAGCAACTTGTCCAACCTACCGTTCAAACCTTTGCACCTAGTTTAGTTCAGCAGCTTGGGCCTAGCTCACCTCGAACTTTGCCTCAAACTGCTGCTGCAACTACTGTAGCTTCTATTCAACCTACCACACCTATTTCTGGAGTATCAATAGCTCCAGTTTCTATTGTTCCTGCATCAGTGCAAACTCCTCAAGCCTCTTTACCACAGTCAGGACCTACAGTTCAGACTTCGGTCCAGATGCCTGTAGGACAAGCTGGTCCAAGTACGGTTGTCACAAGTCAACCACAATTCACTTATCAACTGTACCAGGGACAGTACCAATTCGGTCCTATTGTACAAAACCTAGTTTATCAGTATCAACCATACCCTGGCTATATTTATCAATAGCCTCAACAACCCTAGTTTGGTCCAGTTAATCTTGGTTTCCTAGGAGGTTATAATATTCCTAATGCAAATCCAATTCTTGGTTATCCTGGATATCCTCCTCCCGGGGTTGGTCTTGTTACCCAAGGTTTTCACGACACTAACCGTCAGTTACCATTTATTGCATCTTTGGATTTACCTGATTTGTCATGCCTTAAGAACGATCCAATTTACTATCTTCGATATTGGATGCCAATGCCTAGTAAGTTTCCGAGTGATATCCTGAAGTTCGAGGGTAAGTCAGGAGAGGATCCATCAAATCATGTGATGACTTATCACCTTTGGTGTGCATCTAATTCCATCATTGATGATTCAATTCGCTTACGTCTTTTTCAACGAACTCTTATTGGTCTTGCTGCCAAATGGTACATTGAGTTACCACGAGGCTCTTTTTATAATTTTAGTCAGTTAGCCACTTCTTTCTTAACTCATTTTCAGTTGCCTGTCAGATACGACAATGGCACGGAATTGTTAACTTCACTAAAACAATCCATGTCCACATATATTTCTGATCATATTCATGAATGGTGACGTAGAAGGCGTTTAGTGAAAGTTTTTATTCCAAATCAAATTTTAGTAGAATGGTTCGTTAAATCATTGTTACCTAAAATCACTGAAGATGTAGCTAAGGCAGGAGTTGTTATGGAAGAGCAAGTTATTCTCAGGCTCAGTACCTTGACCTCGTCTATACGTAGTCAGGTACTTTACATGAAATAATCCCCGATCTTCCGAAACACGGTCAAATAACTGCAACTCCTTCAAGGGCTCATGCTGTTGATGGTATGATTGGTTTAGTTAGTACTAAAAGAAAGAAGAAATCTTCAAAGAAATCTTCTCCTATTATAACTCTACCATATTCCCTAATAGGAGACTCTTCCGCTGAAATTCCTACCGATATCCATGTCGTAGAATCATCTATGGCCAAATCAAAATCCGGTGGTAAAAAGAAGGGGAAGAAGAAAAACAAAAAAAACTCAAAAGAGAAAATAGATAAAAATGAATCTACTGATGAGAAATGTAAACCTCGCTATCCTTGTCTCATTTGCGACAAGGATCATTTTACCAAAGTCTACCCACGTCGAGCAGAGGTTTCGAAAATCGTCAAAGGTTCTCAAATGCTTGCTGTCTTGAAGGATCCTTTTCCTAATAAAAATAGTAAGATGATCGTTTCTTCCTAAAATGCCTCAGAAGAACCCATTATGATGATGTCTCATGTCAGGATTGCGACGCAATCGCAAGATTATGGTAGTAAAAATCCTGTTGGTGGTAAAGAAGCAGAATCTTTTAATTCAAACCCATCAACTACAACTCCTCCTGGTTTTGATCCACTATAGATCGAGAAACATAACCTTGACTTAGTAATCAAACCGCCTACTAAAGGTATTATTTGGAAATCAAATTTTAATCCACATGCGAGAGCTGCTCAGAATAATAACATTGTTGAAAACTTAGCTATTTCCCCTTCAGCAATGTCGGCTTTGGAGGTGTTGCAATCATGCCCAGCACAACATAAATTACTATTGTCTGCTATAGGAGCTATTGATATTCAGGATTCGAACCTAATAATGTTTGATTTAGAGAATTGTACACCCTACCTACCTCATCAAATGGCTTTCCAGATTCTAGTTTTAGTAAAAAACAGACCTTGCTTTCGGACTGTGATTGATGAGGGAGCTTCTACATGCACTATGTCGCTCCAATGTTGGAGATCGCTTGGTTCTCCCACACTCAATCAGTCTCCGATGATTCTAAAGGCTTTTGATGGCCAAGGGTTCCATCCTTTTGGTATTTTGTAGGATTTACCCATAGGGGTCGAAGGAAAAACTGTAAATCTAGATGTGGAAGTGGTTGATGCCCCTCTAGATTACAACCTTCTTCTGGGTCGTAGTTGGTCTTACGCTATGACTATTGTTGTTTCATCGGTCTTTCGGCTTATCAAGTTCCCTCATAACGGAAAGATTGTTATGATAGACCAGCTGACTTATTTTTCATCTGACCCAGCCTCTTCAGATAGTATTCAGCATGTCGATAAAAAAACTATCCCTTACAAGGATGTTGGGGTAGGTTTGATTAAATATTCTGGTTTACTAGGAACTTTTTCCTTCCCTCCTCCTAACGTATCACCTCCTATTACAACTATTCATATGATTTCATTGAACACTATTGCTTTTGATGATCCTTGGATCGTACCTTCCGATTCTGAGGTGGATTCATTTGATGGTGCGATGCCTTTGAGTCCCTTTGAAATTGCATATCAGGCTGTACAATCGTTTTTTGACTCTTGTTCAACTGAAACTGATCTAATGAATGTGGTCCATGGGGAATAACTTTCGATATTAACCTCAGCTTCAATAACACTTTTTGATCCTGTTAATACTAATGAGCAGATTTGTGAACTTTTGTCTGTTGATTATTTACCATGGGAAGATCTTCATCATCAATCTTCATTTTTACCTGAGCTTGATCATTTTGAAAATGATTTTTCATCTATTTTTACTACTGACTATGTCAAAGAACCACAGAAGCCATTGCAACATCCTAATTCTGAGTTAAATTTGGTAAATATTTCTTGAACGGTTCCTATTGACATTTTAGTTAAATCTGGAATTATTGAAAACATTCATATAGATGCTTCCTGTATGGACAATGAAATCCAAACTTATAAAGCCCTATTTCAAGAATTCCATGACGTGTTTGCCTGGTCATATGAAGAAATGCCAGGAATCAATCCATCAATTGTTGTCCATGAAATTAAAACTTTCCTAGATGCTAAACTTATCCAGCAATGTTTGCTTCAGATACATCCGAGAAAAGCTGCTGCTATTAAAGTTGAAGTTGAGAAATTACTTCGTGTAGGTTTCATTTATCCAATTCCTTTAACAGATTGGGTATCGAATATTGTTCCTATTAACAAAAAGTAAGGAACGATAAGAATATGTATCGATTATAGGGATATTAATCGAGCTTGTCCTAAAGACAATTATCCAACCCCCTATATTGATCAAATTATTGATGATTGTGCTGGCAGTTGAATGTTCTCCTTTATGGATGGTTTTTCTGGTTACAATCAAATTAACATACTCCCTGCTGATCAACCTAAAACAACTTTCATTTGTCCATGGGGGACATTTTCTTGTTGCAAATTACCTTTTGGATTGAAGAACGCTAAATCAACTTTTCAAAGGGCTATGTCTTATGCATTTCATGACATCAAGCACATTGTGCAACCTTACCTCGATGATTTACCTGCCCATTCATTACATAGAGCCAATCATTTCACTCATTTACGAGCTATCTTTATGAGATGTAGGCATTATTGAGTTAGGGTGAATCCACACAAACGTGTATTCTATGTAGAAACAAGTCGTTTACTAGGATTTGTCATTTCAAAAGCTAGCATTCGTGTCGATCCCTCGAAGGTTGAAGCTATCGTCAAATTACCTTCTCCTTCGACTCTTCGCCAACTCCAAAGTTTGCAAGGGAAAGCAAATTTTTTATGTCGTTTCATTCCTAACTACTCCGAGATAACGAAAGGTTTTATTAGGTTGTTGAAACATGATACTACATTCCTTTGGAGTGAGAAAGCTGACAAATCTTTTGATGCACTTAAACACGCGTTGACCCATGCATTGTTACTACATCCTCCCAATTACAACTAGGATTACTTTTTGTACCTCACCGTTTCCCATTCCACCATTGGGATGGTTTTAGTTTAGGAAGATGAATTCAACAATGAACATGTGATTTACTATCTTAGTCGAACTCTGAATCTGACTGAGCTTAAATATTCACATGTGGAGAAATTGGCCTTGGCAGCTGTTCAGGCTGTCCAAAGATTTCGTCACTACATCTTATTACGCAAAACCACAATAATTTTTTACTGTAACCCTACGATGTATATTTTGACCAAACAATTGCTAGGGGGCAAGTATTCCAAATGGATAGTTATCCTGCAAGAATTTGACTTGGAATTTGAAAAATCCAAGGCAAAGAAGTCTTTGGTTTTTGCAACACTGATGTGTGATTTCCCGCGTACTGATACTGAAACTGTTGCGGAAGAGCCCATTGCGGATGAATCCTTGTTTCTTATCAGTCCTCTTGATCCATGGTATGGAGATATTATTGTTTATCTCCAAACCCAATCTTTTCGGCCTGAAATCTCACGATCTCAGCGATAGAAAATACGTTTCCAATCCCAACAATACAATATTATTGGTGATAAACTCTATCATTGTGGGGCGGATTCTATTTTCCGACATTGTCTAACTCATCAAGAAGCTGAAAAGGTTCTCAATGAATATCACTCTGGAGCATGTGGAGGTCATATTTCTGGGTATGCCATAGCCCAAAAGATATTGCACATTGGTTATTTCTGGCCATCCTTATTCAAAGATTATATCTGTGCAATCCGAAAATGCCACAATTGTAAAAAAAATTATCGTAAGATGCGTGCTCCACCCACTCCTCTCCACCCTATAATTGTTGTCAGTCCTTTCGCAAAGTGGGGTATTGACTTTATTACATGTAACCCTCACTCGACTGGGGGGCATGCGTATATCATCCTAGCGGTAGATTATTTTACTAAGTGGGCCGAGGCGATGCCTACATTTTCGGCAGACGGAAAAATTGTTGTAACTTTCGTATTCAATCATATAATTGCTAGATTCGGTGTTCTTCAAGCTATTATTACCGATCATGGAAGTCACTTTTGAAACATCATGATGGCTGAACTGATAGATTAACTTGGCCTGCGTCATGATAGTTCTACTCCATATTACCCATAGGCTAATGGTCTGGTTGAAGCTATCAATAAATTTCTAGTCACTATGATCCAAAGAATCATTGGTATCCATAGGTCAAATTGGCATAACATGTTATTTCTATCACTTTAGGCATATCGAACCTCAGTGAAAACATCAACTGGTTTCACTCCTTTTCAACTAGTCTACGATTTAGAAGCAGTGTTTCCCATTGAATGTGAAATCTCGTCATTGCAATTAGCAATAGAATTACTCCCAGCCACTTTTGAAGAGGAGAAATTTTTTTTGTACTTAGCTCGGCTAGATGAGAATCGACGCAATGCTGCATTAGCAATCGAGACTCATGCGAAATAGATAAAAGCTCCGTACGACCGAAATGTTACACCTTGTAATTTTTCAGAGGGAGACCTAGTTTTACTATATGATCAAGCAAATGATAAGCTAGGGGCTGGAAAATTTGTACTTATGTGGCATGGTCCTTATATTGTTAAGCGAAAGCTGGCAAAAGGGGCCTATGAATTGGTAGATTTTGATGGTGTCTCTTTGGGTAAACCCAGAAATGGGTTTTACCTGAAGAGATATCATGCTTAAATTTTGGTGTGGAGATTTTTTTGTTAGATTAGTTTCTTTATAGCTAGTGTGTCTTAGTTTAGAAAAGTGGGCCTAGTTTAGAGAGTGCTTTTATCATTATTCCTGCTTATCTTGATTTTACTCTTGATATTGCAGATGTTGATGTCTCTTCAAACATACATTGGTTTTGCTGATGGTGCTTGTCGTAGTACACGGAACATTTATTCCGTAGCTTGGGTTATCTATTCACCCTCTAATGAGTTAGTATCTACGCATGGGATAAGCCTCGGTCAAACAACGAATAACATTGCAAAGTATAGTGCAGTGATTGAGTTATTATCTGAATCCATCTTATTTGGGATTCGGAGTTTGATTGTTAGGTTAGATTCTGAACTCGTTGTATTACAACATAACAGGGTTTATGCCATCAGAAATCTAGTATTATTAAGATTATTTTTTAGAGTTCGTCTCTTGGACCATGAATTTGATTACATTGAATATCAGCATATTCCAAGACATTTAAATACATTAGCAGATGTAGTTGCTTCTCGTATGATAAATAGACATTTGCAATAATCAAAACAATAAATTTAAAAACATTCAATAACATGTTACACAAGATAGCCGGTAATAATGATATATCATAGCATAGAAGAAGTGTGCCAAAATATACATCGTCTTTGATCATAGGTTGAAAAACACGTTATGATCAGCAAAATGATTTTACAAAAAGACAAAAGCAATCATCCTATCCCTGGTGATGATCACGATAAGAAACCACTTCTCGGGCCACCCTACGAAGGAACCTCCTAAAAGGTCCTGGGACCCCAATCACATATCGATGTAACATAAGTGGGATATCATTTATGCCATTCTCTGGAATATCTATTGTCAAACGCTCTAGATGATTCTCCAAATTGGTCAGGATCTCTGTAGATTGGTCCTGTGGGGCTGGTACTACTATAGCTGGGTGTCTCCTCTCATAAGGCTGGAGAGTGGCTGGTCATCATGGACCCACATCTGCATTTAAAACTTTTTATTGTCAATTTTGGATGATTTAAAAAACAAAAAAAAATTAGTTAAAACTTAGAAAGTGTTGAAAATGATTTTACCTGAATCATCCCACTGCTCTCCTGGTGGAAGAATCATGTCTGGGTCACCGCGATAATCCATCCCGGCATATGGAAAATCCTGAATCACAAAAAGTTGGTTCCTCAACCAATGAAAATACTCAGGCAGAAATCGAACAACCTCTGAACCCTCCTCAGGGTGACGGGCCATCAAAGCAACCCAACGCATTATCCTAGGCTCTCGAGGAAGACCAACCTCAACAGAAAGCTGCTGTGGGACTAGCATAGGGACCCTCTCTAGACAAAAGCTCACAACGATGAAACCATATCCAAAGTTTTTCAGTTGTCTGTTCTTTGCTCTGGTTAGTTGGCCTTTTACATTCGCCAACACAGCCTCGCACCAGTTGAATATGGTACCTCAATAACAGTCTACAGCCATCTGCATTTGGGATCCAGTAGCTACATGCAATGTTGCACTCCTGCATAGTCTGGTGACAGTAAATGAAATAACCTTAAGTTAAAGATGGTCGATAGTTTTAATATCGATTCATTTGTACTCTATTTGATCATTGCAAAACTCCAATCGGAGACTAGCGACAGACTGGCCACTTGGCCTAGTCCCGAAAAGAGATAATCGTTCACCTCTCTTGGGCAAACCAGTCAAGAAATATATGTCCTATAGCTCAATTTCAAGCCAGTGGCCACCAATCATGAAACATTGGTCTTGTATATTCCACCTATCTTCTAGCTATTGCAAAAAGTCTACTTGGGCCCTCATGCCTGGGATGGCCCTGAACTTAAACAGTCCACATGCTCTCAATGCATCCAATGTGGGTGGATGATTTATTGTAGCAAGATCCACATCCTCATGCTCGTGTTCCCACCAAATAAGCATTTTGTATGTCCTACAATGCAAAAACGACATATTAGAACAATTTAGTTCAAACATTTTTGGGCAGAAGTAGAGAAATTTGAATTTTTAAAATCCATTTCGTGGGGTCCACACCCACTGCTTATAGACAGTTCGTAGGTCCACACATGTCGTAAGCAATAGGTTTGGACCCACGACTTTTTTCTTTGTAGAAAAAATTCAGGGTCCACAGGGCCTGTGTGTTGCACCTACGGACCCCCGCGAGCGATTTCCTAAACCAATTTCTCCTCTAAAAATCAAAATTAAAGCCTAAAAATGAAATGTAAACAGTTGAAATGCAAGATAAGGATGATGTGGATTACCTGGAGCTAACGGTTTTCGATTCCAACAGACGGATTTTCCGCAATATTCACAGGAATTTTCTTACCCAAAAGCTCTCACTTCTCACTCTGAAATCAAAATGGTAAAAATGAATTTACAAAAGCCCTTTTTATAAGATTTTTTGAATAGATGAATTTTTAATTTATTTATTTTTCACTTTAAAAAGGTAACTTTTTGATACGCTTTTATTTATCTTAAATAGGTATGAGTAATATTTTGAGGTTTTGTGTAGAATATTGGATTTTTCGGGGAAAATTGATCATTTTTCAATGAAGAGTACTTTTATCACTTTTTTGGACTCTTTAAAATTTTTTACGAAAAAGCAAAACATTGGAGTCCTCTTTAAGCTCTTTTCTGACTCGTAAAATATGAAAAGATTGTCAAGGTTTTTCCCTTTTTAACTCGTTAAACGGAATTAAAAGGGTGGTCCACTTACAACTCTTTTTTGACCGTATAAACATGAAAAGATCATCGGAATTTTGTCATTTCAAGTTCAATATTGGTTATAAAATGATGTGTCTTCGATCACTTTTTTACTTTTTTAGATAGAAGCCACTAATTATGAAAATTACTCCTTGATCGTAATGGTAAAGCGGTTCTCTCAAGTATTATTTTATACTTTTTCAGGCTTGAGGGACACAAATTTACGAAAAAGGACACCCATGGAGTTTTCATAAGTTTTTCTTCTGACTCCTTAAAATTGAAAAACACTGATTTTTTCCTATATTGGACTCGTTAAAATTTAACAATAAAGGACCTGTTCAATTTTAAATAAAAACGAACCACTCCTTCTTAGGGTTTGAATTTTAAACTAAGTTGGACTCATCCAAAGGATGAGCTTATAAACAAGCAAAATTTATCCTCCTCAAGTTTGTCAAAAATAAAGAGGTACTTACTAGAAATGGTGGGGGAAAAGAGAGAAAAATGAACTTGTTTGTTACACTTTGTGTTTTAGAAAAGCAGTTAACCACTCTTGAACACGACACTTTTGTTCACCTGGGTTGAGAAATCCTTTGCCTAACAGTTAATCAAACCATATTGAAAGTCTTCAGCCAGCTTCTGGGTATTAGCTTTGGGTCAATTGTCACCAAACCATCTGCAATGTCGTTATGTGTTCAAGAGGTCGAAGGAAACACACCCTCGACCCTTCTCCCTATACATAGATGCAACGATGCAACCTCGACCCTTTCAATTTACACAACCGTGGCCCTACACCTCCAACCTCGACCCTCCAACTAGACCCTTGAACCCACAGAGAAATCCTAGAACCTTGGCCTAGAACCTTACCCTACGGAACACAGGGAGGGCTCCTACCTGGCCTGGGATACTCAGCTTGCTTACTCGACTAGAGACAGGAAGATTACATGGTTGTTACTTACGAGCATTTCGATTGAGAATGATTGGATTAGATTGGATTTTAAACTGATTAGTCTTCTGAGAGGGCCAACGGACGGAAGCAGCACACATATTGGGGTGGGGCGCTACTACGGACGGTACAGTATGGGAAGGTACGGTACAGGGCCGAGTGAGTGAGGCACTGAGGGTATACGATAGCCGCTAGTCTTCGGGTTGTCGATGCCAAGAGGTCAGTCCAGTGGTCGCCGATAAGGAAGGAGGTAGTCTTTGACAGAAAGTGACGAGAGCTGCTAGTCAATGCCAGGTGCCAATGCTGCTACTCCATGCCCCTATTCACTCGATGACAGGTTTAGATGCCGGTGGCGATCCAAGTGTGGGTGCACTCAATGACAGGTTTCAACCACTAAATGCCAACAGTCGATACAACTGTTGATCATTCCCAGGAAGGAGGTGCCGATTGATTGTTGCCAATGGATAACCGTCCGTTGACAATACCCCGGAGCCCATACCCACCGGTATATGCCAGTTGTCGCCGAGTTCAAGGCACAGTTGATAGCAAAGAAAGACAAGTTGATTTACCAGTTGAGTGCTTTATAGACTTGCACCCCTCGATTGATACAGGGATGGGCTTGATACACTCTTAGGAGGAAGCCACATAAAGCAACCACATAACTCTGGACATATGCATGGTACGACGGTACGGTATGGCACACGGTACGGGAACGAATGGATATCCTACCTGGGATGGACTGCACGGTTGGGCTGGGATACTCGGCTTGGGTTGGGCTCATGGGCTGCTCCGCTAATCCAATGGGGCTTGGATACTCAGCTGCTTGGCTATTCGACTGGACTAATTGAAGGGGCCTAATCACACAGCTACACATAGAGCTGCTAATCGAAGGAGCCTAATCGAAAAGGGGGCCTATTCACTGGGAAGGGGCATTGACGACGGTCTACCGAGAGGGAGGGGCGCACGGACGGACGAATGAATGAATGAATGAATGAATGAATGCTTTAGGGTTACCGATCCATACAGAACACAAGGGGCCTATAGCTACTCACTGGGAAGGGGCCTTATCCACCACAGGGAGGGCCTTATCACTAGGGCTACTCAATGGGCACTAATCCACAGGGAGGGGCACAGACTACATATACCGAGAAATATGACATTTTACCCACCTGAAGACAGTGAAAAGACATGGCTTTTACTTACGAGCAGATACATTGAGTTTAATGGATTGGATTGGATTTTTCACTTATTAGTCTGATGATGCTAGCCAGAAGGAGCGGCCAGAGGGAATGGATGATTTAGCTTACGTATACAGAACACAAGGTTACTACAACACCTCACATAGAGATATAGCCATACTGATAGACATAGATAGAAGTTCTTTTTTGATAGCTGATCATTGTAACCAGGCGGGCATAGTTGGGCTTGGATCCTGGGATGGATGGGCTGCTCGGTTGGGCTGCTACTCAATTGAGCTCATGGTGGGATCCTGCCTTGGGATACTCGACCGGGATACTTGTCCTGGATACTTGGGCTTGGTTTGGCTGCTCGGTTTGAATACTTGGCTCGGATACTCGGGCTTGGATACCTGGCTTATGGTGGTCTTGGCTGAAGGTGAAAGGTGAATGGCTTCTGGTTATAGGTGGAAGGCTTATGTCTAATGCGAATGGCTAATGGTTAATGGCTAAACCCTGTCTCAATCCCTTTCAGAGTACCCTTTGCGTATGATCCCTAACTGGCGAATAAACGTCTTTGAGGGGAAGAAATAGAGTGCCAGGACCTTACCTTCTAGCTAGCTATTTGAGGGGAAGAAATATAGGGTCAGTCATATCTTCCCGAACCTCAATTTCACCCGGTAAGTAATGACCTTCTAGCTCAGCAATTACGATCTATAGTGATAGAATGGAGGTGATCCCTTTATGTTCCGATCTTGCAGTAACTCGGCCCTACGACTATCTGTTAGGCCATGTCAGTAAACATGCTTATTTGCCTTTTCTCTTTCTGCCCAACCTGTGTTGAGATGGTCCTATGAAACAATTGGAAGTGGGTCCACTCAGTCAAGATCTAGATTCAGGTGAGATGATGGCTATTGAATCAGTGAGAATGTTGGCTGGGATACCTGCCTTTGCTTCTCTGTCTTTGCCTCTTATGCTTTTCCCACTCTAGCTGACCTTGGCCCACCATACTCCTTTATTCATGTTCATAAAGGTTCTTGCCCGGAAGGCTTACCGAAGATGGGTTGCAATGGGGTGGATGGATAGCGGGGGCATAACGCAAGACTCATAATTCGATAGCAGAATCAAACAAATCAATTAGGACCAGCATCCGAAGCCAAACAATCAATCATGAGAAAGAAAGGGTTGGGATGATCCTTACTGGATTGACCTTTCAGGACCTGGACCTACCTTCCTTTCATAACCTTATTCTCGAAAGTATCTGTAAGTAAGTTATCTAAGGGTTGATCAGGACCTTACTACTGGGTGGGCAGGACCTACTGCCTGAAAGGACCGACCCTTCGCTACGCTCGCTCAGGTAAGGAAGGTAGGTAGACTTTTCTCTTTTCCCGAACCATATATAAGCTAAGATAAGGGCTTAGGAGATGGGATGGTATGGAGAGTCAAGGACAATCAGTCAGAGAGTGAGTGCTGTTTCTCTGCTACGAGGCTTTCGCCTAGTCCCGCCAGCCCAGCGTTGTTGGTTGGTTTCAACTTATCTGGGACTCTCGTGCGTGTGAGTTTCCGTGCGGTGCTGTCCCTCACTTTTATTGCTTCCTTCCCCCTTTCTTTCCCTCCCCCCCCTAATCCCGATATTACGCATTCATTCCGTGCTCCCAATATCATATAGAGAGAGAAAGGCAGGCTGCCCCTGTTTCGTGCGTGTAGGTGCCGTACATGGGTGGGTAATACTAAAAGGCCATACTGCCCATTAATTCATTTCTGTATGGGCCGTTAGGGAAAGATAGGTGGGAAGATCATCGCATCGTATATATGATGCTATGCCATAATACTAGTGGTTGATCATCCAACCTATACAATACTGGCTGGTTTTTTCAGACCTGCCACAACCCTGACACTATCGGGCGGTCGGGCACTATAACTAGAATTGGATCACCGAAACCGATAGGGAGCATGGGACCGATGGCGGGCACCGGGATATTTTCTACGATGATTTGGTTGGAAGGTTGGATTTAGCCCCTCAAAGAGCAGAGCAAAGCGAAGGTAAGGCTTGTTGGATCAGGAAGTTAGATGAGGGAAACAAACTATATAGATATAAGGGTAGCTGACCTAGTGAAAGGAAGGATATGATAAGCCATCTTGAAACTATTAGAAGGACCTGCCGACAAAGATGGATGCATAAGTAAGTAGTAAGATTATGTCAGTGAAAGCTAGCATTGGACGATGAAGGGATACTGAGCACACAACAGAATGGTTATGGGGTTAGAGCCTGACGAAGAAAGGTATGGTCCTCAGGACATGAGCTATGGTGTTGGCCTTTCCTACCTGAGCAAGGACTTAGTCATCCATCTATTCGGGGGAAGGAATTAGAGAAGAGAGGTCACTTAGTTTAGGTTCTTGTTGCTCAACTTTGGATTGGAAAGGGAAAGTGGGAAGGACCTGACCTACCTTCCTTCCTTTATGGAGCTTCCTTCACTAGATAGGGGGGGAAATACCATGTGGTTTCAGGTGATAGAACGCTAGGAGTCAAGACATACATATGGGCAGGCGGGCGACGAGTCTGATAAGGGGTATTCTTAATGTGAAATCCACTAGGGCCATGGTATCATTATATCAGGAGGGAGGCAGGGCATTTTCCATTTGGTTAGGGCCGAGCCAGCCAAATTTGATTCAACCGAGCCAGCCAAATCGCGTTTCATCACTAATTAGCTGAGGAAGGGCTAATGAAATAACCCTCCTACTAGGCTACAGAGAGAGTGCGTTCCATTAAGCCATAATCTCATTATTGGCTTCACCCCATTTCCTTTGGTGCCTTAAGGAAGCTCTGCCTGCTTTAGAATGCATAAGATGTAAATAGCGAGAGGGCTTCTCCTGGTCATGGGAAGTCCACCCTTCGATCAGTGGGACCGCCCGACCACTAAGTTCTTTCAGTAATTCATTATATATGAGATTATGCAATTTCATATAGGCTTAAATAACTGATAGCGGGAGAATAAAGTGTCGGGAAAACCTTGCCCTCGGAGGGACAAGCATCTACACACCTTGAATAACTGGTCAATTTAAGAGCGAAAAGGAGAAGCAAGGGACGAGCGAGTGGTTCTATTTTGGGGCGGGGGCCCCAAAATGGAGGTGGAAAAAAGTGTAAGTTAGTCAATGGATCTGCATGAATCTGGCACTGTACTGGTGAATTCCCCATCACGAACGTGGCCTTGTACCTGGTTATTTTGAGAGAGTGAACATGGCATTTGCTTGGTGATTGATCAATCAAAAGGGGTACCAAACAATAAGTAAGTCACATGTAGGGCTAATCGATGGTTGTGTGGCTAAGTGGCATAGATAGGGCATAGGACAGCTAAACAATTGATCAGCGGCTTGTGGTGGATGACTTATGGATGCACGTGTGTGGATGCATAGGTTGGGCATAGAATGAATCTAATATAAATGTAGTGGGTAGCCAGCAGCAGTTTAAGAAGTAGCTTACCACCTTTTGTACATTCAAACATCAGTAATTGTACATTCAAACATCTTCTAGCCTTCAAATACTAGTGTTGCATCAATGCCTTCAGATACTAGTGTTACATCAATGCATCGATAATAGTAAAGATATGCATCAATAGATTATAGTGAAGCTATGTGCATCGATTATAATAAAGACACTATATGGTAACTTTGCAAATGATGGTAAGACGGTGTCACTCTTCATATTCAATCATATTATCCCCAGGTTTGGTGTACCCAAAGAGCTTTTCACTAATCATGGTTCTCATTTCCAAAACAAAATGATTATAGAACTAGTATTATATATATATATATATATATATATATATAGATATATATATATATATATATATATATATATATATATATATATATATATATATATATAATGAATGACTAGAAGCCTCTTACTTCTTGGCTTGGTCGGAAATGAAATAAGAAGAAAAGCATAATCTCATATATAATAGGCATGAGATTCAATTTATGAGTGAGGGGAATAAAGAAATAGAAGGTTATCCCCTGAGCTATGCTCTTTGAGGGGAAAATATGGGGCATAACAACGTATTTCAAGCTAGGTGTAACCACGTCACATATTCTAAAGTGAGTCTATAAGGGAAGGCTACACGTATTGAAAGCCTTTGAGGTACGGAGTTGCGAGACCAAAGGGAGAGAGAGGGGAATGGGGTAACTTTCTCTCAGGTAAGATGTGAACGGGGTAAGATTATTGAACAGACGGCTATGATTGAACAGGTCCTTCTATTTCATCTGGTGAATCAATGGGTCAATTGAGGTGGTATCACTTACATAATCGTGGCACATATTCGTTTGTATACCTCTTCTTCATTCACCACACATACACGCCCGTAGCACCTCATTTGTAGCAGCACCTAATAACCTAGCCCCTCTTGGTAGTTGCACTTCTGGGTAACACCTCTGGGTAGCACCTGTTCGTTATAGCCCCGCTCCTTGGCTCTATCCTCTTGCACGTTATAGCAAATAAAGGCTCTCAAGCTCAAAGCAATTGTCCAATAGGAAATCATTACTAGAGGGGCATTGACAGCCGAGAGACCATCAGTCCCAGCCGAGAACCAACCCAACTGGTCAGTCCTAGGAGGTGAAAGAAAGAAAGGAACTCCTATGGTACTAACATTCTCTACTGTGTCCTGACATTCTATCCATAGGTGCTCTAATAGCAGTATTTTGTTTCATTTTGATACGCGCTAAAAACACCATTACATTACGGAACTTTACGTCATTCACTCTCCACCCGGTCCCACAATTCTCTACAGTATGAGATTGGGTTTTGGCGATTCCAATGCTCAATTCAATCTTTAGGATCCAGATCGCATGTTAGATCCTTCATTGGACCATGCGTCATACACACAAATTTCCCTATGTCATATTACTTTCTTTTAGGACTCATTGTTGTTCATTTGGTTGGTTGATTGAGTGACGATAGCTTGTATAAGTTCCTATAGTCCCTTGGGCTTATTTATCCCAAATTTACGGGTAGCCAACCATAGTGCATATCAATTGCTAGTAGCCCACCTAATCAACTAGCCCAACACCGAGGAAGATATGACCACCTAATCAGATATGGATCATCGACTGCCACTTGTAGGGACTCGCTCAATAATAGTTACTAGCTATATGAATACCAGTAGAGAATAGGCTATGTATCAACGTTCAATCTATGAATTAGAAACTTTCACTAGTAAGTATGATAGCAAGTGAAGAGATGTGAACTAGTTAGTATGAGCGCAGCGGAGGATCTGCTTCTGCCTTTATTGTCTCTGCTACTTGCTTCATCGCTACCTATTTCTCTACAACTAAATTAGGATCAGGAGATAGAGGGGCATCCATATGGACCTTACACCTAAAAGTAAAAGATATAGAGATTTGCAAACAACGGGCAGAACAACAAGAGAGGATAAGAGGGATTGAACGGGTAGATGAGCGGCATAATACAATATTAGGTCAATGGAGATATAGTTTTTACCCTTCATTAGAATATATAAGTCATGGTTCGAGAAATTCCAGGTCGAGATCCAAAGCCATCACCTATAGGGTAGGGGTTCGTTCCTTTTCCATATCCGGTTAGAGTTCGAGCAGCGAGAGGAAAGGCAGAGGCTTAAGAGGCAAAGGTAGCGTTTATTGCATGGAAAAAAGAGGAAGCATAGAAAAAGCAATAGTTTACTCGGTTGAAGCAATAGAGGCATAAATAGAGCTAGTAGCAGACCTCGTGACAAAGAAAGCTATAAGTAACCAATTCAATAGAGGACCCCGTGCTTACAGGAGCAGCTTACCCCACAACAGAAAAGTGAGAAGCACCAATTTTTGTTTCTCCGGAACCACCAGCAGAGAAAGCAGTGGAAAGGAAGGTAGTAGCAGTTCAAGATGTAATTGACTAAGTTCCAGCAGCAGATTCAGTGGCAAGGTCTCTAGGCGCAGATCGACGATATTTAGTCCATGTTCGAGAGCATGGATTAAAGCCAGAAGCAAAGGTAGAGGTAGTGGGCCGTTGATTCAGAACCAACGAGAATTGGTTGCATACCCAGTTTCCTCCGTTCACTCAGATTCAGTTGGAGTTCAAAAGCTTTTTCCAACATCCGAACCAATTTCAATAATCTTTCTTTTGCTTATCTCCCCGAATAATGGTTATTTCGTATCTTCCAGGGTAGTCATTCAATATCTCCCCATTTATCTCCCCTAACCACCCTCTAAGATGAGGAGAAATGGATTGATGTATTATTCGACACATTATTACATATATATAAGGATAGTTGGCATATCAGCCCACCAGCTAGTGAGAGATTCCCATGCATACAGCATCAGTCATGGTTTTCACCAATGAAAGTGGTACTTTCCCCTTATTGACTATGCTCAGGGAAAGGCCTGATAAGCCCAACAATAAATCAGGCTTACGGTAAGGGATAAGCCTGCCTAGGCAACTGTCGTTCTTTTTCCATAACTTGAAAATCGAAAGCAACTCATTCATTCATACGAACATGGTTTGGCCAGGCGGGGAAAGAAATCCCTTCCTTATCTCATAGTTAGGACCCAGGCTTCTCGGTTATACCCCTACGCTTTTTTTGACCCATTCATTCCTCTCCTTGTCAGTCGAGTCACTAATGTACCTGAAAAAAATGTCATTTGGGAAGGATAAACATAGTTCTTTGGGGGAAGGGAAGTTATTAGGTGTTTAAGGAGGGTTCTTATGTGGAGGTTAAGGGGCCTTTGTTAGTAGTAAAGTGGTTTTAATGAGGGGCCAAGGTTCGTAGTCAAGTGTGTTTACTGAGGGGGCAGGCAGGCCTTTGTGATTATGTGGGTTAAGAGTCTCTGGTTGGCGTTTCTGTGAAAACTAACCTCCTTTCAGTCGGTCTTCGGGAGATAGATAAAGACTGAAGAGTGTATGTCCTCAAGCCCAAGATTTCGTTCTAGGAATTGAAGTTTCGTGTTAGACATACCACTGCGCTAGGCCAGTTACAATATAGAAACCTTAGGATAGGGCCAAGATTCTTGATTGAAAATTAGTGGGTAGTCACCCTAGCTTGGTCACTAAGAAAAAATCCCAGTTGTAACAACCCAAGGCATAGGAAAGGACTAACTATCCTGCCCTAGGAGAGTACGTTATCTCCCGCCAGAGGCCGAGCCCATTAGGGAGGAGATTTGACCTTTGTAGCTTTTAGTTAGAACCTTACCATGAGTGTCCTCCGGAGGCCGAGCCAGTCCAGCTGTTGCTACTACTAGTATGATTATTACAGAGGGAAGATCTTATGCATATTCAGAACAACGGTCCAAGTTAGATCTTATTTGATTCGAAACGGTATAAGTTAGATCTTATTTGATTCTTTATATTGCCTATGGAGGATGACAGGGAAGAAGAAGAACTGACTTACTTCTAGTCACCCAGAACCTTAGGACCTACCACATGAGCTGAGCCTAGACTATATACGAGATTTTGCAATCACTGGATTACGAGATATTGATTGGCCTAGGATTACTTGGACATTTTCACATCCCGGAGCACTTTACATGATGAAACCATTCCCGATCAATGGACCACATGCTCGGATCACTGGTGCTTGAATGAGAGATAGCATATGACCTCCATTGCTATTCATTATACGACATCAGAGGATGAGGGCAGCTCAACAGACTGACTTAGACGGTTACAGATACATGCCTCGTACCACATGACCAAGAACCATTTATAGATACGGGTTGCGGGTCCTACATAACAGAATAGAATAGATTCACCGTGTCACCATACATAACAGAATATATTCATTGTGTCACCCGTAGATATTACAGTCAGACAGGGATCTTAATACTGTTGTTCAGAGAGACCTAATGCTTGTCTATTATAGTATGATAGATAATATTTATACTTTTTGAGAAGTAAGGGGGCAAATTCCGAAGTGAGCTATTGGAAAGAAGAAAAGGCAGACTACTGCTAGGGAGTAAAGAAGCAGAGAGAGATTTCCCCTTATTATTATACAAACCAAAGGTGCGAAGCCGCCAGAGAAGAAATAGGAGGGGCAATTTTATTCCCCTTTCACAAGTTGCCTACATTGGAAAACCTATATTTGGGGCGCCGCCAAACCTATATTTAGGGCAAAGACGTATTTTAAGGGTAAAGGACCCTCGGCACTAGGGCGATAGATCTCGGTTCGCAAACGGACAAGAAGAAATCGACACCTGGATCGAGTGATTGAAACCTGTCATCGAGTGATCGACAGCATCAACTAGCGGGAATGGGCACCTGCTGGGAATCATTTCATATTGGATGACCGGACAATGACTGGCTGATAATGAGCTGCTATCGGTTGGCTGGAAATGACCAGCTGTACTTACTTCTTTTGATGATAGGGGCTGCTATTGGCGTGCCCTCTCGACTGGCTGTCAATACCCCTTTGGCAACCTCCTGCCTATGATACAGGCTATGCTCGGCTAGTCCTCCTGGCTATTCTTTATGGCGCTAGACCCTCTGGCTATGATCAACGATGATCGGTGTCTATCTATGATCGATAAGCAATGACTGGCTATCGTAGTTCAAACAAACCATTCATCTGCAAAATATCTGTCATCCATTTTGACCATCCCTGAGTCAGTCCTTGCCAAATATTTTTCTTCAAAACTTGATCTATGATTTCATGTTGTGGGCTTGCCTACGACAGATCGCTTTCTATCGACTTCAGCTCATTATCTAGAAAGATGATCTAGAAATCATTAATACCTTGAAATCTGCATGCCCTAATGATAGGTTTCTTGCCTTTGACGATAAGTTGCATCATTGAACTTTGATCAAAGGATTCTATGACATGTTCGACATCAGCTCATTTATTCACATTTCATGTATTGTACTGAGTACTTTGAGAGCCATTGAAATTACTGGTGGTTTCTCTCACACTTGTTAACATTTCACATCATTAACTGGTAATCAAGTGGTTTCTACCATGTTCGACTTTGACACATTCATTCACATGGATAGAATCGTACTAGTTCGGGAAGCAGAAATCAAGACCCTGGATCTAGTTTCTACCATGAAGGCTACGAGGAATTTTTTTATTCATTATACAGTGGACTATTCATAAATATATGGTTGCGCCCACACTGTGTCTACATATGTCCATACTCTTGATGTATTACAAAATCATTCCTGTATCAGAACAGTTTAGTCAGCTTTCTAGTCAATTTTGATTTGAGTATGGAAACGCCTACCTCAGTGATGATATGTTCACATATATATATTTTGCATTGACTCTTTTTACAGGTTCCAACTGGGGTGTCCACACGATGATCCTTGAAAAGATAAAGTACTTCACTCTTCATAGATGGAAAACTCTATCTTCATCTATTACAGACTTTGCACTTTAGGGGGAAATCTATTGCACAAAAAATTGTCACCTTGACATTCTGCAATTTGTGTGAGTCCATTACCACTCATACTTTCCTCCTTTGCAAGTCTTAAGCCTCAGTTCCTCATATCAAACCTTGAAAATATTAGCAAGCCCTCAAAAGTCTCTAAAACTTTGGTTCTGCACTTTCTCTTTGCATTACCTACGGTCTCGCACCTAATGGTCATGTCTCCTGTGCACCTGACCGCTCTCTCTTTGTGTTATATGTGCGGACCCTTGTAAAAGTTAAAAAGGCGCAAGTATATTCTTAAAAACTCACTTTGATTCATTTCTAGAAGCTTCTAGAAGGAATCTTGAGGTTCCAAGTTCGCTCCCTTAAGGTTCATGCATCCCATTCCTTAAGGAGCTTATCCCTTTGAAGGAGGACTCTATCCCTTCATAGGTGGACCTGTAACCTCCTTCCTCTGCACTATAAAATGAAGCATTGGGCTAGTTACTAGGGAGGTAGAAAGCTGAATGTTTTTAAGGTGAAATGTTGCTAGAACTTAGTCTTCTTTAGTTGAGTTTTTATGAGGAGAGATTACATACCTCTAAGATCTCATTTGGAAGATTGCAAGGCTTGTCAAAGTAAAGGAAATTCCTGTTTTGGACCCCAGGAAGAGCTTGTTCAACATCAAGGCTGAAAGGTTGTAAGGTTCTTCTACTTCAAAGTTAATATAAATAAGTTTGTTTTTCTAAATAAGTTGTTGTTTTATGGTTTATTTTATGGATTCCTTGATCACCATAATGGACATGATTTATGATATTAGCTATGCAGGTTCCATTTGATGTTTTCTTGTTTGTGCTTGCAGGTTCTTAAAAGGAAACTCTTTCGGACAGTTGAAGGACGGCTACTACAAACTAGCATTGGACTTAAGGTAGGGTCTTAACACCTCTATAGTTTTTATTTATGAATCACATATGTTTAGAGAAAGATAGATTTGTTTGTATGCTTTTTGCTAGACTATCCTCTGATACTAGGGAGATCAGCCTTGTCTGCAAGATTGATTTATCCAGCCAACAATCACCGATGTCGCATATGGTGACGATCTTTAAAAAATCATTGTTGTAAGTTTATATAGTGATGGTCCTTTAAGGTTTGTTACCAAAGCCATTTTCAATGACACTTTTGGTGAGGGTCGTTAATGGCTCGTCACTAATTCTCTCTTTGGTGACACTTTTGGTGAGGGTCGTTAAAGGATCATCACTAATTCTCTCTTTGGTGACACTTCTAGAGATGATCTTTTATTGACCCTCACCAATGATATTTTTGGTTACTTTTGGTGACGGTCAAAAACTGTTCATCATCATTGATCATCCCAATGAGTTTTTGATGAAACTATGTACCTATTACTATATTTTTTGTCAAAATATAATGATTTAAGACCATTGTGGTGGAGTCTTTTTCATTATGTGTCCAAGGTCATAGTGGTTATAATAGTCAATCAATTTTCTAAGAAGTAATTAGTGTGTATCATTTCCCTCAAGTCATAATAATATAGTCTTCCTATGAATCAACACATGATTCATCTCTATTAGGTTTATTATCTAGCAAATTTTCTTTAAATAAAGTTCCACTAGTGTGTGTAGGAACTATATTATTTAATACATAATCAAGCTCTGTCAATTCTATGAATGAGAGAGACCTAGCACTCCTCAACACTCATGGCACACCTTTACATGCTTTGGAATAGTACACTAACATTCCTTGGCACCTTGCATGTCTTGGAACATTTTTGTACTTGGAACATCTTTGTACCTAGAACATCATTCCATGAGTAGGACGTCCAAGCACATGTTGGCATGCCATAGCATAGCATAGCACTCCCCTATCATGTGTTGGCATTCCTATAGTCCCTAGCATGGCCTGGAACTCCTTGGCATAATATTTCATTGACAAACATTAACACTTGGCATAGATTGGCACTTGGCATGTATTGGAACGTATTATTAGTGTGCTTAGCATGCCCCTTTTGAAAAAGATAAAGTCCCAACTTATTAACCCTCTTATGTGCTCATTTCCTTGCATTTTATCTTGGTTATTCCTTTTGTTTCCTTAAAACTCCTTGACACATATTAGCATACTCTCGCACCCTGCACATCCTAGCATGTCTTAGCACTTGGCATGCCTTGGCACTATTTGGCACATGTTAGCACACCCCGGAACTACCTACCACATTCTAGCACTTCTTGATATTCCCTAGCATGCCTTACCCATGCTTAGCATACCTTGTCACTCCCTCCTTAGCATGAAAACTAGCACTGATTGACACTCCCCGACACACCCTCATATTCATTCACTTCCATGCATTTTGACCTAGTTCTCCCTTGCGTTGTCCTAGTACTCCCTAACACTCCTCAGCATGCATTGGGACTCTCTAGCACACCTTAGCACTCATAAGTGAAGAATGAAACTTATAACCAATGTTACCAGACACGGAATAGACAATAAATTGGTGAGGCAAAAGAGCTAAGAGTTTTAATCAGATTGGGGAAAAATCGTCAAAAAATCGGGAAAAAATCATTGAATTCAATAAATAAAAATATACACATATATTGAATTAAAAAAAAAAAAAAAAAGATTTTTCATTGATATTCAGTAAATCCATGTCCAAACAGTTAATAATATCAATAGATTTCCAAAATATCATGAATGAATAAGCATCTCATATATGTTATGAGTCCAAACATGATCCAAAGTATTGAGTCATGACTCCTAACTAGTGACTACATAGAACTAGAAGCAACTGCTTATAAAAGTTTACAAACAACTACATACTAATTAGAAAAAAACCAGTAACTAAGAGTCTAAGACTCTTAAGAGTGAGAACTAGAAGTGATTCCTCGCACTCCTTCACTTGCTTGACTAAGTTCTTCATGTTGTGTAGGCTTAAAAGAGGAGCCTCCTCTAATTGGACCCAATCTGTTGCATTTGTAGTTTTCAAATCTATCTATTCAAGGTCTATTGGCGAATGATCCAAACCGATCATTATCATGAGACATTGAAATGTGAATTTAAGTTTGACTTTGAACTTTAAAGTTTAAAATTTAAATTGAAATTCAGATTATGAAACCTTCAAATTCAAGTTCTCACCTAGTATTTGCTTCTTGCGAAGTCGTAGACTGTAATGGAAAAATACAAGGTCATTTAAGCACTTTTGTGTCAATCGGTTGTGCTTCTTAGAATGTATTCTCTCAAATATGCTCCAATTGCACTCACAACCTAAAGCACTGCATGTTTCATTTAATATTCGAATGGCGAATCTCTTCAAATCTGGTGTATCACTACAAAAGTATTGCCACCAAAGACCTAGAAAGTGGCAAGGGTTTGTGAGTAGACGTACTAAATACTAAATAGTAAAAGCTTAAAAATACAACAAAATTTAATAAAACATTTAACATACAAAATAAAATTTAAACAAATTTAATGAATTGATGAAGCCTTCAAGCCTCAAAGGGTACCTAGCAACATCTTACACCTTTCGCATATAACATTGGTATAGGAAAATAATCTAGCTGGTGCTCTCTAATCCTATGGTTGGGAAAATACACGACTTTGAAATTCTAGATCAGGGAAGCACCTTTCCATGCATGTCATAATTCCTCTGAGAACCTCCCCATCCTCATTAAATTTTCTCTTATCATAAAAATACTGTGGGTTTAAGAAGTACCTAGCAGCATGTAAGGGGGAATGCAATTTCCTATCCCAACGTGCATCAATAATGTCCCAAAGAGGCATATACTTTGCCTCCTCATCCCCATATCTTCTTTTGATGACCTCCTTTGCGAGATCCATTGCCTCATAAATGTAACCCATAGCGGGTTTGTCACCATCAACCATCCTGAAAGTTCAATTTAAATAAATATGAAACATTGAAAATAAAAAGAAGCTTGAAATGAAATTTAAAACATGAAAAAGTTCAAAGAATTGAAGTACCTGAGAACTCTAACAAGGGACTCCATCACAGTAATAATCTCTTCGGCGTCTTTCCAAAAACCGTCATTAAACACAAGTGCAACAACTTCAATGCCTTCAAGGGTCTTGGAATGTTTAGATACCATCCACTCAGGTCCCAAGAACATCCTCTTCATATTTATCTTTTTCTCAACCACAAATTACAAAGATATGAAATTTGTTGCAAATCTAGTCACTGTAGATCAAACAATTTCTTTACCTTCAATGTATTTTATCATGGTTTTTAGGACAATAGTGTGGTTGTATAGGTATTTGGTTATGGATTTTTCTGTCTCCACAACCTCATGTGTCCAATGAAGCTTACCAATGTCCTCAAGCATTAAATATATTCAATGGGCAACACAATAGGCCCAAAAAGTAGTGGGGTGCCTAATCTCAAAAAGTCTACCAACAACCATATAATTAGTTGCATTTTTGGTGACAATTTGTACAACATGTTCTTCTCCCACTTCTTGAACGACTTCCTCCATCATTTCACAAATAATTTGTGCAGTCTTAACCTTGTCTAAAGCATCCAATGATTTGAGAAACATTGTACCTATTAGACAAGATACACGGAGATTTATTAAAGTTCTATTCCTATGATCTGTCCATCCATCACTCATGATGGTGCACCCTATTTCTACCCATGATGAATGAAACTCAGATAGCAAAAGCATGACATATTCAACACTTTCTAATAGAAAATTTGTCATAATGCTCTTTTATGAAGGGGATTTGAACCTTGAACCTGCAACAACAATTGCATCAATCATAGCTTGCCAATAAGGACTTATGGCACAGTGGAAAGGTATGTCAGAATAGTACCAAAATTTAGCAATGGTCTTCCTAATTGCCTCACTAAGGATATTTTTTTTCTAACCAGTGGTATCTAGGGTAGGTTGGGAACTGGGTTTTTTGCAGGGAGAAAAAGGGTGTTTATGTTTCCACCTCCAATGTTGAATGCAAAAGGATTCATTTGGCCTTGAGTTTGACTTGGACTTGGAGGCATGTGTGGGAAACTTGGGAACTGCATTGAGGATTCAATAGAGGGAGATGACAATGGGGTAGTGGAAGAAAAATTGTCAACTCCAGGAGTTCCTATTTCTTTTTTCTGCTTTTCTTTCTTGGCATTATGCTGGCTCAACATATCAATGGCCAAGGTTGCTTGGTGCTTGGAATTTTCATCAACATTTTTGCAAAGACCTATATCTTGGTTGGGTATTTGTGCAAGGTGGAACTTGAATCTATAAATGCCTCCACTACATTTTTCTTTGCAAAATTTACAAAGGAGCTTAGGGTCTCCAAGAATCTTGTCACAGTAAGGCCAAGCAAAGTCCTTCTCCCTCAGCATTATTGTTGTTTTGGACTTGTGTTTAAATTGCAGCTTCTATTTATATTTGGAGTTGTGCCTTATATTTAATTTGGCTCTTGTAAAAGACAATAAAAAATTAAAATTAAACATGCCATATATAACTTCGCAAAAAAGAGGGTTGGTTTTAAAGGATATGAGGTTTTGTTAAGGATCAAAGAGGAGTATGTCCAACAACACAAGCACATTTCGACCTAATATCTCATTATGACCTTGAAACACAATTAGGTATATATGAGGAAATTCTACCTAATGGAAATATTGTCAACATATATTGCATTGTAATCTTGAATTTTCAAGTTCATTTAGCATAAGAAAATTGAATCAATATATTAATAACAGATTCTAGAAGAACAAAAATACCCAAAGTTGTGAATGCATGGTTAAAGCCATTAGAGTCAATAATACATCAACCAAGGAAGGAATGCTTGATGACTTGGCCGGTGGTTAGTATGAAACCATTTCTTAGTGCATTTTTAAAATCTATTTAAGCCCCATTTATAGGGTTGAAAATTCATAACCAAAGGAATACACCGAACATTCGATTTATGAACATTGAAACTTGAAACTTGCCATTGAAAAAGACATTGAAACTTCAATATAGTAATATACCTATTATTTAAGCCAAGTGCCAATGTACCTCGATTGTTGAATAGTGAAGTGGCCAAGCCTGAAGGTAACACATGCTGAAGGTGACCCGCGACTACTGAAGGGTCGATTTGGAGTATGGATAGAGCACATGCTCATGACTGCCCGATATGGAGTCTCAACTTAGGCTTACACTAGCGGTTCCTTGATATGGAGTCTAGACTATGTAATAGTGAGTAGTGATTGATTTTTGAAGGTCTCAATGTATGAGTTGCGGGCCTGAGAAATGATAAATAAATTTTTGAATGACTGACGTTTACTTTTTAGCAATGCAGCATACCTAAACTTGAAAAACTCGTGCTCGTCGAGTCAAGGCTAAAATCGAATAAATTGGAATCAATCGTAAGAATATTCTTTAATCGGCAAGTTGCAAGTCAAACTTGCATTAACCACAAGTTAAACTTGGTCAACGTGAGTTTAACTCACAAAGATTTGGATCAAATTGTTTGGAGAGTGAGTAGATTCTGACTCGTGATTAATCACGATTGATCGGTGAGTCCTGTTTCACTGCTTGTAACTGAAATATGAATTGAAAATAGGAGATCTTACAATTGAACCTAATTGTGATTTTTCTAAACTGAAATTGGCCCATCAGCATCATTTCTATTTGCGGCTAGGCACATCAATGTAAGAGATTCATTTTAAATCAGGTTCATGGAGAAAATATTTTATGGAAGATGTTTGTTTTATGTCGAGGAAGACATAGTAATATTTTTTATTAAATTTGAATAACAATAGTATCTAGTTTGTATCTCCCATATCTCATTATTTTTATCTTCTATACTCATACAGAAAGTGGGGTAATAGTGTACATGTAGCATCAAGCTCCACTCCTTTTAATCCAAAGTTCTACATGCAAACCTTTGTGTCACTTGTGTCGCAAAGCCTTTGCTATAGGGTGTGGAGTTAACACCTACCTCTACATGACAAAAGCTACACATACCTTTTGACTTGGTTTTTTCATATTTCGTCCATTCTTTGTGTGGTCTGGGACAATAAGCTCCACATACCTTTTTTTCATACCTCTATGTGAGTATAACTTTGCACATTTTCTTTACTTCAACCAATACAAAAGCATTTGTGAGCTTCTTTCAAGGAATGAATGCATGCTTCAATCATGCAAATTAGCTAAGTTTCTAAAGAAAAAAATAACCACGGAGTTAGCCTTTGCCATTTCAAATATGTTATGATTCTATTGAGAGTTTTTTAGAGATAATTATTAACTAGCCCTCTACTTTTCCCTTTTTCTTAATATAAACTGCATCTCTTATTACATTTCTAATCAAGAGATTTACATCAAATACTGGATCAAAGGGCCAAGGACTTTTCATAAATGCTTCCCTGTCCAATAGAAGAATAAATGGTCAACATGTCAGCTTAGCTCCAATTTCTTGGGAATTAATAATTGTTCTGAAAAATGACTACTCTTGTTTGAATCTAGAACTATTTAATCTTTGAAAATGGATTTTCCTCTAAATTGATCATGGAAAGGTCCTTATTAAAGGCTTCTCTATATGTCCTCCACTAGAATAAATGGCTTGTATGTTGAAAAGTATATCAAAGCTCCCTTTTGAAAATCCTGATCATTGCATTGTCACCAAGAGGTCCTCCTTTTCCCCAAATTGGACCCAAAACAACATTGAGTACTTAATTATGATCCAACCTGAGAAATTTTGATTCACACTACAACTCAAGAGCTATTCAATTTTAAGTGTGATAATAGGATTCATCATTCTTTCATTGAATAAGTATATTGTTCTTGAATTTTTCATTTGTGCTTGTAGTATGTGGTACAACCCTTGTTTCATGTGAAAGGGTTTTTATTCTTGGACTATGACAATGCTAGTAAGATTTAGGACTTTTGTAGTATTTGTACTCCATGATAATTTTGCAAGATGTATGTCCTGTGTGGAAAGAAATAAGCATTTAGTTATTACCTCCTAAACTAAAGCATTGTTTCTTTTATTAGGTGCCATGTAACGTCCTCTACAAATTGAGGACAAATGGGACGTAATATCCTATCCATCCCCGTAGGCTATAGTCCTCCATAAAGGGGAAAAAACCACAAAATACCCATTTTTGGGCAATTTTTGGGGAAACTGGGCTTAAAAAACCCAAATTTGGGGTTTGGAGTAAGGTTTCCTCAATCACTTAAGAATATGAAACCCCTCTGGAAAATCTATAAATAAAGAAGGGTTTAATTCATTTTGGATCACCAAGTGTGGATTAATTCATTTGTTCTTGAGCATTAGGTCTGATAGTTTTTTACCCCTTCTATATATTGTTAATTTTGGTGGTGAAATATTCCACCCTAGTTGACATTCCCTTATTACCTCTCTACTTGGGCACTAGGGTCTCTAGTTGGTCAGTAAATTCTGTTGGATATTGGTCTCTTGTCTTTTTTTGGGCACAAGATTCCTGTTAAAGGTGAATGAATTTGGAGGATAATGCAAGATATCTTACTTCTGTTTGGCATACACCTCTCTTGAAGGAAGCAACAAAGTTTCTGAGTCCTTAATATCTTGTTTTGGGCAAAGCACTTACCTTAGGTAGTGGATTCGTTTCTGGCACCTAGAGTAGAAAACCTCTTTTCTTTATTTAGTTTTTGCATGCACAGTTAAAAGGAGCACTTCTCTAGTTATTAATTCTCAGCCTTAGCTAAGGAAGCATGTTTGCATATCTCATATCATATTCAGTAGAGGTAGACTTTAATTGTCTTGTATATCCATGAAAGGAAGGTGCATTAGGATTAGGAGTTAAGAAAGTTGAGACATTGTTGTACAAGTTTCTAGATTCATTGTACCTTCTAGACTAAAGGAAAAGTTAATGGTAGTGTTTGAAATTTTTAGTTATTTCCTGTTTCAAAGAGTAATAAATAGTGATGTGATTTGATTTTCAAATATGTGTACTTGTTGTTACTTTCTTCAGTGGCATGTGCTTCCCTATTCAGAACAAGGGGTTTTTCTATAGTATCTAGCCTCCAAAGCTTCTTTAATGCAAACTAAATATCAAATCATGCCCTTGTACTCCAAAGCATCAAAGGCATCACCCTAGAGAAGCTCCAAAGTAGACCAATGAGCTTTTATAGGCCAACTCCAACCCCATGTCACCATACAAGTGTTGACATCACTGCTACAAAAATTATTCTGAAGTGTTGCATCCTACACTAATTCCTAAGATGGATGCCAAAAGGGGTTCTAGAATGAGGCTCAACCTTCATTACCACATTTAAGACTTTTCAAAGGGATCAGTCCCTTTAAACCATACCAATTTTTACACTTTCAAAATTTGCCTCTATTCCTATCAATTTTATATTTTGTATTGAAAATTCAGGCCTATTTTACTTGTTTATTAACTTTAGGAACAATTATAGGTCAGATCCAGTAAAATGTCAACAACTTTGTGGGTTAGGTTGGCATTTCTCCAAATACTATCACACATGTATATATAATCACACATTTTCCTTTTTAGATCTTGATTGGTTAAACAAAAAGGTTCGTTGCCTGTGTAATTTTGTCCCATACCTCCACATCAGCACTCATAGATAATAATCTTCTTAATTCTTCATTTGTGTGCATAGTAAGGTCCCTTTTGGTTGCTATTTTTGATGGAGCAACCTCTGTCAGTACACCTTTTACCACAGAGATGTTGTTGGATAGAAATCTCCAGAGGAGTCTTACACCAGACATATAAATGGCTATTGTATATCACAATAATAAGTATTAACATATGAAGATGTGGCAGACCCTAAAATCTATGCATTCAATCCATTACTTTTTCTTTCATTTTAGATTTTGTTTTGCATAGTAGATGTGTTGTGGCACTTGAGTGTAAATTGGCCAAACCTAGATTCTCATGTGTCATGGAAATTCAACATATGCCTTGTTCACCTAAGAACTACTTGTAACTCATATTAGGTACTCATGTATAATTTCAACTCATCCCACTTAACAAGTTACTAAGACAAGGACCATCACATGCCATAACACCTAACATGCCTTAGAATTCCTTGGCACTATGTGGCATGTGTTAACATCCCCTACATTCCTTGGCATGCTTTGACACTCCCTAGCACACTGTGGCACTTCTTGACATGCCTTGGTACTTTAGCATACCTTGGCATTGCCTAGCATATAACCTTGTCACTCCCTCCTTAACACACCTAGAAATCATTGAAACTCCCGCTCACACACTATTATTCGTTCATTTCCATGCATTTATACCTTGAAATCACTGACACTTCCTATCACAAACTCTTAGTCATTCATTTTCATGCATTATTTTCACCTAGTGTTCCCTTGTTTTTCCTTATGTTTCCCTGACACCCCTTAACACTCCCTAGCTCACCCTAGCACTTGACACATCTTAGCAAACTGCCTTAACGCTTTAGCATTCCTTGGCACTACATAGTATAACTTGTCACTCTCTCCTTAGCACACCTAGAGGTTGTTGACAATCTTGGTCACAAAGTCTTATTCATTCATTTCCATGCATTTTTACCTAGTGCTCCCTTGTGTTTCCGTAGCACTTCTTATCACTCCTTGACATGTGTTGTTACACCCTAACATGTATGACATCTTGGCATGTTGCCCTAGCCTCTAGCATGCCTTAACACTACCTAGCATACCTTGTCAATTTTTCCTTAACACACATAGTTCTCCCTTGTGTTTCCCTGGCACTCCCAGCTAACACTTCCTTGCACGCATTGGCAGACCTTGGCTGCATGTTGCCCTAGAACTCTTGCATTCCTTAGCATTACCAAGCGTGCCTTGTAACTCCCCCTTAACACACTTGGAACTCACTAACACCCCATGGCACACACTCTTATTCCTTCATTTCCACGCATTATGACCTAGTGCTCCCTTGTGTTTCCCTAGCACTCCCTAGCACTCCTTGGCACACATTGGCACACCATGACACTTGTCACATCTTAGTAGGCTTTCGTAGCACTCTATTGTCTATTGGAACTACTTATCACACGTTTTCACTCCCTCCTTAGCACACCTATAACTTGTTAACACTCCCTATCACACACACACATTCATTCATTTACATGTAATTGAAATGAGTCCTTGCTTGTGTTTCCTTGGCAATCCTAATATGTGTTGGAGCCACATCCTAGAACCTAGCATACATTGGCATACCTTAGCACTTGGCATGTCTTGACATGCCTAACATTCCTTGGAACTTTCTAACATGTGTTAGCACTTCTTGAAACTCCTTGCACACCTTGGCACTCCCTAGTTTTCATGCCGTCATAAATAACCTTACTTTTTTTGTGACTTGGGAACCCAACCAAGTCATTGAAAAAACAGTGTTGTGCCTAGACCAAAGTCTCCCTTTGTCTCAAGCTAATTTTTCCATCCTCTTATCACAATCATAGGATTTCCTCATACAAGTCCTAATATGAAATTCTCCTAACACACTTCTTCCATGGGACACCTAGAATTCATTGACACTCCCTGGAATAATCTCTTATTCATTCATTTCCATGAACTTTGACCTAGTTCTCCCTTGTGATTCCCTAACACTCCCAAACACTCCTTGACATGCATTGACACTCTCTGGCATATGTCAGTATGCCTTTTCATTCCTTGGCATGCCATGGCACTCCTTAATTATCATGCCCTCATAACTACCCTTATATTCTTTTAGACTTAGGAACCCAAACATGTCCTACCTCGACTACAACAACTTTACCAAGTTACATTTACTACAACTAGACTATGCCTTGTTCCCCTAATGGACTATAAATCATCTTAGGCTTCTCATGTCCAATCTTAACTCATCCCACTTAACAAGTTACCAAGTCAAGGCTCACATCCAACCGTGCCCATAAAACAACTAAGAAACATAGTTTACATCTTCACATGCCATAACATTTGGCACGTATAACAATACATTGGCACTACATGGCACACATTAGCAACCCCTACATTCCTTGGCATGATTTTCCACTCCCTAACAGACCCTACCACTCCCTAACATGCCCTAACACTCTAGCATGCCTTGGAACTGCCTAGAATATACCCTTGTCACTCCCTCCTTAACACAATTAGAACTTTCTAACACTCCCTATAACACACTCTTATCCATTCATCTCCACGCAATTTGAACTAGTTCTCCCTTGTGTTCTCATGGCACTCGCTGACACACATTGGCACACCCTTGGACTTGGCACATCTTAGCATGTCCCCTTGGCACAATAGCATTCATTGGAACTACCTAGAATACCTTGTCACTCCCTCCTTAGCACACCTGGAATTCGCTAACAATCCCTGTCACGTACTCTTATTCATTCATTTCCGTGCATTTGAAACTAGTGCTCCCTTGTTTTTCCCTGACACTCCTTAACTCTCCCTAGCATGCATTGGCACACCTTAGCACCTAACACATCTTGTCATGTTTCCCTAGCCTCTAGAATTCCTTAGCACTACCTAACATACCTTGTCACTCCCTCCTTAGCACACCTTGAAATCACTGACATTGTTATCACCTAGATTGAACCTCAGGCTGAAGGAAGGCAATGCCAGGGTAACCACAAACCACGCTTAGCCAAGTAGCTAGCCCTACTAGGCCGGGAGAGGGCTCTCTCTGTAAGGATCTCAGCCAAGATGACTGGATTAGGAAAAGGATTTTAGGCTAGGTATAGTAGCACAAAGTTTTGATTGGATTTTGAAGGGGTTTTGCTGGATCAGGAGGAGCTGGATAGTTTAGGGCTAGGGAATTAGGTCAAAATTGCAGGGTGTTCAATGGGGCAAGGTAGGTATAAGGTTTAGCACTCTAGGGCTTGATGGGTGAGATGTTTTAAGACTGGTGAGAGGCTAGGAAGAGCATGTGATTACCATGGATCCTTCCCAAACTATAGAAAACATATAATGGTGAATATTTCCCCAAAGTGGAGTAATGATGTAATGAACTTTGCCTATCAACTTGAAAACATTCACTTAGAAGCAATGAAATGATTAACGAAATACACAAAACATACTAACATATGATCAAAAGAGAAGAAACTGTACTAAAACTCCATACCACATGGATCCCAGAAAAATAGCTACAATTCTTATTAATCTCCTGCTAAATTGCCACAAAATGATGTATAATCAAGGTATGAGCATCCGGCTACAATGAGAAAGAATAAGAATATATAGGCATTGTTTCAACCTCTTCCCATCCTCAGGGGTCGAATCCCTAAGATGAGGAGCTAATATAACCAACGCTGAACAAGAAATAGGAATATAGGCATCTTAACAACTTGCCTCTAAAAGTGAAAAACTGATTCATTTGAGCTCAAATTGACTTTTAATGTAATGAATCTACCCTATACTACTAATTATATATCATATTTACAAGCCAATACATCATTTACATCAGTAAAACATCCTCCATGAGAGAAAAGCCACGAACACAATTAAAACATAGAAAAATAGCCATCCTATGCAAAATTTGCCCTATAGGAAGTGCCACTAGCCCAACGCATAGTGCCATCTTTAGGTCCTTTTTGGAACCCTTCCCGGCATCCAAATTGAGATCATGATAGCTCATTGGAAAGGTATTCAAGTATACTTTCCAAAACACTTGGAATTTCTTCACTTGAAGCTCATTCAACCCCTCAAAAATTGATTCTTCCAAGATTTCTTTTGTGTGTCCAAAAAGTGGCAAAAAGGTCATTTTTAGGGTGTTTTTTGACCTTTTGGTGGACCAATTCTGCCCCAAAAACTGTTGGCATTATGATTCAGGTTTGGCTCTATGGCACAGGTGTTGTAATTGATGGCAACTCCCTCAAGTGACAAATCTCTGCTCAAGCTCTCAAAATCATAGAAAATGAGATACTCACAGGTGAGCCTAAGAAAAGTTGCGGACTCGCAGGTGCCCCGAACAAGAGGTGCGTACATACCCGTAGGTACTCCATTCAAAAGGTGCAGAACTCAAATTCACTCACTCCAATGCAAAGAAGTGCGTGCACGTGGGAATTTTTATGATTAATTCATGGTATCTTGTCCGATGTGCTTGATCCTATGGTTTTGGTCCGTGGTATTGATTCTAAATTATTGAGCCCTAGGTTTTTGGGTCCCTTGTATTGGTTCTCTATGGTTTTTCTTCATGGTTTTAGTAAGGGCTTGCCTATAAAAAGGAAAGGAGATCATTTGGCTAGTTACTTGACAAATTTGAATATCTTAAGATCTGAAATTTTAGGTGATCAGTTTGAAAGGCAAGATCTATATCAAGGTGAAATCTGTAAATCATAAAGGCGGATCTATTGATAAGTCGTGATCTCTTTGGTGCATGATCAGATCTGTGGATCTGACGGTCTATGGCACATTGGACGACTGATAATCTGGCCCTAGTCAGAGGTCGGTAGGCGATCCACAGTGCAGGTGCAGAGGTCCGCAGTGGAGTAGAAGGCGCGGGTGCGGAGGTACGCATCGCAGCAGAAGGCGCAGGTGCAGAGGTGCGCAGAGAGACAGAAGGTTCAGTGCATGGGTACGCAGACAAACAGAAGGATCAGGTGCGGAGACTCGCTGTCAGGAAAACAGTGAAGGTGTGGATCTGAGCAGTGGTACGTAGTTCAGCAGAAGAGCTAAGTGCGGTGGTACGCAGAGCACAAATCGGATCAAGTGCGAATCTGCGCAATCAAGGCACAGAAAAAATTGCAGACATCCGTAGGCTGCTATTGGTGAAGTTGCGGACCCCTTTTGAAATCATTATTGACTACCTTTTATCTATCGTTGCAGAGTTCTAGGTTTCTGGTATTACTTTTCTGTTTACAGCATTCTAAGAAGTTGGGTGATTCATTGGTTGATTGTATAAGGAGATTGGGTGATTCACATGTACTTGATGATTATTTGATCTTCCTAGATCCAGTCTGAAAATTGATGAAACGTGGTCCTCAAAGTAGTAGAAGAACTAAGAGGGTTGTAGCTCCCTTCGAGGAGAGACTGGAAAACGAGAGAGAGTTGTAGCTCTCTGCAGGTTGTAGCCTGCGTACTGGTAAAGGACTGCACCAGTACAAAATCATTGTAAAAAGAAGTTTCTAATTGAAAAAAGATAGAGACATATTGTAGCAGGTGGTTTTCACCCACATTGGGTTTCCACCTTATATCTGGTGTTCTTTGATGTGATTGTCGGTTTTTCTTGTTCTTGTTCATTATTATATAGTACTGGCATACAAGTTAATGATCTATATCTGAAGAATAACTTAAAGTATAAATCTGGAAGGTATATTGAAAAGAATTAAATAATACTGATTCACCCCCCCCCCCCTCTCAGTATTATTTCCATCAAAAACTTAGAAAATCCATAAGGTGCATGTAATCATCACTCTGAATCCAAAAATGCAAGACATTTGTCCATTGGATGCCCCTAGGAAAAGCGCAGCACCATTGCCAGATTTTCTGTGTGTGCAATTTCCAAAATTTGCAAAAAGCAAAATCTCCTCCAAACCTGACCAAAATTGGTGAGCAGCACCACCATAAAGCATCTTGATGATCCAAGGAAGCTTCAGAAAGCAACCTAAGCCTATCCTCCTCTTTTTTTCCCTTTATAGCCTGCCTTAGCCTAGCTTTCATCTTTTTTACCCTCATGTTGCAAATTTTGTTTCAAGTCTTGTAATGGTAGGCTATGTGCCTGATCATATGATTGTCCCTATCAACCTTTTGCAACAACTTCTCTAGGTGCAAATTGACTCTCTCAAGCCAAGTCTCTCTATCATCCTCAATTTCCTTTTCAATAGGAGACAAAATGACTAGTGCCTCCTTGTCACTTTGTCGTTTTACCTTGAGAAGTTCCAACTCCATGAAGACCTTCTTGTCACTCAACTGCTTGTTCTCTTGTTCCAAATATGTGATGAAATACTTGGCTCTCTCCAAATTGTCCATCAATGATTGGACTTGAGCCTCCTTTTCCTGTATGATGATGTCCTTTATTGTTTCTTCATCCCGAGCCTCTAAGTGAATTGTTTGAGTATAATGATGCTCAGGCTCATCATGCTCTGTCAATTCAAAATCTCTCTCTTCATCCTCATCATCAAAAAATTTCCTCTGACATCTTTTCTTTCCCTTTGTGTAGCTGATGCACCTATACCTGTTGTGTTGATGAAGAAAGCAAAGCCCCTTCCACATCTTGTGGAGCTAGCATTTGCCTATGAGTTGATGAAGAAGGAAAGGTCCCTTCCATATCCTGTGGAGCAAACACTTGCCTATTAGTTGCAAACAATCTCCTTGTGCCCCTCTGATATGTCATTGTTGGGTAGTGGATCCCCCGCGTAATGGTTTTGGGGCTTAAAGCCCACAATTTTGGGTAATGGTATTGTAAAGGCTCCATGAAGTGCGTGGAGCGCGAATTGTAATGAGTCAAGTCAAAGGGTTGTCTGCCTAAAATATTGTAATTTAATATAGAATGTGTCAGCCTACCCATGGTCCGCAAACCATGGGAATGTATAAATAGAGCGAGGCTCTAAGTGTAGAGGTAGCTTTATTCTGATCTAAAGTGTTATGGGTTCTTGAATGCGATATTCGCTCTGAGTCTATAAGTCTGGGTCATGGTTGGTAGTAGTAAGAGTAGGCTATGCAGCTGTGTGCACAGAGGCCTGGTAGAGTTCGCAGCTGTGTGCACGAAACCCTGCAGCTATGTCCGCAGGGTAGGAAGTGGATTGTAACTAGAAAAAGAATTAATAAAGATAAGTTGGTTTTAGAACATCACGTATCTATTTCTATATTTATGTTTATGCATCTGGTTACAGTTTATGGTTGCGTGCATGTCTGTTTATGTTGAATGGTAAATGAAAGTATTGAGCCCTCTTAATTTAGTTCAAGATCTATAATAATAATAAGCTCAGTAAAGGGTAAAGAACATTTGCGCCCTCCATTTAAGTCGTGCACAGGTAATTACATTGGACAAACAGCTGCGCAGAAGTAGTACATCGCATAGATTGGGACCACGAGCCTTCCAAGACCCATCAAGACATCCCAAGGGTGTGGAAACCTTGTTCCAACACCCTCCCATACTACCTCGAGTGAGACCTCAGGCCACGCTCCGCGGACTATTGCCGAAAGGGCTGATAGTGTGGGATTTGTTTGGTTAAAACACTTATGAACCTTGGTCAGTCCCAAATAAGCCAACAATTGGTTCCGTTCCTAGGACCGGGATCTGCCTAAGGGATGTCTGATGTCAGAACACTAGAGCCCCACGAAGAAGGAAATTGAAGAGTGGTTGGATTAGAAGCTTCACAAGTTTGTGGTACAAGAAAACAAAACTTCACAGATATCTGAGAAGAGGTGGCTGAATCACTAGTATATACGGAAATCCACGAGATCTTATTTGTGACCTTCTCTTTAGAACTGTATGATTGGATCGCGAGCTTAGTCAGCAGCCAAGGAAGGTATAAGCTTGATTAACCGATAGTGTCGACTCCGAAGCTAGTACATAGACTAGAGGCATCAGAAGATAAGATCGCACGGGCCATGGACCACTGGCTTGACTAGATGATAGGAAGGTTTATCACTGAGTTCGCAATAGACACAACCGTGAGCTATAGCGAAGTAAAGGGGCATTTTCTCAAGGGACCACGAGGTAGGTACATCAAATCCCTGAATACCTGGATTAAGATGCTGTTATGTGAAAAGTAGGTTATCTAAATACATTAATGAGTGGAACGATGTGGAGCGGAAAAGTCTACAAAGGGATTGAAGGGTTTGGGAACAGTCCTTTAGTTTCACCTTCATGAGAAAGCGAGGAAGAGCACACTCGGGCTTCTCTGAGAAGTGTGGTCAATTTGATAAGGTAGTGCATCCCACATTTATCACCTACACTTACGCCATCACCCACTTCACCTACTTAACCTCCATCTTCGACCACCCCACCCCCACCAAACCTGCAGTTCAGCACGGTGAGCACGACCAAGCTATCTGTATTCAGAGGAGTAGGGAATGAGGACCCAGATCAGTTATGGTTCGTGGTAAGAGCAGTGTGGGAAGCACACAAAGTTGCAAATGACAACTCAAGAAGACCACATTAGTGAGCGTGCTATAGGATTGTGCACTAACATGATATATCAAGCACTCGAACGATCACCCAAATGAAGGAATAGTGAAGATCCAGAATGTGTTGAACAGAGAGTTTAACCAGCCGAAGTTAGAGACACAGTCAATCATTGGGTTTAAGGAAATTGCGATGCTTCTAGGTGAAACCCCCTGGGATCTGGATCAAACACTGAAAAGTATGATCCGTGAAGCCAATATGACAGTGACGGATGCACAACACCATGCATGGTTTCTGGCATCTTTGACACCACACCTAAGGACAACGTTGTCATAGTAGAAGCTCTCAACCCAGGTAGAAGCATTGGAAATGGCGATGAGGTTACATGAAACCCTGATATATGATCCTGGGTTGGGAGTCCAACAAATCCATGTGCAACTACAAAACCTATGCTTGGAGATGCAGAGCTTGAAGTAGGATAGGGCGCCCCAGCCAAAAGTGCACGAAGAAGTGTTCTGCATAAAATGTAAAGGCCAGGTCCACGATAAGGATCACTACCCAATATTCGCAAACTATTTGGTAGGAGGGGGACCAATTCAATTGAGACCAGAGGCACAAGCGGGGCCAATTGCGGCACCCGCGCTCTAGTGTGTGATCTGTCAAGTGGGAGGAAAGCACACAATGGACAACTGTCATTTGTTGCAAAAGTATACACAGACTCCCCAGCAGTTATTTGCAACTTTTGTAGATTAGTGGGCCATGATGGGCGTATGTGTTGCAGCTATGAGTTAATGATAGAGCGGACCCCAGCATATAGAATGCAGATGAAAATGCGAGGCCTTGACCTAGCCACGGGGATGGCGCAGGGGGGGATTTCAATGGCGAGGTCGAGGACGAGGAGGACTGGGGACAGGAAGGGGCTGTAGATAGTTAATCTGTTACGATTATGGAGGACCAGGGCACTATGCTCGTGATTGTACCAACCCAACAAGAATATCTTGTTCGTACTGTGAGCAGTTTGATCATGAAATGATAGATTGTCCTACGTTGATCGCACAAATGTGCGAGAAAGGGGTACTATAGCCTACTCCGACCCGTAACATCCAAATGTTGAGGTCTAAACCTCACGAAGAAAACCCCAATGTGAACATGATGCTCAGAAGTGAAGCGACTACAGGGGCAGATAAGGGGAAGCAACCTGAAGAAGATACATGGGTTTGCAAGGCTCCTACAAAGGAACCTAAGTTTGACTTGGAACGTGCAAAGGAGAAATTTATGGAAGCTAAGAAGAGCTTCGCAGAGGCCTCTGCTTCAGGTAGTAAGGATCAACCAGAGCCGGGGAAGGATCCTTCTATGCTTACTACCTTTTTAGAGACATGCATGAAGCTGCTGCATGACAATAAGGTAGTTAAAGGACTACAAGAGCTTATCACTAGGTGCGCAAGGTCGGGTGAACCACGCATAGTCTGGAAACTAGGAAAGCATGCATTATGCACCGGGAGGGAAATGGGATTGACGGCGCAGATTGGTGAGTGTGAGCTGGATCGGGTAATCCTAGACTTGGGTTCGGATGCGAATGTGTTACCAAAGTAGATGTGGGAACACATGGGCAAGCCCACATTACAGTGGTCTCCTATTCAATTACAGATGGAAAACCAACAAAAGATCTTGCCCATGGGAAGGTTGCAAGGGGTAACAGTGGACATTGAAGGCATGAGCATGTAGACGGACTTTAAGGTAATAGAGATTGCTGATGACAGCAACCCTTACCCTGCATTGCTAGAAATAGACTGGGCCACGGATATGAATGGAGTCATCAACCTGAAGAAGCGAAATATGATATCCAATAAAAAGTCTTTATGCATAATAGTTTTGCTAGATCCAATTGAAGGAGTGCGCTACACTGAACCTGTACGCGGCAATGAGCTAGATTGTATCTACAAGATAACTGTGTGAGATCAAGAATGGGTGAACCCGACTGCAGATGGAAGAATCTCATGGGAGCATGCGGGTTCCTATGCCTCAGATTTAGACGAAGAAGATGAATGATGGCACAATCGATTGAACGATGTGACAAAGCTGAATTGCAACATGATGATTAAATCAATGTGTTGCATGACAGCCGAGGCCAAAGATCCACTGACATATGATAGATTGATAGCAGTGGATGAATTCTTGAGAAAGTTTGAGAGCGCAGTACTGGAGCACCAGCGGTTTGATGCATTGAAGTGGGTGTTGCATGCGACACCTATGCATTGGTGGGGAACACATCAAGGAACTTTTGAAAACTGGCACGACTGTAGGATGATGATGCAGCTACAATTTGGGGAATCAGAACTACAAATAGCAGATAAATATGATGGACACAATTACCCATGTACACACCTCACAAAATGGACCAAGGCCTGTGGAGAAGAACCTCATCCTGAATGGGTACACCTATTCTACCATACCTTGGATGTCATACCGAGGAACTGGTACACTCAGACAGAACTCCAACATGGTACGGGTGAATGGGATGTCTTACGTAGGGATTTTTGTTAACATTCACCTTTGAAGACCCATGGTCGGATACTGTTGACGATGCGCTAAAAGCCGTGAAAGCCGCCATCTTCAAAATACCACAGGAACCACGGGAAGTAGTTCAACTAGTATGGTCAACCCAATTAAGTCATGCCCTAGAATGTTATAACATACAGGTAGAGGAGGATGATGACGACCCCCAAAACATTAATATTCCAAAAACTGAAGGGAGCTGTGAAGTTTGACAACCACCAATTGAGGACCCCGACATCACTACGCCATTGAAGACAAAGCAAGTAAACATTGGTACTGATGCCGAGCCGAAGTACGCGATGCTTGGGGATTATTGGGATGATGCTATGGTGGATAAGGTCGTCGAGTTACTCTGCAAATATTAGGATTTGTTCCCAACCAAAATCATGGATTTAAAGGGGATCATTGGCAATTTAGGGATGATGAAGATTACTCTAAAACCAGATGCAAAGCTAGTTAAGCAGCGACCTTGCTGGTTGAATCCAAAGTAAAAAGAAAAGGTCTGCGAAGAGTTGGACAAGATTCTTGCATCAAGAATAATCGAACCAATGGAAGAATCCCACTGGGTGAGTCCTATGGTAGTAGAGGAGAAAAAACAGAAGGGTGAAATTCAAATCTGCGTGGACCTCAGGAAGCTCAACGACGCATGTGTTCATGACCCATTCTCTACGCTGTTTGCATATGAAGTAATGGAAAATGTTGGTAGATAGGAAGCTTACTCATTCATGGATGGTTTCTCAGGGTACCATCAGATCAAGATCGCACCAAAAGATAGGAGCAAGACAACCTTTGTAATCGAATGGGGCTATTTTCAATACACTGTTATGCCTTTTGGACTGAAGAATACGACAACGATATTTTTGTGTGTAGTGGTGGCTGCGTTCAAAGAATTCATACACAAGTTTTTGGAGGTCTATTTTGATGATTGGACTGTATTTTGGTTAGTTAAAAACCATATAGCGAGATTACGGTTAATGCTGGATACTTGGCGATGACACCAGATTGCGCTGAATCTTAAGAAGTGCACCTTGTTCATCCCCTTTGGAAATTTGCTCGGCCATGTGGTCTACAAATAAGGCCTGATGGTGGATCCTATGAAGATTGCTATTATTCTCAATCTAGAAGCACCGCGAAGTGTCAAACAACTACACGCTACATTGGGACACACTGATTACTATCGAAAGTTTATTAATAGCTATGCACAAATCACGATGCCAATGGAACAATTGTTGAAAAAAGACGCTACATATTGTTGGAATGATGATTGTAAGGAAAGTCTGGAGGTTCTCAAGGAAAAAATGGCATTCGACCCCATTTTGGTCTTTCCAAATGGGACATCGAATTTCATGTACATGTTGATGCGTTGTGTATCGCGTTGGGCGTTGTACTCACGCAGGAAGTTGCAAAAGGCATCGATCACCCGATCGCGTTTGCAAGTTGGTAGTTGTCCAAAGCTGAAAAGAACTATTCTACTACTGAGCGCGAAGGATTGGTGATGGTATACACCCTCTAGAAATACTACCACTATCTACTTGGTGGGAACTTTAAGATGTATATCGATCATTTCACATTCAAATACTTGGTGAACAAGCCTATGTTGGGGTGGCGCATATGCAGATGGTTGTTATTGTTTCAAGAGTATGACTTCGAGGTCATCCTAAAGCCAGGATGCTTAAATGTAGGACCAGATCACCTATCACGAATTGAGAATGGCAAGGAGCCAACAAATTTTGATGAAGGACTACCTGATGCACAACTCTATGTAGTGTGTGTCGCGCACGGCCACTTCGAAGATATCATCCATTTCTCAACCACAAGGACTGCACCATAGGGATATTTATTCCAGCAGAAGAAATAATTGGTGGTACATGCGGTAGATTTTTCTGTCATCATCGGGCACCTCTACAAAATGGGAACTTACGAGATATTACGAAGATATGTACCTGAATTTAAACGAGGACAGATCCTCGCAGAAGCACATGGGGAGGCTGCAGGAGGGCACTATGCAGGACGTGCAATGACATAGAAGATTCTTCATGCCAGACTATGGTGGCCAACCCTACATCAAGATTCGAAAGCATAATGTTGGGCCTGCGACGTATGTCAACGGACTAGGAAACCATTACGAAAGGATGAGATGCTACTCAATCCACAAATGACACTACAACCATTTGAAAAATGGGCAATAGACTTTATGGGGCCGATCAAACCTCAAGGGAACATGGGTGTGCTTTACATCATCACCGTGATAGAGTACCTAACTCGATGGGTGAAAGCGCAGTCGATTAAGGACTGCACGACTGCCACGGCTGCGAAATTTTTGTTCGAAAATGTGTTGACACGATTTGGATGCCCAAAAATTCTAATGAGTGACTGCGGAACGCACTTCCTAAATGAAACTATCAGTGCACTCACCGAAGAGTTCCAGGTGTATCATCAACAAAGTACATTGTACCATCCACAAGCTAATGGGACAGTGGAAGCATTCAATAAGATTTTGGAGAATGCGTTGACCAAAGTATGTAACACACAGCAAACCAACTCGGACTTGTGCATAACTACTGTATTATGGGCATTCGAACAACCTGTAAGAAATTGATGGGTCAAACACCTTTTAGGTTAGTCAATGGCACAAAAGTAGTCATGCCAATGGAATACATTGTACCCAATCTACGGATCGCAGCAATGACAGGCATGGAAAACCGTGAAGTCTTGGAAGAGAGGCTCATGTAATTGGAAGAACTAGAGGAAGAACGGTTTCTGGCAGGATTCCATCAGCAGGTACAAAGACAGTGCGAGAAAGCTTGGCATGATCACCATATCAATTTGCACACATTCAAGGTGAATGATTTAGTATTGTTGTATGATAGCAAGTTCAAAAAATTCCCTGGAAAATTCCGAATGCATTAGTTGGGACCATATGTGGTAAAAGAGTTCACAAACGGAGGTGCGGGCTAGCTCGTCAAATTGAATGGAGAGCCCTTCCTAGGAAGAATAAATGTCACCTAAAGCCCTGCATAGGTGGGCCGGTTGTTTGACTAACCACCTGAAACACAGTCTCACCGCTCCAAATAGTTGAAAGAGATTGTGGGACTATAAAAAATTCTGTGAGGGAGTTGCGCGACAACGGGGGTGCGTGCAGGGTCGGTATGTCACAGAGATCGCGGTCACACAGAAGGGGTTGCACTGCTATGTGGATAAACAAGGAAATGACCATTGCTATCACTGTTCATGACAAGATGTTTGAGTTACAACGAAAAGGAGCGAGCGGTGGGAAATTAAGACATGGAGTCAGAACTAGATTTGAGACGATCTACCAACAATTAGCATTAATGAGCTAGAGAATGGGGGACTAGTCAAATTTGAACTTCAACAGGCCTATAAATCACAGCTGGGCATCCACCGAACAAACTGTGGCATCTTGAGAATTAAGTTATTGCGCTCTCCAATAGGTATGGACTCGTCGAACATTAACGATTTGAGCATAAACCCCGTATTTGCAACATTGTCAAAAGAGACGCAAGACCTTCTGGATAGCATAATGTCGACGACCAAGGACGTCATGCCGAGCCCAACACCAATGGTGGGAGATGTACTAGAAATTCCCAGATAGGTAGCAAGATTGGTCCAAATGTCGCTGTGAAAATGACGGTCTAGCAAGCGATCTATGAAATATAAGGGAAAGATAGTGAATGTTGAGACAAAAGATGGAAGTTCATCTCTGGGCCACGTGTCCATGATGAGACTTGAAGATTGGGACCTCGCGGATAACAAAAACTCTCTTGCAAAAAGGCAACACAAGCTTAAGCAGACATTGAGTATATTGACCCAGAGATCGCAAGATTGTTGCTCTTGCACCAAAAGTTCATGCATTTGACATCTCAGCTAGAGCTAAAATCCTATGAGGGGTCGCTTTTTTTTAACATAGTAGAGTAGAATGAGCATCATCAGTTAAGCGAATTAGTAGGGGCACTGGAGTAGGAGCTTGAAGAAGCATTACAGGAGGCAATTATGGAGCAACAGATTGTAGTGCTTCACTCATAGGGATGGTGGACCGCGAAGCCTTGGCAGCGCGACTTGCCACACTGACGGCGTGACTCGAGACAAGTCACGATGATTGTGTTGGGGGCCTGTTGGGCAGCGGATCCCCCGCATAATGGTTTTGGAGCTTAAAGCCCACAATTTTGGGTAATGGTATTGTAAAGGCTCCGCGAAGTGCGTGGAGTGTGAATTGCAATGAGTCAAATCAAAGGGTTGTCCACCTAAAATATTGTAATTTAATATAGAATATGTCGGCTATTGAGTCTTGAAAATGACATTCATTTCCATTACACTTTCACTATTATGTCCACTATATCACCTCCATTTCACCTCCATTTCACTACTATGTCACCACATTCATCCCACTTTCATTATCATTGGGCCACATTTATGTTTTTCTAATCTTTATTAATTCTAAGCCTTTTAAGTGAATTTGTGGTTAAAAATTAGAAAATAATGTGCATATGCTTATACCTAACAAATGGGTTGAGATTGTTGACATGTGTAGGTTGAAAGGAGGCTTCTAGAAGACCCTTATGTGGCACTCTAAGGCCAAATTCGAATTTGAGTGGAAAGAATCGTGGGATCATGAGGATATGTGTCACATCTCCTAATTGTATTGTAACTCTAAGAAGACATGTGTCTTATCAGTTCCTATTTTGATTAGGACTCTAGAGGTAGAGGGAGATATTCATGGACTCTCATTAATGAGATGACTTCTCATCTTTTTGTATAAATAGGAGATCTCTCTCCTTCATTTGTTAGTTTTTAGCTTGTTAGCTTAGAGCTTGGAGTTCTTTAGCTTAGAGTTTGTAGTTCTTCCTTGATGGCTTTTGAAAGCTTTGGAGAGCTTTGTTGTACTTTGTAATTTTGAAGAATTTGCATAAAGTTTTGATGTTCTCAACATGGAAGGAGATGTGAAGTAGACGTAATGGAGCACATTAGAATGTAAGGTGAAGTAGATTTCATTTTGTAATTTTGTTTTGATTTCATTATGTCATTTGATTGCTTTCAAGTTTCATAGTTTAGATTTTCCATTCATGCAATTTTAATTCATGTAAGTGTGTTCAACCAGTTGATTGTAGATTAGTTTTTCTTTACATGTTTTTGCATCAAATAGTGACATGAGATTTGCCTCTATGCTGACTTTGTTTTTTTTATCTTTTCAATTTCAGTTATGTTTTGATTTCAGTCTTATTCATTTGCTTTGTTAGTTAGTTTAGATATCAACTCACTCATGTCATTGACGGTTACCTCCGAAAGCCATAACAGGACTAATGGCGAGGGATCGAATTATGAATGTGTAATTTGATTTTAGTTTTACTTTTCTGCAATTAGATATTAAATTGCTCATATCATTGACGGTTACCTCCGAAAGCCATAGCGGGACTAATGGCGAGGGATCGAATTATGAATGTGTAATTTGATTTTAGTTTTACTTCTCTGCAATTAGATATTAAATTTCTCATATCATTGACAGTTACCTCTGAAAGCCATAGCAGGACTACTGGCGAGGGATCGAATTATGTATGTGTAATTTGATTTTGGTTTTACTTTCCTTGCAATTTTTAATTTCTTTGAGTGCAGTAGCTTAAATCACTTTTCTATATTTAGACAACAGCAGAGATAATAGTTCATGATCAGTAGTTCATTATTTACTTGTTTGAATAGTAGCACATTTTCCATTCTTGTTCAAGCATTACTGTCATCACTAGTACATTCTAAGACCTTCTGAAGTGTTAAGTTATGGAAATCATTATAGAGGACATAATTGCCTTAAAATATGTATCCATACTTGCCTTCTAGAGACTTAGGAATAGGATTTCCATTTGCGTTAGACACTTTAGGAGATCAACAAGAACAAAACCCTAAAACAAAACAAAAACTATAAAACAACGAAGTAAGAAAAAGATTAACTAAGCACATATGTTGCACCACACTTCATCAGTTTATGATACCCGGATTGATAATTTATGTAGAGCAATTTAAGACGTTAAATTTACTAGACATCAGCCTACCCATGGTCCGCGGACCATGGGAATGTATAAATAGAGTGAGGCTCTAAGTGTAGAGGTAGCTTTATTTTGATCTAAAGTGTTATGGGTTCTTGAATGCGATATTCGCTTTGAGTCTGTAAGTCTGGGTCGTGGTTGGTAGTAGTAAGAGTAGGCTCTGCAGCTGTGTGCGCAGAGGCCTGGTAGAGTCCACAGCTATGTGCGCGGACCCCTGCAGCTGTGCGCACAGGGTAGGAAGTGGATTGTAACTAGAAAAATCATTAATAAAGATAATTTGGTTTCAGAACATCGCGTATCTATTTCTATATTTCTGTTTATGCATCTGGTTACAGTTTATGATTGCATGCATGTTTATTTATGTTGAATGGTAAATGAAAGTGTTGAGCCCTCTTAATTTAGTTCAAGATATATAATAATAATAATAAGCTCAGTAAAGGGTAAAGAACACTTGCGCCCTCCATTTAAGCCGTGCACAGGTAATTGCACTAGACAGACAGCTGCGCGGAAGTAGCGCAGCACGTAGAGTGGGACCGTGAGCCTTCCAAGACCCATCAAGACATCCCAAGGGTGTGGAAACCTGGTTCCAACACCCTCCCATAGTACCTTGGGTGAGACCTTAGCCTACACTCCACGGACTGTTGTTAAAAGGGTCGGTAGTGCGGAATTTTTTTGGCTAAAACACTTCTGAACCTGGGTCAGACCCCAATAAGCCAACAGTCATGTAGGTCCCAAGCACCTCAATAGCTCTATTCTCTTTGGTCTTCTCATATGCTTTCACCTGAGCACTGCTAGAAGGTCCCCCTGATTCTTGAGACACTAGTGGAGGAATTTAAGGACCCTTGAAGATGTCATGAGCAATAAATGTCTTCCAAGAGATGTTGAGGAAGCTAAGATGATGAAGCACAATCATCTTGATCAGGGAATAATGATAGAGATTGCTCATCTGCTAAGGGTATGGCTTTTTCTACACAAAATGGGTCATCTTCTCAATATCCCTGAACAAGAAATAAGGGAGGTTTAACATCCTCACCCTAGTAAAATGCATGAGAAGCCGGATGTGATAGGTGTAGACCCTGGAAAATCTGCCCTCACAAGTGAAATGTTTCATGATGATTTTCATCATGGAGACATACTTGTCTTGAAGGAATCTGAAAGGAAAACATCCTTTTACCTCATTTCTGTACCTGGGTTTGATATAAGGCTCATAATAGTGTTCATCCAGGTCCTGTGCCTTGTACCACTTCTCCCCTACATTCAGAATCCTAGTTGCATCCACAATAATGGAAGGTGAAACTGAAATGTCACCCCAGCAAGAGTCACCTTTTTGTCCTGAAGATGGGCTAAAAAAATCTTGGTGAGCTCAGGATGGTGTTGAACTATCTCTACCTGTTCGTAGAACTCATAACACCCTAGATGTCTGAAACAAGTGATAGCCAACTAAGAGGCCTGCAACTCTCTGAGGTTTGATGGCTCTTCACTGATAATTCTGCCTCCCTTGTGTGGTTTTCTCTGATGTCAAGGTTTATTGTCGAACTGTCACTGCCGATGTTTTCCTCCTCCTCATAGTTTCTGTCTTCTCTGTCCATGTTTGCAAAGTTTGAGGCTGTGCACTCCTAGAAAAGGGATGAAGGGAGTGAGTGAGAATGATTTAGGAGTGGGGGAATGGGAAATGACCTTGTGAGGCATTTTGGTGGGCTAGAAAATGAAGGGGAGGGTATGAATCATGAAAATGAGGGAGAGAGGTTTGGGTCTTTCTGAAACATAACTTTTGGGATGAAGGATGAGGGGGTATTGAATTTTATGAAGTGATGTAGGGAAGGGGTTTAGGGTTTTCGTGATAGGTGGTGGGAGAAATAGAGGGGATTAGGGTTTTTATAATGTAATTGAGGGATAAACTAGGGTTTGACATTTGTCATGGTAAATTCCTTCAAACATTTCAATTTCAACTTCAATGATGAGGTATAGGGAGGGCACTTACTCGTTTGAGAGATGAGAGGGTGGCTTGGGAAGTTTTTATGAAGTTTGAGGCCTTTCTGGTCTTTGCTATTCAACGTGAAACACCATGCTACAGGCACACAACACCCTCTTGAACATGCAGCACAGTGTTAATTTGCATTTTCGAAAACGCCCTACGCACATCACCAATCCCTGAATGCGCAACACCACCTCCACTGCCTAAAACGTGTAGCGCCAAACTCCAGAAGTGCAGCACCACTTCCACTGCCTGAAACGCATAGCACCAAACTCCAGAAGCACAGTGCCACTTCTCCTTGGCCCAAAACTCACTCAACCACTCCTCTTTTCTTCACTTTTTGACTCCTTCTTTGCCAAATGAGAATGATGAACTTGAAAATGAAATGTGACACCTTATATAGGAATAGATTTTGATTTTTTACTAGAAAAACCCACTTTCTAATGTTTCTTGGCCTTTTTCAAATCTCTGTTTTTAATGCCTTCCCTTCTTTGTTCCTTTTCAGGTGGATGATGCTCAACTTGAACTGTTTTTTGCAGTGTTTCTTTGTCTTGTAGCAAGGAGAGATGCATTGGTGCATCTAGGATCATTTATTACATAAAGTGACTTAAAATTACATAAGAAATACAAGTTAACTCAAAATACTCTATTTTCACCTCAAAAACATGTTTTTTGAGGTGAAAATTACATTAGCTAAAAAGATAATTATATAGTGAATATGACTTACAAGTCATCATGCTACATTTATTTATCATCCTCATACCCTTGCTGCCCTTTATTTACATCTCTAAATCATGCCCTTGACCTTGGAAATGAAAGCCTATGACCTAATGAAAATATGCCCTATGACCTAATGAAAACATGATTTCCAATTGACCATCAAACCATGATTGAAGACAACATGAAGAAGGGTCAACAACAATTCTTTATGAGAGAGAAATTAGATTTTTTGAAAAGAAGACAACCATCAGTGGATCAGTTTGACATGACCTAATGAAATGATGTAAAAATTTCAGTATGGGACCTCTAAAAGGAAAATGCAAAGAGCAAATTTGATCCCTAATGGAAGTATGCAAATACTGACACTAACATTGGCCTTATTGGGGATGGCAGCTCCTTGGAGGTGTCAAGAACACCGTAGACCAAGTGCCTAGCTGATTGGGCCAATAAGGTCAAATAAACAGAAGACTAAAGCAAGGAAATCCGCCTTTTTTTACAATTTTAGAGAAAAATGACTCACAACCGACTCTAATCTTGACTATAAACCAAACCAACCAAACTCAACACAAAACATTCAGGATTTATAGTCTTTACTTTGGGCCCCAAGCTCAAATGACAGTGTACTTGAAATCTTGCAAGGAAAAGTAAACCGGTATATACAATGAAGGTGAAGTAACTTCAGGGAACAACCTCAAAATTAGTAGTGTTTCAGGAGCCTACCATTCACTAGTCCTCCTGAGCACTCTTGACCATCCATTTCCTTTATAAAAAAATGCATTCTTTCCTCGATATGCTAAGATCTTATACGGTCCTTTCCATAGATTGTCAAACATACCATGCTTCCCTTTTTCTTCATTCTATGCATCCCACTACAGCACTACATCTTCCAGCTGAAACTTTTCTGCTTTGGTTTTGCAGTCATAAATTTTCTTTATCTTCTCCTGCAATCGTAAAGTGTTTTGGGAAACCTCTTCCCTTATTTGTTGAAGGTGAATCATTTGATTAATTCTGCGCTAAATATCATCCTCTTCGTTGCCAGCTTCCTGTAATAATCTCATGACCGAGACTGCAAGTGATGTGGGAAATACTATATCAGTACCATAAACCAACTCAAAAGGTGACATACCTATTGATTTCTTACTGCTCACTCTATCTACCCACAAAGAATTAACAAGCTTTCGATGCCAATTCTTCTTGCTTGCCTCCAACATTTTCTTGATAATGTTCACCAAGGATTTATTTGATGACTCAACCAATCCATTGCCCTATGGGTAGTATGTCGTGGAGTGACCCAATGTAATATTGTACTTGTTGAAAAACTCGACCATCCTTTTTGATTTAAATGCTACTGCATTATCTGTAATAAACTTGTGAGGGCAACCAAAATGAGACAAGATATTAGATTCTAAAAACTGGATAATTAGCATGTCTGTGGCTTGCCTTGTCAGAATGGCCTCAATCCACTTGGTGAAGTAACCGGTAGCTATCAAAATCCATTTGTGTTGTGCTGATGATGTAGGATGGATTTCTCCTATGAATTCAAGTCCCCACTGCTGGAAAGGTGCATTTACTTCAACTGGCTTCAGAGGAAGAGGGAGCAACTTCCTTTTTCCTTGAAAAACTTGGCATTCATGGCAGCTCATAACCGTCTTATATAAATCTGAAAACGAAGTTGGCCAATAATATCCTGCTCTAAACACTTTGTTATCTATTGTTTTCCAAAACAAATGACCACCACAATCACCTCTATGAAAATCATTAATTACTTACTGAGCTTCATCTTCAACCAAACAATTAAGAAGAACTCCTCCTGGATCTTTCCAATATAGAGCACTATTTAAAATGTAGAATTTTGCAGACTTTGTTTTAGTGACCTACCTTTACTTCTTGACATTCCAGGAGGTGGCAAAGGATGCTAAAGAACATAAACTATATCAGAATACCAAGGAAATTTGAGAAACATTTCTGATACTTGAATGAGTGAGCCAACATCTTCATCATCTGACATTTCTACAATGAGATTTATGTCTAGAGCATGCAAATTTGATTCAGCCATTAGTTTTGCCAAGCCTTGTCCTTTGATCAGTTTGGTAGGCTTAATCTGAAGATCATACTCCAACATTGTTGCTATCCACTTACCTCTTCTTCCCTCCAGATCAGTTTGCATGAGAACATCCTTGATAGCTATGTTAGGAACATATGTTATGGTATGTGAATGAAAAATGTATACTTTGAAATCCTTCAATGCTTTAATAAGAGCAAGATATTGTTTTTCAATGATATTGTAATACAAAGCAACATCTTTAATAGTCCTACTGAAAAAGGAAATGGGTTGCTCCACCTGATACCTGTTTTGCATCAACACTGCAACCATAGTATGCTCAGACGCAAATGAAACTATAATAAAATCATGAGTATAATCAGGACTGATCAAAACTGGGGCTATGGTCAAAGCAAACTATGCCAATTTGAATGATTTCATGGCATCCTCGGTCCATTTCACAGTGTTGTCCTTTTTCAACATATTATTTAATTCACGTAAATGCTCAGCCAAATTTGGTATAAATCTGCATAAGAAATTCATCTTACTGTTGAAAGCTTGAATCTCTTTTTTGTTGTGCAGAAAGTCTGTTTGTTGGATTGCTTCCACCCTTGAATAATCAATGCGAATACCATCTTTAGAAATTATATGACCAAGGAGTTTATCTTCGTCCATGGAAAAAATACTCTTTTTCAGGTTTAGAGAAATCCTAAACTTCCTACATTTCTGAAAGGCAATCCTTAAGTTGTGCAAATGCTCATCATCAGAACCAGAAAATACCATCAAATCATCTAAATAGACTATCAAGAAAACATCCTTCTCATTAGCAAAAGCTATGTCCATTACCCACTAAAAAGTGGCTCTGGCATTCTTCAACCCGAATGGAATTTTGGCATACTGAAAATTTCCCCATGGTGTTATGAAGGCAGTTTTGTCTTGGTCTCTTTCATGCACCAAGATCTGATTATAGCCAGAGTAGCCATCCAGTAGTGACATCCATGATGCTCCAACTACTCTTTGTAGAATATGATCCATCTTAGGAAGAGGGTAATTATCCTTTAAGGACACTTTGTTGAGGTTCTGGAAATCTATGCACAACCTTATTTCTCCAGTCTTCTTTTATACCAGGACCAAATTTGAAATCCAATTAGAAAATCTAATTGGAACAATAATGCCATCTTTAAACAATCTATTTACCTCTTTCTTGATGGATGGCAGCAGCTTTGGATTGATTCTTCTCAACTTCTGTCTAAAAGGTTTTTGATCTGGCTTGATAGGAATAGTATGCTAAATGATATTCTTGTCATACACTTTCAAATCTAAATAATCCCATGCAAAAACAATAGAAAATTCAAAGAGTAACTTAACATACTTAGCTTTTGTTCAAGAGACAATGTTTTTGATAACTTCACAAGCTTGATTTGATCAGTTGTTCCAAGATTTACATCTTCAACTCCTTTGTTCGTAGGAACCAAGGTTGGTTTTCTCACCACATCATCCTGATCAAAGAGCTCCTTTAAAGGTATGAGACCTCTAGGAATAATATTATCCTTTAGCTATAAAACCTCCATCTGATTTACCTCAATATCTTGTTCATCAGAATCACAAACATCATCAATGAAAGCATTCTTAAACTTTCCTTCATTTTGCAAAAAGGCATTAATTTCATTGTCATCCCAAAAAACTTGCCAATACCTCAAATTATCAGGAACAACAGGCCTATGTTTGACATGAATTTCAAATTTGTTGCTAGAATTCATTGGAATATTCAAATTGTTGGCCACAATGGCGAGTGAATCTACAATGATGTTTTGATTCCGGGGTATTGTTGTCAAGGTGTATTCCGGAAACATCTTCAAAATATCTAGGACTGCATTTCTGTAGGCTCTCATCCGCAGATGCTTTGCTTGATATTCTCCTTGTTTAATCACCAGCTCTGAATCACCATAAACATAAATTCTTTTCACGCCTAGTTTCTTCAAAATTTTCAAACATATAATCAACACCTCATACTCGACTTCATTATTAGAGAAATCAAAAGCTAACTTGTAGGAACATACTCTAACATTACTTGGGACTCTGGAAGGTTGGAAAGCAGGGCTTCGAATCCAAATTCCAATACCAACACCGTCTTTACCCACAACACCATTGAAGTCCATGCTCCAAAGGCCGACTTCATCTTCCAGATGCTAGAATTTTGTTTCTTTCTTAACCTTACCTTCGCTTATTACTTCATTTTTCCGCTATTCACTGATCTTTTGCTATTGTGTAAGCTGCTCAGAAGAAATTTCTATTTTTTCTTTTTCCTGATTAAGAATTTCCCTAAAATTCTCAAAAAAAATTGGTACATCATCTACCTCTACAAGCTAAATATCTACATCATTCAATCCACTATCAGAGTACAAAACAAAAGACTCTAAATCAGTACGTATGTTATTTATCGTATGATTCACAGGCTTCTCTTTACTAGTGATCATATACTTCATTTTCTTTTCCTGGTACAACTTCCTCAATTGACCGAAAACAGGGATGGTAGCATAAGAGAAGTCAAGTTGTAAAGTTCCTTTGAGTTTAGCACTCCATGATCTAGATAAGAGCATACCAAACCGAGGTGGTATATCAGCAACCACCACATCCATCAAGACATTTTTGTCTGGGATTTGATCTAAAGAAACCACCAAATATTTTATGAGACCAATGCAACGAACTCTACCAGAGTCAAATGAGTACAAATCATGATATTTCTAGGTGATATCCAAGCCCAATGTTTCCATAATGGCTTTGGGCATCAAATTATGGGAATCTCTGGAATATAACATGGCATTATGGAGAAAATACTCATGCAGTCTAAGACTCTGATAAAAGGGAGCGACTTTGCTATTTTCAAGCTAACCTTCTATGGCTGGACCAAAAATGAGCTCATGATAATCATCCTCGACATTCACCATGTTGGACAAAGGATCTATTTGCAATATTATAGATACATGGTGTTTATAATTACTATTCTTAACATGCTCAGTCAAAGGAATGGACACTTTTAATTTAGCAATTTCACTTTCTAAATGAAAGGATGAAACTTTTTCTACCTCTTTGACACCATTTTCCTTCTTATCTATTTGCTCTTTTGTTGCACTATCCTTTTGCTGATTGTTCTTCTCGTTTGCAGCAACATTTGTTGATGGTACCTTACTGGGATTCGGATTAGCAAGCTCTTTGCCTTTCTTCTGAATGTTTGAGGAATCACTCTTTGAATGGGATTCACTGGTACATCTCTACTCCTTAAAGAGTACTACCTCTAATGTGCAGTCAAATAATTCATATAACCACAGTGATAATCATCAAATTCAACCTCCAAAACCACATCATTAGCTAAGATCTAATCCTCATCCCTTTGAATGTCTGGAACTTCTACGCATTCTTCATCTTTGGTAAGAAATATGGGCATACCATCAGTAGTGAAAAAGTGATTTGTTTCAATTATCAGATCGTCCTCCTCTTCTTCTTCCATTCCCTGAACATAATTCTGCTATAAGGGAGTTTTGATCTGTTGTTGTTGTGCTGGTTTCTCTGGTGCTTTTTGTTCTCTTTGTTTGATTTTGAATTGGGCTGCTATTGTCCTCTAAAATTTGGATTCTGGATTTGTGGTTCAGGTCTATCTGTGATGGATAACTGGTCAACCATCCTTTCCACTGTTTGGATCAATGTATCCATCTTTGCATCCGAAGTAGATGCTTCTTCTTTCATGGTCACTCTTTTCTCGGATCTCATTCTTGCTCTTTTGGCCAACAAGTTTTCTTCTATGCTCATAGCATTCTTTTGCATGTCTTCTAGTGTTGTAGGATCACGTTCCCACAACTGATATGCCATATCAGCATCGAAGCCATTTGGAAACTTGAGCAAAGCTAATCCCTCCGGTGGTTTATTGTTTGCAGGAATAACATTGTATACTGCATTAAACCTCACACAATAGTCTTGCACACTCTTGCCAACATTCCTTTTGATGTTCTCATACTCGGACAAAATTTGAAGTGGATTCTTCTTCACCTCCCATCGATCTAGGAACTTCCTATGGAGGATTGGTAAAGTGGTGATAGAGGCTTTTGGTAAGGCTCTGAACCATTTCCGAATTTCACCTCCAAAGCTTTGCACAAACAACCTCATCGTCACATCTTCAATTTCTACTTCATGGAGGTCAAAGAAATCATTCATTTTATCTACATGTTGCTAAGTTGTAATGGTTTGAGTGGCATCAAAGAAAGGTATTTTGGTTTGATAATCAGTGGGCATGGCACTAAGATTCTGAGGTAAAACAAGGGGTGCATACTGTGCAGCCATAACTTGAGGTGGGAGAGGTGGATTTAAAGCAAGGATGGGGGTACTCATTATATTCAAAGGGGAATTAACAACAGCTGGAGTAGTATGAACAATATGTAAAGATGAAATAAGTGGGTAATGTATTGTTTGAGTTGTAGTAGATGTAAAAGAGATACTTTGAAAATCAAAAGATGGCCTATTTTTCACCCAAGTGTCTACGTTTGAAGTAAGGTTCTGTAACTGATCGAGAGCATGAATAAGATGTGACCCTGATTTACTTTGGGTAAACAAGTCTTCAACGGGGTTATCAAGAGGTATACAAGAATCAATAACTATTTAATCAATCTAACTCAAAGACTTATTGTGAAATAGACTTTGCTCAAAATGAATATCAAACTCAATATCTTGCAGAGTGTCTAACCTTTATGGGAGTGAATGAACACGAGGAATGAAAACTTCACTTGATTGTTCTTCTGCTACGCTAAATTTCTTTGCAGCTTTCTTAGATTTCCGCCCAATTTTGTGAGGATGAGTGACAAGGGCTAGAGGATTCAAATCTAGATTGGATTTGGTGTACTTTATCGAAGCCAGTATGCTCAAATTTTCAAATATTATATATTGCTTTACAAATTTCTGATTCAACCTAGTAAATTCTAAAACTCATCATCCACAAGTTTAGGAATTCAAATGAAAGATTAGGCTGAAGGAAGGCAATGCCAGGGTAACCACAAACCACGCTTAGCCAAGTAGCTAGCCCTACTAGGCCAGGAGAGGGCTCTCTTCGTAAGGATCTCAGCTAAGATGAATGGATCAGAAAAAGGATTTTAGGCTAGGTATTGTAGCACAAATTTTTGATTGGATTTTGAAGGGGTTTTACTGGATCAAGAGGAGCTGGACAATTTAGGGCTAGGGAACTAGGTCAAAATTGCAGGGTGTTCAATGGGGTAAGGTAGATATAAGGTTTAGCACTTTAGGGCTTGATGGATGAGATGTTTTAAGACTGGTGAGAGGCTAGGAATAGCATGTGATTACCATGGATCCTTCCCAAACTGTAGAAAACATATAATGGTGAATATTTCCCCAAAGCAGAGCAGTGATGTAATGGATTCTACCTATCAACTTGAAAACATTCACTTAGAAGCAATGAAATGATTAACTAAATACAAAAAACATACTAACATATGATCACAAGAGAAGAAACTGTACTAAAACTCTATACCAAATGGATCCCAGAAAAATAGTTGCAATTCCTATTACTCTCCTGCTAAACTGCTACAAAATGATGTACAATCAAGGTATGAGCATTCAGCTGAGTCCAACCCTATACAATGAGAAAGAAGAAGAATATATAGGAATTTTTTCAACCTCTTCCCATCCTCAGGGGTTGAATCCCTAAGATGAGGAGCTAATCTAACCAACACAGAACAAGAAACAGGAATATAGGCATCTTAACAGCTTGCCTCTAAAAGTGAAAAACTAATTCATTTGAGCTCAAATTAACTTTTAATGTAATGAATATGCCCTCTACTACTAATTATCTATAATATTTACAAGCTAAGTCATCATTTACATCAGTAAAACATCCTCCATGAGAGAAAATCTATGAACACAGTCAAAACATAGAAAAATAGCCATCGTGTGCAAACTTTGCCCTAAGTGTAGCACCACTTTCAGGTCCTTTTTGGAAACCTTCCCAGAATCCAAATTGAGCTCATGATAGCTCATTGGAAATTTCTTCAAGTCTAATTTCCAAAGCACCTTGAATTTCGTCATTTTAAGCTCATTTGACCCCTCAAAAGTTGATTCTCCCAACACTACTTTTGTGTGTCCAAAAAGTGGCAAAAAGGTCATTTTTAGGGTGTTTTTTTACTTTTGGTGGACCAGTTCTACCCCAAAAACTTAGAAAATCCATAGGATGCATGTACTCAACACTATGAATCCAAAAATTCAAGCCATTTATCCATTGGATGCCCTTGGTGCTACGCGTTGAGCCAGATTTTTATATGTGCAATTTCCAAAATTTGCAAAAAGCAAAATCTCCTCCAAACCTGACCAAAATTGGTGAGAAGCAGCACCATAAAGCATATTGATGAGCCAAGGAAGCTTCAACAAGAAAAATAAGCCTATACTCCTCTTTTTTTCCCTTTAGAGCTCGCCTTAACCTAACTTTCATATTTTTGATCTTCATGTTGCAAATATTTTTTATGGTCTTGTGCTTGATCATCTAATTGTCCCTATTGGCCTTTTGCAACAGCTTCTCTAGGTGAAAATTGACACTCTCAAGCCAAGTCTCTCTATCATTCTCAATTTCCTTTTCAATAGGAGACAAACTGACTAGTGCCTCCTTGTCACTTTGTTGTTTTACCTTGAGAAGTTCCAACTCCATGAAGACCTACTTATCACTCAACTGCTTGTTCTCTTGTTCCAAATATGTGATGACATACTTGTCTCTCTCCAAATTGTCCATCAATTCTTGGAATTGAGCCTCCTTTTCCCGTATGATGATTTCCTTTATTGTTTCTTCATCCTGAGCCTCTAAGTCAATTGTTTGAGTATAATGCTGCTCAGACTCATCATGCTTTGTCAAATCAAAATCTCTCTTCCTCCTCATCATCAAAGCTTCCTACGGTGGCTTTTCTTTCCCTTTGTGCAGCTGCTGCACCTGTACCTGTTGTGTTGATGAAGAAAGCAAAGCCCCTTCCACATCTTGTGGAGCTAGCATTTTCCTATGAGTTGATGAAGAAGGCAAGGTCCCTTCCACATCTTGTGGAGAAAACACTTACCTATCAGCTGCAAACAATCTCCTTGTGCCCCTATAATATTTCATGTAGGTTCCGGGCACCTTAATAGCTCTAATATCTTTTGCCTTCTCATTTGTTTTCACCTGAGCACTGCTAGAAGGTTCCCTTGATTCTTGACAGACTAGCAAAGGAATTTTAGGACCCCTGAAGATGTCATGAGCAATAAATGTCTCCCAAGAGATGTTGAGGAGGCTAAGATGATGAAGCACAATCATCTTGATTAGGGAATAATGATAGATACTACTCATTTGCTAAGGGTATGGCTTTTTTTGCACAAAATAGGCCATCTTCTCAATATTCCTCAACAAGAAATAAGGGAGGTTTAACATCCTCACCCTGGTAAAATTCATGAGAAGCCTAATGTGATAGGTGTACAGCCTGGAAAATATACCCTCATAAGTGAAATATTTCATGATGATTTTCATCATGGGTGCATACTTGCCTTCAAGGAATTTGAAAGGAAAAAGTCTTTTCGCCTCATTTCTATACCTGGGTTTGATATAAGGCTCATAATATGTTCATCCAGGTACTTTTCCTTGTACCACTTCTCCCCTACATTCAGAATCCTGGTTACATCCACAATAATGGAAGGTGAAATTGTAAATGTCACCCCAGCAAGAGTCACCTTGTTGTCTTGAAGATGGGCTACAAAAAGCCTGGTGAGCTCAGGATGGTGTTGAACTCTCTCTACCTACTCACAGAATTCATAGCACCCTATATGTTTGAAACAAGTGATGGCTCTTCCCTGATAATTCTACCTCCCTTGTGTGGTTTTCTCTGATGTCAAGGTTTATCTATCAAACTGTCATTTCCGGTGTTTTCCTCCTGCTCATAGTCTTTGTCTTCTCTGTCCATGTTTGCAAAGTTTGAGGTTGTGCACTCGTAGAAAAGGGATGAAGAGAGTGAGTGAGAGTGATTTAGGAGTGGGGGAATGGGAAGTGACCTTGTGAGGTATTTTGGTGGGCTAGAAAATGAAGGGGTGGGTATGAATCATGAAAATGAGGGAGAGGGGTTTGGGTGGGATGAAGAATGAGGGGGAATTGAATGTTATGAAGTGATATAGGGAAGGGGTTTAGGGTTTTAACGATAGGTGGTGGGAGAAATAGAGGGGATTAGGGTTTCTATAATGTAATTGAGGGAGAAACTAGGGTTTGACATTTGTCATGGTAAATTCCTTCAAACATTTCAATTGCAACTTCAATGATGAGGTATAGGGAGGGCACTTACTTGTTTGAGAGATGAGAGGGTGCCTTGGGAAGTTTTTATGAAGTTTGAGGCCTTTCTTGTCTTTGCTGCTCAACGCGCAGTGCCATGCTACAGGCGCGAGGGCACTTACTCGTTTGAGAGATGTGAGGGTGGCTTGGGAAGTTTTTGTGAAGTTTGAGGCATTTTTAGTCTTTGCTAGTCAACGCGCAGTGCCATGCTATAGGCGTGCAATGCCCTCCTGAATGCGCAACGCAGTGTTAATTTGCACTATCGAAAACGCCATATGCGCAGTGCTTAGCTTGTATGTGCAGCGCCAATTCCTAAATACGCAGCGCCACCTCCATTGCCTGAAACATGTAACGCCAAACTCTAAAAGCGCAATGGCACTTCCATTTCCTGAAACGCGCGGCGCCAAATTCCAGAAGTGCAATGCCACTTCTCCTTGGCCCAAAACTCATTCAACTGCTCCTATTTTCTTCACTTTTTGACTCCTTCTTTTCCAAATGAGAATGATGAACTTGAAAATGAAATGTGACAACTTATATAGGAGTAGATTTTTGTTTTTTACTAGAAAAACCCACTTTCTAATTTTTCTTGGCCTTTTTCAAATCTCTGTTTTTAATGCCTTCCCTTCCTTGTTTCTTTTCAGGTGGATGATGCTCAACTTGAACTATTTTTTGTAGTGTTTCTTTGTCTTGTAGTAAGGAGAGATGCATTGGTGCAGCCGGGATCATTTATTACATAAAGTAAATTAAAATTACATAAGAAATACAAATTAACTCAAAATACTCTGTTTTCACCTCAAAACATGTTTTTTGAGGTGAAAATTACATTAGTTAAAAAGATAATTATATAGTGAATATGCATTACAAGCCATCATGCTAGATTTATTTATCATCCTCATACCCTTTCTGCCCTTTATTTACAGCTCTAAATCATGCCCTTGACCTTGGAAATGAAAGCCTATTACCTATTGAAAATATGCCCTATGACCTAATGAAAACATGATTGCCAATTGACCATGAAACCATGACTGAAGACAACGTGAATAAGGGTCAGCAATTATACTCTATGAGGGAGAAATTAGATTTTTTGAAAAGAAGACAACCATCAGTGGATTAGTTTGACATGACCTTGTTACACTAAAAAATGTCACCTTGACTACTTACAGTTAGTATGGCTCAAATCAACAGTCATGCTACCCTCTTAGGCAAGTCTTATGCCTCTGTTATCCATCTCAAACTCAAAGAAGAGAGAAAGTCTTGTAAAAACTATGTTTATCTCTGGGGTCGCAGATTCTCTCTAGCCTTACCTGCGGGGACGCTGACCTTGTTCACAAAATCTGCGTCCATGGACGCTCTGTATGTTAAGGGACAGGTGCGTCCCTCTGTAAAAGGCAAAATGCGCGAGTTTTATCTTGAAAAAGTTACTTGTGGTTACTTCTAGAACATTCTAGAGGTCGGTTTGATGAAATGGATGCGCCTCCAGTTGGTTCATGTATCTCTATTAAGGGGGAACTTATCCCATCAATAAGGGAGCTATCCCACCCAAAGAGGGGGATGATCCCATTGATAGTGGACCTGAATAACCTCTTTACAGCACTATAAATAAAGGCATTGAGCCAGAAGGAGAAGAGGTTGGAGCTATACATTTTCTTTGGGTAAATGCTGCAGGATTTAGGTCTTCCATTAGAGCCTTTGTGAGGAGAGATTGTCTTCACTTGATTCTACTTGGGAGAGGGTGAGCTTTGTCAAAGTAGAGGAAAACCCTTGATGGACCCTGGGAGGAACTTGCACAACACCAAGGCCAGGTTGTAAGAGTTTCTTTGTTTCGTTATTAATACAAACTGGTTTATTTTTCTCAATAGCTTGTGTTAATGAGTTATTTCATGTGTTCCTTGGTCTGCATGTTGAATATATGTTTTATTATATGAAATACAAGTGCTTGGTAATTGTTTGATTGTTTGTGGTTGCAGGAATTGACTTGAAGGAGGAGCTCATCCGGATCGTCAAGAACGGACTTCAACAACAGCGTTTTGGAATAAGGTAAGCCTAAACACTTGTAGTTTTCATGTTGTAAAAGGTGTATTTAGAGAAAGATCACTCCATTTTGTCTTGTTTGTCATTAGAATGTCTTAGACTTCTAGGAAGGTCAGTCGTGTCCGCACCCTTGACAAATTCCGTGTGACAAATTGGCGACTCCACTGGGGAATCCATTAATGAGAGAGTCTTTTCCTTTATATGAACTTTGCTTTGAGAAAATCATTTTTATTTTCTGGTTTTTGACTGTGAGAATTAGTATTTGGGTGGCTTAGCTTCAGATTTAGTTAGATTTGGTTTTTCTTCATTTTTTCAGAAGGACGCACCCTCTGAGTACTGCACAGTGCGTCTTTGGACGCGCTGTTGCCGTCTGCACAGAGCGGGGCCGCACCTGTGACAACGGGTTGCCTGCGTCTTCCTGTAAACTTTAAGAAAATTCCATTTTTGCTTTAAATTTCTTTTAGATTTTGTTTTTCCTTAGTGTTTTCTGCCCAGATCCTTTAGTACCCTGTCAAAAATTTTCACCTGAACTTGTTTTGTGAGCTTTGAGTGTTTTAGTGGTTTTCAACGAAGTTTAGACCTAGGGTTTGATTTTTGGAAAGGCTTTGTAGTGACTTTGATAGTAGAAAGTTGTCCAGCCTTAGATCTCTCTGGTTAGTCAACCTTCTTAGAAGTCGGGCCTGTCGTAAAGTCTCCTTTTGTGAGCAACTTGCCATTTGAGTTGTTTTGGGTCAAATTTCGATTTGCTTGTTTATAAAGTATTGATTTCCATTTTACAAAAAGAACAAAAAGATTAGAATTTTGTTTTGACTAGTTTTTGGTTCTGCAATAAGCTAGTCCTTGATTTGATTGTGATCAAGTAAAACACCTTAGAAATAATCATTGTTAGTTTTGGCCTCGTTAAGATTGCTTAGAATAAATTTGCCTTTAGTTTGCTTATGAGTGCATTTTCATAGATTTTAAGAGTTGTTAAGATTGATTTTTGGTTATATTAGATTTATTTGCTTTATTAAAAGAAAAATACAAAAACATCTTCTTAAAAAGTCTTGTTTCAAGTAGCTTTTTGTTTTTGAAAGAAGAAAAGAGTTTTTTCGTGCATGTAAAGAGAGGTTATGTTTTTATGCTTGGAAAAGACAAACGAATTGTTTCTTTGATTGTCTTCAATTAAGAAGTTGCTTTTATAAAGATTGCATTCTCTCAACTTTTTAGTTAAGCAATTCATCGAAAAAGTAAAGTAGTGGATAAATCATTCTAGGTGCATTTTGTAGTGGTTTCGAGTCGAGTCAACACACCACTGGTTTCACTTCCATCACCTTTTGACTTAAGAAACAACCTTAAAAGTAACGCTTAAATTAAAATCAATCTAGTAATCTTTATTTTTCTAGGGCTCTGAAGCACCAACATAGCTTAGGCTAGGGTCTTGGAGTAGGTGAGTACTTAACTCTCCAAGACTACAAAACCAAACAGATAGTCTATCTTGAGTAGAACAAATCCAATTGTTTCAGTTACATTCTGGGAAAGCTCCTCTTAAAGGAGAAGCACGAGCTCGTGTCCGAACCAGTGAGGGGATCATTCCTCCCTCGTTGGGAACGACGCCAGGCAGTACGTATTACAAACGGTAAACCTCGGATTAACCATTGTCGAGGAGCCAGGGGTCACTTATCGGTAAACCTTGGATTGTTGTCAAGGAGCCGGTAAGGGGATTGGAGCTTGCTACTCTGCCCTTGCGTGCTGTCGGAGTTTAGACTGTTCCCCCAGGTGTAATTGTTGTGATTGGTAACCTTAGTGGCCATAATATCTAGGATTCTACCCAAGGTGACGGTGGAGGGAAGGTCCCACTGTACCTGGAGCAGACGTCGGTTATACTCACTTGGATTTTCTGGGGGGTTCGCTTCACTTCGAGACGGTTAAAGTGGAGGAACTTGGTCCAGTCTATTCATTAAGCAGGTTGCCGGGGTAACTGTTCCACCCACCATTTCTGTACTGAATCCTGCGAGGTTGGGCCTAATCACCAACTAGCGCTTTTGGTCCGGAAGACTACTGTTTGTGTGTGGTTTGACGCTCTAGATTATTTAGGCGTGTGCTTCAAATTTGTTTGGTTCTTTAGAAGACTTTAGGTGGTTTGATTTGAAATTTTTTACTTTGTTTTCGTGTGTTGTAGTTAAAATCTTTAATTGTGGCGGAATTACCGAGACAGTCCCGTAGACTTCGGGGCAAGTCTCCTGAGATTGTTACCGGAATAGATTTGTTAAGAAAACTCCGTAAATCGCGGGGTGAATCTCCTGAAGACATTCCGGGTCATTTAGAAGGGTTAAAGGTCCTTGTAACTCCTCCTAGTGGCAGTAGAGTAGGATCACCTGAAGAAGGAGAATCTTCCTTGGTAGTCCATCCAGATTACCAAAGTTTAGAAACAGGTTACAATCCCGAAGCTGTTACAGTTTCCGAGCTTGCTGGTAGTTTTTCATCTGCCAGTGAAACAGGCGAAGAACCTGAAATTTCAGAACCTGTTACTCCAACTCCTAGTGTTCCTGATTCACCAAGAATAGAAAGAATTATCACCGAAAATCTTCCTGTTGGATTAATTGCTATAGAAGAACTTGTTCCAGAGGAAGAAATAGGCGTTTCTGATTCTGAAGATCTAATTACCCTTGATCTAAGGGAGCGTGAATCCATCTTTTACAGTCCTCCTAGAAGTGAATCTTGGTACCTTGCATTAACCAATTTTTTAGACAACTCAGTAGGTTTTTCTACACCTCGTACTCCGGTTCCACCTAGAGGAATTCATTCTCCTGTAAATATGTCTGGTCAGTCATCTGTGTTTTCACAAAGTCCTGAATCATTTTTACATGGCGGTCCTTCTGTTCCTACTGGGTATCAATCACTTTCTGGTACCTTTGCGGGAGCATCTCCTCAACCCGTTGATCATGGGTTATTAGTTGGAAACAGTGGTAATGTACCATTGAGTATAGGTGACGTTTATATGATGTCAGGTTCAACTCCCATTAACCAACCTCAAGGTGGCCAATTACCGCCTGGGGGGCAACCTTCGTTAATGCCTGGGGGGCAACCTCAAGGTACTTCATTCGTGACTGGGGGGCAACCTCAAGGGTATCAACCCCAAGGGTATCAACCCCAGCCTCAATATGTACCCCAAAGTCAACCTCAGTATCAATATCAACCTCAAGGATGGCAACCTCAAGGATGGCAACCCCAAGGGTATCAACCCCAAGGGTATCAACCTCAAGGATACCAACCTCAAGGTCAAGGTCAACCCCAGTATTCGTATTTACCTCAAGGTTATCAACCTACGGGTCAATACCCTGGTCAAGGTTATCAACCACCTCAAGGGCAATCATATGGGACTGCACCTTACAGTTATCAACCCTATCCTCAATACGGCTATGGATCTCAGTATCCTCAACCTGTTACGAGTCAATACCCTGGAATGTTAACATGGGATCCGTCACAGGGTCAACAGATGTCGCAACCAAGTATACAGTCGGTACCTCAAGCAGGACAACCTGCAGTTCCTGGTCCACCCCAGCAACCGCAACCTGTCCAGTCAAGTGTTCAGACCCCTGTAACTTCGTAGTTACTCAGCCGCCAATTGCACCTGGTACTCCACCTCACACGGCTGCAGCAACTACCGCTTCATCTACCATGCTTACTTCTGGAGTATCGGCAGCTCCGGTTTCTACTGTCCCTGTAACCACTCCTCAGACATCTGTACCGTTGTCTGGACCCACGGTTCAAACCACAGTCCAGATGCCTGCAGGCCAACCTGGTACAAGTACGGTTGTTACTACTCAACCTCAATTTGTTCAACCTCCGTACCAGGGACAGTATCAACCTGGGCAAGCTGCCCAACAACCGGTTTACCAGTATCAACCGTATCCTGGGTACACTTATCAACAACCTCAGCAACCCCAGTACGGTCCGGTTAATCCTGGTTTTCCAGGAGGATATAATATCCCAAATGCGACTCCTGTTCCTAGTTATCCTGGATATCCTCCTCCTGGGGCTGGTATTGTGACTCAGAGTTTTAGAGATCCTAACCGGCAGTTACCGTTTATTGCAACTTTAGATTTACCCGACTTGACGCGCCTAACGAACGATCCAATTCAATATCTTCAGTTCTGGCCGCCAATGCCAAATAAGTTGCCCAGCGATATACCCAAGTTCGAAGGTAAGTCTGGAGAGGATCCGTCTAATCACGTGATGACTTACCACCTCTGGTGTGCATCAAATTCCATCTCAGATGATTCCATCCGCTTACGTCTTTTCCAGCGTACACTCATTGGTCTCGCAGCCAAGTGGTACATTGAGTTACCACGGGCCTCTTTTTACAACTTTAGCCAGTTAGCTACCTCGTTCTTAACTCATTTTCAGTTACCAGTCAGATACGATAATGGTACAGAATTATTAACTTCGCTAAAACAATCGACATCCACGTACATTTCTGATCACATCCATGAGTGGAGACGTCGAAGAAGATTAGTGAAAGTTTTTATCCCGGACCAAATCTTAGCTGAATGGTTTGTCAAATCATTATTACCAAGAATTACTGAAGATGTAGCTAAGGCCGGAGTAGTTACTGAGGAGCAAGTCATTGCTCAGGCACAATACCTTGACTTAGTTTACACTCAGTCGGGTACGTTACACGAGAAAATTCCGGATCTTCCAAAGTCAAACCAAATCGCTGCTGCTCCTTCGGGATCTCATGCCGCTGATGGTATGATCGGTATCGTGACTACGAAGAGTAAGAAGAAGTCTTCCAAGACCTCCAATACTCCAATTATCACTTTGCCTGATTCTCCGACAGGAGAGTCTTCTCCTCCTGAACTTACCGCCGACATTCACGCTGTAGAGTCATCTACGGCCAAATCAAAAAACGGTGGAAAGAAGAAAGGAAAGAAGAAGGCTAAAGCAGACAAGGCTCCAAAGGAGAAAACGAAAAAGTCGGAAACCAATGACGAAAAGCGCAAACCTCGATATCCTTGTCTTATTTGTGAAGAAGATCATTTTACGAGAGACTGCCCTCATCGGGCCGAGGTAGTGAAAATAGTCAAAGGTTCTCCCACTCCTGCTGTGTTAAAAAATCCATTTCCAGAGCAGGAGAATAAGATGATAGGTTCTTCTTCGAATGCCAGTGAAGAACCCATTTTGATGATGTCTCATGTCAGGATTGCGACTCGATCGCAAGATTATGGTAGTAAGGCTCCTGTTGATGGTAAGGAAGCAGAATCTTCTCACTCTAACCCATCAACCTCAGCTCCTGGTTCCGATCCACTACAGATCGAAAAACCTAACCCAGACTTAGTGATTAAGCCGCCCGCCAAGGGTGTACTTCGAAGGTCTGCTTTCAATCCACATGCGAGAGCAGCCCAGAATTACAACATTGTTGAAGACTTAGCTGTTTCACCTTCAGCAATGTCGGCACTCGAAGTGCTGCAATCATGTCCAGCGCAACGAAAATTGCTTTTGTCGGCTATTGGAGCTGTCGATGTTCAGGACCCGAACCTAATGATCTTTGATCTAGAAAATAGTACACCGCGTCTCCCCCATCAAATGGCTTTCCAAATTCCAGTGATAGTCAAAAACAGGCCTATTCATCGGACTGTGATTGATGAGGGAGCTTCTACGTGTATTATGTCGATTCAATGTTGGAGATCGCTTGGTTCTCCTTCGTTGAACCAATCCCCCACCATCCTTAAGGCCTTTGATGGCCGTGGGTTCCGTCCGTTTGGTATTCTACAAGAATTGCCTATAGGGGTCGAAGGTAAAACCGTTAGTCTGGATGTGGAAGTGGTTGATGCCCCTCTAGACTACAACCTTCTTTTGGGTCGAAGTTGGTCATATGCTATGACAGCGGTCGTTTCATCGGTCTTCAGAGTCATTAAGTTTCCACATAACGGTAAGATCGTGACTATTGATCAGCTGACATACTTTTCATCCGACCCAACCTCTTCAGAAACTATCCAGCATGTTGGTAAAACGACAATCCCTTATAGGGACATTGGTGTAGGTTTAGTTAAGGATTCCGGTTTACTGGGAACTTTTCCTCTCCCTCCACTCAATGCAGACCCTTCGTTTGCAACAATTCATATGATCACGTCAGAAAACATTATTTATGATGATCCTTGGTATGTTCCCTCTGACTCTGAGCTAGACTCACTCGGTGATGTTATGCCGTTGAGTCCGTATGAGATTGCTTATGAAGCTCTTATGTCTTTTACCGACTTTCATTCAACCGAAACCGACCAAATGAATGTGGTCAGTGAAGAGTCACTTTTCACCTCACCCTTAGAACGGATAACGTTTCCCGAAGAAGTGTCATCTGACGAACAACTTCGCGAAATCCTAAGTGTAGATGATCTACCATGGGAAGATCTCCATCACAGATCTTCGTTTTTACCTAAGGATGATGCATTTGAAAATGATTTTTCATCTATCTTTACCGCTGAATATGTCAAAGACGCTCAGGATCCAACGAAACATTCTGATTCAGAGCTGAATTTAGGGAATATTTCTCGTACTATTCCCATTGATATTTCAGTGAAGCCCGGAATCGAGGAGAACATTCATATAGGTGCCGCATGTACTGAAGAAGAAATCCAAACTTACAAGGCCCTATTCCAAGAATTCCGCGACGTGTTTGCCTGGTCTTACGAGGAAATGCCGGGAATTGATCCTGCCATTGTTGTTCATGAAATCAAAACCTACCCGGATGCTAAACCCATTCGGCAACGGTTGCGTCAGATTCACCCTCGAAAAGCGGCTGCGATTAAAGCAGAAGTCGAAAAGCTGTTGAAAGCAGGTTTCATTTATCCGATCCCGTTAACGGATTGGGTATCGAATATTGTTCCCGTCAATAAAAAACAAGGAACAATAAGAATCTGTATCGACTATAGGGATATCAATCGAGCTTGTCCAAAAGACAACTATCCTACGCCTTATATCGATCAAATTATTGATGATTGTGCCGGAAGTGAGATGTTTTCCTTCATGGATGGTTTCTCAGGCTATAATCAAATCAATATTCTACCTGCCGATCAACCAAAAACGGCATTCATTTGTCCATGGGGGACATTTGCTTATTGCAAATTACCTTTTGGACTTAAGAATGCCGGGGCCACTTTTCAACGGGCAATGTCTTATGCATTTCATGACATCAAGCACATTGTGCAACCCTATCTCGATGATTTGCCTGCTCATTCTTTACATCGAGCTGATCACCTTGTCCACCTACGAGCAATCTTTATGAGGTGTAGGCATTATCGAATTCGGTTGAATCCCCACAAGTGTGTTTTCTGTATAGAAACAGGTCGATTGCTGGGATTTGTTGTTTCAAAAGCCGGCATTCGCGTCGATCCCTCGAAAGTCGAGGCTATCATCAAATTGCCTCCTCCTTCGAGTTTGCGCCAACTCCAAAGTTTGCAAGGGAAAGCGAACTTTTTACGCCGATTCATCCCAAACTACGCCGAGGTCACTAAAGGTTTTACACGGTTGTTGAAACAGAACGCACAATTCTTTTGGGACGAGATTGCCCAACAATCTTTTGATGCACTTAAACACGCGTTGACCCATGCACCGTTATTGCATCCTCCCAACTACAACCAGGACTACTTCTTATACCTCGCAGCTTCGCATTCCACCATTGGAATGGTGTTAGTTCAAGAAGATGAATTCAAAGCAGAGCATGTGATATATTATCTTAGTAGAACCTTAAATCCCACTGAGTTAAAATATTCGCATGTGGAGAAATTGGCCCTGGCAGCCGTTCAAGCTGTCCAGCGTTTTCGTCACTACATTCTTCTCCGCAAAACTACAGTTATTTCGGATTGCAACCCTATGATTTATATTTTGACAAAACAACTGCTAGGGGGCAAGTACTCTAAATGGATTGTTATCCTGCAAGAGTTCGACTTGGAGTTCGAGAAGTCCAAGTCTAAGAAATCTTTAGTTTTTGCGGAATTGATGTGTGATTTCCCGAGTGCTGACACAGAGACTGTGGCAGAGGAGTCCATTGCGGACGAATCTTTGTTTCTTATTAGCACTTTAGATCCGTGGTATGGGGATATAATCATCTATCTCCAAACCCAAACCTTTCGGCCTGAAGCTTCCAAGGAAGACCGTCGAAAAATTCGGTTTCGATCCCAGCAATACAGAATTATTGGAGATACACTTTATCGCGGGGGGCAGACTTAGTTTTTCGACGTTGTTTAACTCACGAAGAGGCTGAGAGAGTTTTGAATGATTGTCACTCTGGAGCATGTGGCGGTCATATGTCTGGGTATGCCACAGCTCAGAAGGTGTTGCGCGCTGGCTATTTCTGGCCGTCTATGTTTAAAGATTGTATCCTTGCCGTCAGAACATGCCACAACTGTCAAGTGTTTGATCGAAAGATGCGCGCTCCACCTGCTCCTCTCCACCCTATAATTGCCGCTGGTCCATTCGCCAAATGGGGCATTGACTTTATTACTTGTAACCCTCACTCGGCCGGGGGGCATGCGTATATCATCCTCGCGGTTGATTATTTTACAAAATGGGCCGAGGCGATGCCTACATTCGACGCAAGCGGCAAGACAGCTGCAGTTTTCGTATTCAATCATATCATAACTAGGTTTGGTGTCCCACAAGCAATCATTACTGACCATGGGAGCCATTTTCGAAACGTCATGATGACTGAGCTTACAAGCCAGCTTGGTTTGCGCCACGATAGCTCTACTCCTTATTATCCGCAAGCCAACGGTTTGGTTGAGTCAATCAACAAAGTTCTAGTCATCATGATTCGACGGATCATTGGTATCCATCGAACGAATTGGCATAACATGTTATTTTCGGCGCTATGGGCATATCGAACTTCAGTGAAAAATTCAACAGGTTTCACCCCTTTCCAGCTAGTTTATGGCTTAGAAGCTGTGTTACCTATTGAATGCGAAATCCCATCACTTCAAATGGCTGTCGAATTACTTCCAGCTACTTCCGAAGAGGAGAAACGGTTATTATACTTGGCTAAATTAGATGAGACTCGACGTGACGCTACTTTAGCTATCGAGACTCACGCGAAACGAATGAAAGCTCAGTACGATAAAAATGTAACCCCTCGAAGTTTTTCGGAAGGAGACCTAGTACTATTATATGATCAAGCTAACGATAAGCTAGGTGCCGGAAAATTCGTTCCCATGTGGCATGGGCCCTACATTGTAAAGCGAAAGCTAGCAAAAGGGGCTTATGAGTTAGTTGATTTTGATGGGGACTCTTTGGGTAAACCCAGAAATGGACTTTACCTAAAGAGGTATTATGCTTAAAATGATGGGTATGGAGAAATTTTTAGATAGGTTAGATTTCCTTTCTAGCTAGCAAGTGTGTTAGTTTAGTCAGTGTGCTTAGCTTAGCGAGTGTGGTTTTTCGTCATTATTCTGGCTTATCTTGGTTTTACTCTTGATATTGTAGATGTCGACGCCTCTCCAAACATACATTGGATTTGCTGATGGTGCTTGTCGTAATACACGGAATATCTCTTCCGCAGCTTGGGTTATCTATTCGCCCTCTGACGAGTTAGTTTCTATGCATGGGGTAAGCCTCGGTCAAACAACGAATAACATTGCAGAATACAGTGCAGTGGTTGAATTATTATCCGAATCTATTTCATTTGGAATTCGACGTTTGATAGTGAGGTTAGATTCTGAACTTGTTGTATTACAGCTTAATAGAGTTTATGCCATTAGAAATCCTGTGTTATTAAGGTTGTTTTTGAGAGTGCGTCTCTTGGAACGTGAATTTGATTACATTGAATATCAACATATTCCAAGGTCTTTGAATACATTAGCAGATGCAATTGCTTCTCGAATGTTGGACAGACATTTACGATAATCATGCAAGTAAATTTAAAAACATTTCATCACATATGTTAAACAAGATAAGCCGGTAATAGTGATATATATAGATAGAAGTGTGTCAAAAAATATATACATCGTCTTCGATCATAGGTTTAAAACACCTTATGATCGGCAAAATGATAGTACAAAAAGTCAAAATGTCACATGTGACTACAAAAGTGACTAGTCAATCACTGGTGGTGCTCTCTGTACGACACCACTGCGCGGGCTACCTTACGCAAAAATCTCCTAAACGGTCCAGGGACCGCGACTACGAAGCGCTGAAGCCTGATAGGAATGTCGTCCATAGTAGTCTCAGGTATATCTGCCGTGAGACGCTCTAGATCATGCTCCAACTCAGCTAGTACTTCTGCTGCCGCATCCTGTGGGGCCGGTACCGGTGCAGCTGGATGTAGTCTATCATAAGGCCGGAGGTTGGCTGGACGCTGTGGACCAACATCTGCATTTTGAAAGATTTACTATTAGTTTTGAGACGATATATATAAAAAATATAAAAAATACATAACTAGAAAAATTTGTGAAAATAAAAGTACCTCTGTCGTCCCATTGTTCTCCCTGTGGAAGAACCATGTCCGGATCACCTCTGAAATCCATTCCGGCATACGGAAAGTCCTGTATCACAAAAAGCTGGCCCTCTAACCAGTCAAAATAACTATCTGAGAATCGAACTACTGTCGCACCCTCGTCAGGATGCCGGGCCATCACCGCAACCCATCGTATCAGCTTTGGCTGCCGAGGACCCAAGATATCAACAGTGAGTTGCTGAGGGATCAGCATTGGAATTCTCTCCAAGGCAAAGCTCACGACTATAGGCCCATATCCAAAAGTCTTTAGTCGTCCGTTCTTTGCCTTGGTCAGTTGGCTCTTCATATGAGCCGACACAGCTTCACACCAGTTGAAAATGGTGCCTTGGTAACAGTCAATTGCCATCCGCATTTGGGATCCGGAAGCAATGTGTAAAGCGGCCGCGCCGCAAATTCTGGTAACCGTGAACGCTATGACTTTGAGTTCCGGTAGAGTGATGTGTTTTATCTCTATGCCTTTTGAATGGTGAGCCCCACGTGTGCACCAATCCTCGCGGAGACTATCAAGGGATTGGCCACCCGGCCTAGTCCCCGCAAGACTGAGTTGCTCACCTCTGTTTGGCAAGCCAGTGAGAAAGTATACATCCGAGGGCTCTATCTCGAGCTGGTGCCCTCCTATGTAAAAGCATTGTTCTTGTACGTTCCATCGCTCAACCAGCCATTCCAAGAATCTTACCTGGCCCCTCATGCCCGGTATGGTCCAATATTTGTATAATCCGCATGCTCTTAGGGCATCCAGGGAAGGTTGATGATTTATTGCAGCTTCATCTTCCTCTACATGCTCTCTTTCTCTCCAGTCTAACATGATTAATGCCCTGCATATCAAAAATAGCAATTAGAAATTGATTTGGGAATTTTTGGTGGTTTTTTGAGAGAGTTGGGGTTTTGAAATGCGCGTTTCTCGGAGGACGCACCCCGGCTTTGTAGCACAGGGCGCCCGGACGCAGCTGGCCTGAAGGCGGGCTGCGTCTTCCGACCGTTTTCCCGTATGAGAAAAAGTCGGGGGACGCAGGTCACCCGAAGGGCACCTGCGTCCGCCGAGAGGCGCATTCCAAAACCCCCCCCAAAAAATGAAACTAAAACCTAAAAATTGATTCTAAACGGATAGAAATGCAGAGTAGGATGTGTAAAATACCTGGATGAGACGGCGTTCGATTCCGACGGTCAGATTTTCCGCAGCGACCACGGGAAGTTTCTTGTCAAAAGCTCCTTTTTCAACCTCAACAGTGAAACGGTAAAAATGACATGGTAAAAGGTCTTTTTATAGGTTTTTTGGATGAATTAGTTCATTTTTTACCATGAAAAGATGTTTTTGAATGTATTTTTGCCTATTTTAAACAGGTATGAGTAATGTGTCGCTTTTGTGCAGGACAAAGGGATTTCGAGGGAAATTGTAATTTTTCACAAACAAAAATATCAGAGTCATCTTTTAAGCCCTTTTCTGACTCCTAAAACATGAAAAGATCGCCGAGTGTTTCTTTTTACACTCGTTAAAACGGAATTAAAAGACGGTCCCCTTTTAGCTCTTTTCTGACCGCAAAATCAGGAAAAGATTGCCGGGTTTTTGTCGTTTCAAACTCGATAAGGAAATAAAACGACGTGTCCTTGATCGCTTTTTACTTTTCAGGTTGACGACACTATTATGAAAGTACTCCTTGGTCGCAAGATCAAGCGGTTCCCCCAGGTATTATTTTATACTTTTTCGGGCTTGAGGGACACAAATATACGAAAAAGTTCAACGTGGAGTCTCCTTTAGTTTTTTCAGACTCTCTAAAATTGAAAAACGCCGAGTTTCTCCTATACTGGGCTCGTTAAACTTTTACAGTAGAGGACCTGTTCAATTACAAACAGGAACGAACCACTCCTTCCTAGGGTTCGAATTTAAACTAGGTTGGACTCGTCCGAAGGATGAGCTTATAATCAAGCATATGTTATCCTCCTCAAGCTTGTTAAAAATAAAGAGGTACTTGCCAGAAATGGTGGGGGAAAAGAGAGAAGAATGAACCTGTTTGTCACCTTTTGTCTCAGAAGAAACTTTATTACCACTCTTGAACACGACACTTTTCATTCACCTGGGTTGGGAAATCTTTTACCTCACAGTTGACCAAACCACTTTGAAAGTCTTTAACCGGGTTCCGGGATTAACTTTGAGTTATTCGTCACCAAGCCATCTGTTGTGTCGTTATGTGTTCAAGAGGTCTGCAAGCAAAAACTTTCATCTGCAAAATACTTGTCATCCATTTGACCATCCCTGAGTCAGTCCTTACAGCAACATTTCTTCAACTTGAACAATGATTTCGTGTTGCGGGCTTGCCTGCAACGGGTCGCTTTCTATCGACATCGACACATTATCTAGAAAGATGACTTAGGAATCGACAGTACCTTGAAGTCTGCATGCATCAATGGCAGGTTTCTCGCCTTTGACGTCAGTTTACATCATTGACTTTCGATCAAAGGATTCCGTGAAGTGTTCGACATCAAAACATCTATTCACATTTCACGGGTTGTGCTTGGTACTTTGAGAACCATTGACATTACTGGTGGTTTCTCTCACGCTTGTTAACAGTTTACATCATTGACTGGTAATCAAGTGGTTTCTAACATGTTCGACATCGAATCATTTAATCACATGGCTAGAATCGTACCAATTCGGGAAGTAGAAGTGAAGACCCTGGATCTAGTTTCTACCATCCAGGCTGCGAGGAGTTTTGTATTCATTATCTATGTAGACTAATCATAAACAGATGGCTGCGTCCATACTGTGTCTACAAAAGTCTATAAAAATGATGTACTGCAAGATCATTCCTGTATCAGAATAGTTAGTCCATTAGTTAAAGTTTTGAATCTGAGTATGGGAATGCCTACCTCAGTGATGATATAATCTTATCCATGTATTTTGTGTTGAAAATTGCAGGTTCCAACCAGGCCATCCACAAGACAATCCTTGAAATGATAAAGCGCTTCACCCTTCCTAGAATTACAAAACCCTACTCTATTCCAGGCTTCGCACTTTAGGGGGCAATCTGTTACACTAAAAAATGTCACCTTGACTACTTACAGTTAGTATGGCTCAAATCAACAGTCATGCTACCCTCTTAGGCAAGTCTTATGCCTCTGTTATCCATCTCAAACTCAAAGAAGAGAGAAAGTCTTGTAAAAACTATGTTTATCTCTGGGGTCGCAGGTTCTCTCTAGCCTTACCTGCGGGGACGCTGACCTTGTTCACAAAATCTGCGTCCATGGACGCTCTGTATGTTAAGGGACAGGTGCGTCCCTCTGTAAAAGGCAAAATGCGCGAGTTTTATCTTGAAAAAGTTACTTGTGGTTACTTCTAGAACATTCTAGAGGTCGGTTTGATGAAATGGATGCGCCTCCAGTTGGTTCATGTATCTCTATTAAGGGGGAACTTATCCCATCAATAAGGGAGCTATCCCACCCAAAGAGGGGGATGATCCCATTGATAGTGGACCTGAATAACCTCTTTACAGCACTATAAATAAAGGCATTGAGCCAGAAGGAGAAGAGGTTGGAGCTATACATTTTCTTTGGGTAAATGCTGCAGGATTTAGGTCTTCCATTAGAGCCTTTGTGAGGAGAGATTGTCTTCACTTGATTCTACTTGGGAGAGGGTGAGCTTTGTCAAAGTAGAGGAAAACCCTTGATGGACCCTGGGAGGAACTTGCACAACACCAAGGCCAGGTTGTAAGAGTTTCTTTGTTTCGTTATTAATACAAACTGGTTTATTTTTCTCAATAGCTTGTGTTAATGAGTTATTTCATGTGTTCCTTGGTCTGCATGTTGAATATATGTTTTATTATATGAAATACAAGTGCTTGGTAATTGTTTGATTGTTTGTGGTTGCAGGAATTGACTTGAAGGAGGAGCTCATCTGGATCGTCAAGAACGGACTTCAACAACAGCGTTTTGGAATAAGGTAAGCCTAAACACTTGTAGTTTTCATGTTGTAAAAGGTGTATTTAGAGAAAGATCACTCCATTTTGTCTTGTTTGTCATTAGAATGTCTTAGACTTCTAGGAAGGTCAGTCGTGTCCGCACCCTTGACAAATTCCGTGTGACAGACCTAATGAAATGATGTAAAAATTTCAATATGGGACCTCTAAAAGGAAAATGCAAAGAGCAAATTTGATCCTTGATGGAAGTATGCAAATACTGACACTAACAGACACTTCTTGTCACAAACTCTTAATCGTTAATTTGCATGCATTATTTTCACCTGGTGCTCCCTTGTGTTTCCCTAGCACTCCCTAAGACCTCCTAGCACTATTTGGCATGCCTTAGGACCTAGCACATATTGGTTGGATGTTTCTTTGGTATGCTAGAATGACTTAGTGCTGCTTAGCATACCATGTCACTCCCCTCTTACCACACCTGGAACTCATTGACCTAGTGCTCCCTTGTGTTTCCCTAGCACTTGTTAACACTCATCACACATTGGCACACCTAACTGCAATGAGTTTCACTAACAGTCAATCCAAAATCCCTTCCAGAGTCTAGCTAGTTACTTGTTCTTCACTAAGATATTAGGGTTAAGTTTTTTGTATAGTGTTCAGTGTGAAAATATTACTAGGTGTTTTTATCACATTATTGGCTAAGCCACAAGCATGACGTAAGGTTCCTAAATCTTGGATTGTAAAACTAACCAACAAATATATGACTATAAGATCTTTGGGAAATTATAGTTCTCTAAAGAGATTCATGGTAGTGATTTTCCCATTGCACTAGACCCGAGAACTCGATTGTTAATTAGATGCAGAGAAGTGGTAGTTTGATGTCATAAATGTCAAATTTACAGTTCAACAACATGATGGAGGCTTACCTCTGACATCATAATTTAGTTTGTTATCTTCGTGGCACAAACCCCATGATGTCCAAGTGTGACACCCTCCTTGCAACAACACCCTTCGAGTAGTTACCCAGTGACTTCCTTGCCTTTGATTGCCCTCTCCTCATCTTGTTCACTCTCAGTTCCTTCTCCCTTACTCTCCTCTCATTGTGCTCTTTTGCTTCCTATTCTCCTTATCCCAATTTATCTTCTCTTTCTACTTCTCACTCCATCCTTCTAGTTATTTAGGGCTTGGCTAACTAGATTTTCCCTTTCTTGCCATTTGGCCTCCCATTTTCTCCCCATCTGTCATTTTCCCTCTTCCTAGGTCTATTCTAGAATCAACAAGGTATGAGGGAGGAGAAAAATCCATTCATGTGTGCTAATAGGTTGTAAAATATCTCCCGCCCTCATTGACTACATCCAGGCCTGTAAATATTATGCATGTGAGTGTATGTGAGCCTCTTCTTAGGTCTTGGGTCGAATTATTTTTACTCTTTAAACTATATGAGTCGAGCTATATGCTCTTTCACCCTCCTATTAATAGAGTTCCTTATACTTGTATCATGCCACTAGTATAAAGACATATGTATAGGTTATTATGGTATATGTTTAACTTCTGTTATTACCCTCACCTTGAAGTCATTGAGGTTCCATTTAACTCCCCCTATTTAATACAAGGTTCATTGAGTTAGAAAAATGTGCCATCAATAATTATAATTGGATACCTTAAGGAAGGACCATTGGTTGAAGCCTCATCAATGGAGATTGGGTCAATGGTTAGGGTCTTGATTTAGTTAGACACTATTCACTATTATATTTGTGGGCATAGAGTAATTATGATCATCCCCATGTACACAAGGGTAACTAAGAAATGTTTCCCATAATCATACAAGTGGAACTTCAACATGTACATGAGGGTAACCACAAAATATTTATCATATTTATACAATTAAAGGTGATAGGAAAATATTTACATTATATACGTGAATGTACTAAGATCAGGACCATTAGCATCATATCTACATATTTACCACAAGATGAGAGTCATTGCAACCCCTTAAAAATATCCATAAGGCCTTCCTCTTTTGCAGCTCCTTGACCACAAGGTTTTAATTGAAAAACACAGTTCCTTTAAAGATTTGTAGGTTGAGGAAACCACTTCAAGCCCTTGAACTTAAAGATAATCATATATTTTCAATTTGTTACAATAATAAGTCCATTATGCACACTCCTCATGTTAGAGTTGGGTAGAGAGGGAGAATACTTGATTGATGCCAACCTTGTAAATGAAAAACTTTGCCTACTCATTGGTTGGACTCCCCACCACTAGTTGACACCACTAACACACATCAAAATTCCAAGATACCCATAATATGTGCCCTACACCCAAGGGCTTAGACTACACCTCCATAAAATGTACCTTCAACTTTAGATGTCCCAAAATAGTAATATCCTAAACCTAGCCTATTTATTAGATTTTTGTAACTTTCTCCTTAACTAACATTTGTTTTTAACCATTTAATCCACTTACCATATACTCTCTCTTGTTTGCACCCACCTAGTATACAAGAACACTTATGTTATTAATACAACCAAGTTAAGAGGGCATGTTTTTTTCTTACACTTAAATGTTTTCACTACAACCAAGTTAAGAGCACATGTTTCCTTTTAAAATTCAAAAATTATAACATGTCTATCTCTATAAACTAACAACAAAATCATTGCATAAAAAAGTAAGCTTAAAATTAAATTCAAATTAGATTATTATTATTATGATAAATACACCAAATATGGAAAAAATGTTTTCAAACACAACCATAAAAAAAGTGTTAGTTTATCAAATACAACTACAAACTTGTTAAGCTAGCATAGATCCATCTTAACCTGGATCTATCAAGCACTGAGAGGGATCCAATCTCTCAATGTGAAAACCTCTTTTTTGGCGCTTGATAGATACAGGTTAAGATGGATCTAGGCTAGCTATATAATACTATATAATGTCTATATTTTTATCTATGCGTCTCTTTCTTATTCCCTCTCTCTATCTCTGTTATGAAACCAACTCAAGAAATATAGAAAATATAGATCAACGCCCTAGAATTCAGCCTCTTCGAGGGGGCAACCTCCTTTACATTACATAAATGAACAATTCTTGGATGATTCAAATGACAAAACCTCCTTTCTATATATAGGAGTCTAAGGAGTCACAATATAATCCAGCCGACCTAACAATAATAATATAAAGCCACAAAAATAACAATAGAGGGATTCTATGGGGCACAGAAATAACAATATGGGGGTAATAGGGGCACAACAATATAAATAAGGGGTATAACTACAATAGTAATGGGGTAATCACTAGTATTATAGGGACCCAACATGCCCCTCTCCTTCAAAAAAGTGTTTTCCTCAACGCTTGAGTAGTTCTGGATACTTTTGCATAAAATTCTCATCCTCCCATGTGGAATCTTCAGCGGATAAGTTCTTCCACTTGATAAGATACTCTGAAATTGATCGATTTCGTAGCTGTCGAGTTCTTGTTTCTGTGACTGCTTCCGGTTCCAATATAATTTTTCCTTCCTCGTCAAGTTCTGGCAATATTGTTTGAACTGGGAGCTTGTCGCCTATAACCTTCTTTAAACATGAAACATGGAAAACTGGGTGCAATCGAGAAGCTGCAGGAAGCTCCAATTTGTATGCCATAGTACCAATCTTTTGCAACACCTTGTACGGACCATAATACTTTGGTGATAATTTATTATCCTTCTTAGCTTGCTTTAGGGACATTTTCTTATATGGTTGTAGCCGTAGGAATACCCAATCACCTACATCAAAACTTCTTTCACTGCGATGTTGATCTGCCTGTTGTTTCATTCTATTTTGTGCCAACACGAGGTTATCCTTTAAGAGTTGGAGGACTTGTTGTTGATGTTCGATGTGATGTTCCACTGCCTGAACCTTAGAATTTTCTCTTAAATATGATGTGATGGATGGTGGTTGATACCCATAAAGTGCCATAAATGGGGTCATTTTTGTTGCTGTATGGAAGGAAGTGTTATACCACCATTCAGCCAGAGGCAACCATTTGACCCATTGTGTCTGTTTATCAGATACAAAGCAACGAAGATATCCTTCCAAACATTTGTTTACTATCTCAGTTTGCCCATCAGATTGAGGATGATAAGATGAGCTATGAGCTAACTGAGTACCAAGACAAGAAAATAATTTTGTCCAAAAATTTCCAGTGAAAATGGGATCTCTGTCACTTACAATAATCTTTGGGTTTCCATGTAGCTTTTGAATTGTTTCCATAAATGCAGTAGAAACTGTACTGGCTTTAAATGGATGTGATAATGCACAAAAGTGTGCATACTTGGTAAGTCTGTCAACTACCACCATGATGACACTCTTTCCCTCAGACTTGGGTAAACCTGTGATAAAATCCATTGAAACCTCCTCCCAACGTTGGCTTGGAATGGATAAAGGTTGTAATAGACCCGGTGTCTTAATTGTTTCAACTTTATTTTGTTGGCAAACCAAACATTCCGCCACAAACTTTTGAATATCTGATTTAAGGCCATCCCAAAAAAATTCCTTCTTAACCCTGTGGTAAGTTTTTAAAAATCCTGAGTGCCCTCCTAAGGGAGAAGTGTGCAATTCCATAAGAATCTTTTGTTTTAGCTGGGAATTCTTACAGAGGTATAAGCGATCTTTGTACCATAACGAATCATTTTGCCAGCTAAATGTATCAGACGTACTGGAATCTTGTTGTAGCTTTCGAATAAGTGCCCACACTTCTTCATCATTCTTCCATTCCTCCCTTGCTTCGTTTATCCAATCTGGTTGGATAATAGAAATGGCGCACAACAATGCTTCCACATCCTCATCCTTTCTTGAGAGTGCATCTGCCACCACATTTTGCTTCCCTTTTTTGTAGATGATTTCAAAGTCATAACCCAACATCTTTGTGACCCACTTTTGTTGCTCTTCAGAGGATAATCTTTGTTCTAAAAAGTATTTAAGGCTATCATGATCCGTTTTTACCTTGAAGTGTCTTCCCATTAGGTAGGGTCGCCATTTCTTAAGTGCATGGAGTATTGCCAACATTTCCTTCTCATAAATAGCTTTGCTTAAAAACTTTCCCTTGATTGGACGACTTTCAAAAGCAATGGGTCTTTCATCTTGCATTAGAACAGCACCAATTCCATTTCCTGAAGCATCACATTCCACAATAAAGGTTTTTGTGAAGTCCGGTGTAGCTAAGACCGGTGCTTGGCACATTGCCTCTTTAAGATGTTCAAAGGCCTTTGTTGCTTCCGGAGTCCATGAAAATGCATCTTTCTTCAATAATGTTGTTAGAGGTGCTGCTATTCTCCCATAATTCTTAACAAACTTGCGATAATACCCTGTCAACCCAAGAAATCCTCGCAGATGCTTTATGGATGTGGGGATTTTCCATTCCTTAATGGCTTTAATTTTGCTAGGGTCTACCTTAACTCCTTCATGAGATACAATATGACCCAAATATTCCACCTCCTGGACTCCAAAGAAACATTTGGATCTTTTTGCATATAATTGTTTCTCCTCCAATAGTTGTAGCACCTTGTCAACATGTTCAACATGATCCTTCCAAGACTTGCTGTAGATTAGTATATCATCAAAAAATACTAACACAAATTTTCTAAGGAATGGTTTGAAAATTGAATTCATCAAACCTTGAAATGTTGAAGGTGCATTGGTAAGGCCAAAAGGCATGACCAAAAATTCATAATGACCCTCATGAGTTCTAAATGCCGTTTTCGGAATGTCTTCAATCTTCATTCTGATTTGATGATATCCCGAACGAAGATCCAACTTGGTGAAGTAAATTGATCCATGCAATTCATCCAGTAATTCATCAATGACAGGAATGGGGAACTTATCTTTAATAGTGAGCTTGTTGAGCTCCCTATAATCCGGACACATGTGCCATGATCCATCCTTCTTGTGCATACTGGAGTAGAGAAAGAACTTTGACTTGGTTGAATTATACCAGCCTCTAACATTTCTACAACCATACGTTCAATTTCACTTTTTTGGACATAGGGATATCTGTACGGCCTGATGTTTGGAGGAACACTTCCTGGAATCAGATGAATAGCATGATCATGATCACGCATAGGTGGGAGACCTTTGGGAGTCTCAAATACCTTGGAATGATTGTCCAAGACTTTTTGGAGATCTGGAGAAATAGATGATTCCAATGTGGAAACATCTAGCGAACATAATTGTGCAATTACACCTCTTTGCTCCTTTTTTAGAAGCTTTGTCATACCATTAGAGCTGATTATCTTTCCTGGTTTCCCTGCAATACCCCTTAATTCAACTTCCTTTCCTTCCATAGAAAATTTGATGAAAAGTTCTTGAAAATTAAAAGCTATTGTACCCAAGGATTGTAGCCATTGGACTCCTAGTACAACATCAGCACCTCCCATTGGAATGGAAAGCATTGGGCTAGTCAATACATATTCTCCCATGGATAGCTTGATATTATGGCACTTTCCAGAGCAATTTATTGTTCCTCCATTTGCAATCATCACTTGACACTCTGGTGCTGGATATAGGAAGCAATTCAATTCTTTTGCTACCCTACAATGAATAAAATTGTGGGTGCTTCCTGAATCAATCAACACTATTACCTTTTTCTTCTTGATTTGTCCTTCTATCTTGATGGTTTGAGGAGTGGTAATTCCCGCCAATGCATTACAAGATATGGTCGGATTTATTTGTTCTTCATCTAGGCTTTGTTCCTGGAGTATATCTTCTTCTTTTGACCTTTCTTGCTCCTTTTCTTCTTCCTCTTCACAATCTATGTAGAATAATTTCTTCTCAGCACACTTATGACCTTTAGTGTATTTGCTATCACAACTGTAACAAAGCCCTTTTGCTCTTTTTTCTTCCAATTGTTGTGGTGTCAACCTTATAGGTTGTGGAAGACTAGGGGCAACAACACTTCCATCTTTATAGTTGTGAATGGTATGCTTCCTAGTTGCCATAATTTTGCTTTCCATTTTTCTTGCTAACCTGAATGCCTTCTCTAATGAATCAGGTTCCCAAAGGCGAACATCATGTTGGATATTATCCTTTAAAGACCCTATGAACACATCAATCCTATGCTCCTCTGGAATATCTTTTACCCTTATGTTCAATTTTTGAAACTCCTCAATGTGCTCCATTATTGAACCCTTTTGTTTGAGACTTATCAATTGGCTAAAAAAAGTGTTGCTTTTTGTATCTTCATAATGTGCTATCAATTCTTTCGTAAAAATTGCCCAAGTGATAAATTTTTTACGAGAGCAAAGCCATTGATACCATACAAACTGATTTGGTTCCAAATATAGAGTTGCCATACGTACCTTTTGTGTGTTTTGCACATTATTGAGATCGAAGAACTGCTCCATCTGTAATATCCATGTGGCGGGATCCTTGCCATCAAACTTCCTCATATCGATTTTTGGAATATGGTGGGTCTTCGATCCAACATTAGAGTCTATGGAATCATGATTAACATTACTTTTGTTCACATCATGAGTTTCCTTTACAACCTTTTCACCATTAGTAAGTATTTCTTGTAGAAAATTTGTCAAATCTGTCTTCAAATCTGCCATGTCTATCTTCAAATCCGTCTTCAAATCTGCCATGTCTCTCTTCAAATCTGTCTTCGAATCATCCACCTTATCTTCCACACCCTTTATCTTAGATTCCACGCTATTTATCTTAGCTTCTGTTAGCTTTTGTGAGCGTGACATTTGTTGCACTTGTTCTTGTAATTTTGATATATCATGCAGCATTTCTTCCTCTTCTTCGTGAGTCATGCTAGAGATTTCAGGCTCCTTACTAGGTGTTTGCATTTTCTTTCGGGGCATCAGTTACCGATAATAATGCTCTACTATGCCCTTTGAATTCCGTTAAACCAAGCTTACGCAAAAATTTAAAGAAAAAAACTACACACCTTTTTTTTCTTTGTAGAAGCCTGATATTGAATATGATGTATCTCTGTAATTTCGGATCATCCAGTTCTGAAAGTGCGATCTGTAGTAGCCTTCTGTGTCCTCTTTCCAATGCCACAAGTCTGACCCAAATTGGATTCTCCAAGGAAGAGTTATGTGAAATCTCCCACAGTGACTTGCTTGTAGGCTAGTTCAGTAGAGCGAACTTGTACGACGTGCCCTGAGTCACTGTTTCAACCTTTAGATCTAAAACATGCATAAAAGAAACTACAGTCTGTCCTCTTTCTGTAACTTCTTACGAAATTTCAATCCGATCCCCAGAGAGAAAGTTATGACGATTTTCCCCAGGTCACTTGTTTTGAATGAAATTTAGGAGTCTGCAAGAAGACCAACTTCCTCAGATCATATCTCCGAAAATATTGTGCGAAACGCTCTGAAATTCGGACCCAAGGTTCAGCGCGATTTCTTCTCAAATGGGTTTTTTTTTCAACTTCTGAAACGTCACAGAAAAAAAATTCTAGCGAAAATTCCATGATGGCCTGTTTGGAGCAGCGAAACCCTAGAATCCAAAGCTCTGATACCAAATATTATGAAACTAGCTCAAGAAAAGATAGAAAATATAGATCAATGCCTTAGAATTCAGCCTCTTCGAGGGGGCAACCTCCTTTACATTACATAAATGAACAATTCTTGGATGATTCAAATGAAAAAACCTCCTTTCTTTATATAGGAGTCTAAGGAGTCACAATATAATCCAGCCGACCTAACAATAATAATATAAAGCCACAAAAATAACAATAGAGGGATTCTATGGGGCACAGAAATAACAACATGGGGGTAATAGGGGCACAAAAATATAAATAAGGGGTATAAATACAATATTAATGGGGTAATCACTAGTATTATAGGGACTCAACAATCTCACCCCCAAAACATACACACTCTCTCTCCCTCCCTCTTCCTCTCTACCTCTCTCTCTTCCCTCTATCTCTCTTCTCTCCATATCTCCCTTGTCACTCCCTCTCTCTCTCCACCCCCTCTCTTATTCTCTCTCTCCCCTCTCTCTCTTCCTACCTCCTTCTCTATGTCTCCCCCCATCACTCTCTCACTCTTTCTTTCTCTCTCTCTCTCTCCCCCCACCCTCCATCTTTATCATTATCTCCCTCTCCTCTCTTCCCTTCACTTTTCTTGCTATCATCAGTTGGATCCTTAGTTAAGATAGATCTATGTTGGTTCTTACTAATATTTGTATTATATAAATTTCACATCTTTAAATACAAAAGTATTCTCAATTTTAATTTAATTAAAAACTAAATTTAATTTATATGGGAATAATTTTAGTAGTCTTGAGGATAGAGGGTTTATATATATCTCAAAACTAATTACAACCCTTTTCCTATTAGCTTCAAATAAAAAATGTTATAAAATTAAATTAAAATAAAATATTTTTATTGTGAAATAAGTTATGGTTTTTGGGCATGTGGTATTGATATGCCATGGTATTGTAACAAAGCCTATTTACAAGTTAATACTATCCATGGGAAAGTGGGGGTGAATATCGATGGTTAAAAATCTTGTCATATTGTTATAAAATATTTAGATTGTTAAATAAGATATGATTTTTTGGCATGTGGTATTGATAAGCCATGGTATTAGCCCATGCTATTGTAACAAAGCCAATTCACAAGTTCATAATATCAATGACAAAGTAGGGGTGAATATCCATGATTAAGAATCCTATCATATTATTATAAAATATTTTGATTTTGAAATAAGTTATGTTTTTTGCGCATGTGATATTGATAAGCCATAGTATTGGCCCATGGTTTTAGAGCATGTGGTATTTGTTAGCACCTGGATTGAACCTCATGTTGAAGGAAGGCAATGCCAGGGTAACCACAAACCACACTTAGCCAAGTAGCTAGCCCTACTAGGCCAGGAGAGGGCTCTCTCTGTAAGGATCTTAGCCAAATTGACTAGATCTAGAAGCTGATATTAGGCTCGGTATAGTAGCACAAGGTTTTATATGATTTTGAAGGGTTTTGTTGGATCAGGCGGAGCCAAATAGTTAGGGAAAGGAAATTAGGTCAAAAATGCAGGGTGTTCGATGGGGCAAGGTAGGCACAACGATCAAAACCTTAGGGTTTGATGGATGAGGTGAAAAGATAGGTGAGGAGCTAGGAAGAGCATGTAAACCTCATGGATTCTTCCTAAACTAAAGAAAACACAGACTGTGAAATGTCTACCCAAAACAGATCATAAAAGTTATGGATTCTGCCTTTTAGACTTGTATACATTCACATAAAGAGTATGAAATGATGAAATGGAGTCAAAAATACATTTTAACACATGAAAACATAAGAAAAACTGAATTGAGCATCATACCACATGGATCCAAAAGAAATAGCTGCTTCATTAATCTCCTACTATAACTGGTACAAATTGATGCAAAGCCTAAGCAATCCCACTGAATCCAACCATTACAATGACTGAGGAAAAGCATCGTATAGACCCCAAACAACTCATCCTAATCTCAGGGAGTCGAATCTATGAGAGGAGGAGTTGTTTCCAACAAATTATGAACTGCTAACAAGAAAATAGGGTGGTCAAATTGACTCATCCCTAATCCAAACAAACTAATACATTAAACCTCATAAATTTGTTTTACCTAATGAATCTACCCTAGTAAGCTCTAGAAGCATCATAATTACATTTAACATATCAATTACAAGGGTAAAAAAATCATTTGCAATGGTAGAAGTGAAAACTGGGTCGAATTTGCAAAATTTTGGGCAAAGTGTCAAACACACAGCGCCAAGTGCTAGCACGTAGTGCTAAGTACAGGTGCACCCTTCACCTTCAGCTATACTTGTCAAGGCTTTACCGATGTCTAAATTGGGCCCCCAATAGCTTGTTGGAAAGCTATGCCTATCTACTTTCCAGAACAACTTGAATTTCTGAATTTGGATGTCATTTTCCCAGTCAAAAACCATATCTCCCAACATTGTTCAGCGCACAGTGCCCAGTGCAAAAAGAGGGCAAAAAGGTCTTTTTTTGGGTGTTTTTTGACCTTTTGACCAACCAGTTCTCTTCCAAATCCTTAAAAAAAGTATAGGATGTATGTACTCATCACTAGAAACCCAAAAATGTTGACATTTTTCTGATTAAATGCCTCAAAAAAGAGCGTGACCTTTTGACCAACCAGTTCTCTTCCAAATCCTTAGAAAAAGTATAGGATGTATGTACTCATCACTAGAAACCCAAAAATGTTGACATTTTTTTTATTAGATGCCTCAAAAAATAGCGCAACGCCCAAGGTGCTGTGCATTTGCCTTCCATGACTATGCAAAAACTAAACTGAAAAACACAACAACTTCAAGCTCAAAAATGGTCCAACATACCTAAAAATGTGTTTTTATGACTAATCAAAGGTTAGAGGCATGTAGGGATGCCTTAGCAAGTATGTCAAGTCTCCTCTTCTCCTCTTGCTTGGTCAATTTATCAATTTTCTCATGAGCTCTTTTGAGCTTACTCCTTGCCACTTGGTTTCTCCTTGCATAATACTTGGCCATCTTCCTTTATAACTCAACATCTCTATTTTCTTTTTCCAATAGGGTCTCCAAGTGTGTGTTCAATTTCTCAAGCCAAGACTCTTTGTTCTCAGCTATGTCCTTGACCAATTTCTCATCTAGAGTGAGCTGCTCCTCCAATTCTGCCTCATTTTGTCTTTCAAGCTTTAAGGATTTTTTCAATCCTCTTGTTCTTGGCCTTTTTCTTTGTCCCTATTCATCATCTGACTCTCCATAATCTCCATAAGCCTCATCAAGTTGAAACTTGGCTTTCTCAGCATCCCTCTTTGCCTTGATGTGCTTGGTTCATCAATTCCTACTTAACCTATAGCTGCTTGTTCTCTTGCTCATAAAAGGAGATAACATATTGGGCTCTTTGTAAACTGAACTCAAGCTCCCTGATTTTGGCATCCTTTGCTCTCAAGGCAGCTTGAGAAGATTTGTTTCCCTCCTCATCACTAGTGTCCACAAGGAGAAACTCCTTTTCAATGTCATGTTCTTCATGCTGATGTTTGACCTCTACTTCCTCTACCATTTTCTCCTTTCCTTTAACCTATAATGTTGATGACGAAGGCAAGGCCCCTCCCACTTTCTGTGGGATAAACACCTACCTCTTTCCCCTCTGATAGGTGAAAGAAAATGGCTGCAAACTCTTCCTCTGTGGTATACTACTTTGACCATTCTCAGTGTGTACATCATGTCCCTCATTGCCATCATGCTCATCATGTTCCTCATCACTGTCATCATCTCCATTGGGTGAATGAATGGCTACATGAAATGGTGATGTAGATGGTGTGGAGGTATCTAGTGAAGAATGATCTGTTGAGGATGAGTGATAAGTAATTTGCAGTGAATGAGAAGAAGTAGATGGATGAGTGGAGGATGATGGAGGAATGCGGGGAGTTGGCTGAGTAGGTGGTTCATTGAATATTTCATTAGCTATGAAGGTCTCCCAAGCAATGCCTAGTTGATCTAAGTGATGGAGGACTATCATTTTGATAAGAGAATGATGGAAAATACTATGCATCTAATGAGCTAGATCCCTTTTCTGAGCAATATATGTCATCTTATCAATACTTCTGAAAAGGTAATATGGAAAACTGAGCATTCTTACCCTGGTAAAGTGCATGAGAATCCTGATATGATATGAGTATAGTTTGGAAAACCTTCCCTCACATGTGAAATACCTCATGATGATCTTCATTAATGGCACATTCTTGTCCAAAAGATAAGAGAGGGAAAATTATTTTCTTATCATTTTTGAACCTTATCTTAAGATATGGCTCATAAAAACTGTGATGCAAATTTCTTTGCTTGAACCATTTCTCTCCTGCATTTGGAATTCCAGTGTCCTGTGATATGATGGTAGGAGATATAGTGAATGTGACCCCAGCTAAAGTGACCTTTTTGTTTTGTGAATTGATGATGAACTACTTGGTTAACTACTGATGAAAATTCACCCTTTCAACCCTTTGGCAAAACTCAAAAAACCCATGTACATAAAACATGATACTGCAAGTGGTGATGCCATAAGTTTTATAGTATCAGTGGGTTCAAATCTGATAATTCTCCCTCCTTTCTTGGTTGGCCTCCTTGGTTGTCTTTCCCCTTCTTCTGAATTACTCCCTTCTACCATGGTTTTTAGGTGAAAACTTGAGGGACTAATATATATGTCAAGGTGAGTGAAATAGTGAGGAGGTGGAGTGAAATACAGTTAGGATGATTAGAAGGTGACAAAGTCTATTAAGTGTTGTAACTTTGATCAAATAGGTGATTTTAGAAACCTACAAGAGACCTTTTCCAGGGTTTCAAAATTTAGGGTGCCAATTTGCTTAATTGATGGAGCAAAAGAGATATTGGGCCACTTACTTGTTGTATGCAGGTAATTGAAGCTTTTGTGGCTTGAGAAAATGAAGGAAAGTGATTTTTTGGCACTCCTAGGGTTTTCTAGGCTCCTCTGGCTAAACATGCAACACCAAGTGCCAGCGCACAACGTCCTCAGCAAATGCGCCCTTCAATGCACAACCACGTAGAACCGTTGAAATTTTCTCTGGCTCGGTCAGGCAAATGCACCCTTCACTGCATAGGTGCACAACGACTCTACCTAGTGCACATTGTCCAAGTGAAATGTGTAGCACCTTCCTGATTTTTTCAAACCTTCACTCAATTTCCTCTTTTCCAAGGAGAGCATAGCGTGCAAAAGAACAAATCAAGTTTAAAAGATGCTTTTGAAATCTTATATAGAGGATGAGTTTGATTTTTTCTTAGAAAACCCCACTTTATAATGTTTGTTTGGAACTTTTTATTTTGTTTTCAAATCTCTGTCTGATACTTCACTTTCTTTGTCTCTTTTCAGGTGGATGATGCTTTGATTGAGCTGATCCTTCAATGATTCCTCTCTTGCAACAAGGAGAAGTCCCCTGGGCAGCTTATGGGAACAATTATTACATAAAATGACTTGAATTACATCAAAAATATGAACAAACTAAAATACTTTGTTTTTATCTCAAAAACATGTTTTTGAGATTAAAATTACATTAGTGAAATAAGAACTTTGTACAATAACCATGACTTGCTACCAATCACTCTTTGTTTATTGGTCTTCCTCATACCTTTGCTGCCCTTTATTTACACTGGAACTATGCTTTTGACCTTGGAAATGAACCCTAAGACCTAATGGAAACATGACTGCCTTGACTCTAATAATAACATAATAGAAACCATAACTGAATGTAACATAAAGATGGGTCAGCAAATGTACCTCATGAGGGAAAATTTGATTTTCTTAGAAGAAGACAACCACCAGTGGATCATTTTGACATGATCTAGTGGAGTGATAAAAAATTCAGTATGAGACACCTAAAATTAAGAGAAGATTTGATCCCTGATAGAATTATGCATATAATGACACTAACAGTATTGTTAAGCCATAGTATTGGCACATGGTATTATAATAAAACCAATATTTTACAAGTTAATAATATCCACTATAAAGTGGGGGGTGAATATCCATGGTTAAGAATCTTGTCATATTGTTATAAAATATTTTGGTTGTGAAATAAGTTATGGTTTTTGGGCTTGAGGTATTGATAAGCCATGGTATTGACTCATGTTATTGTAACAAAACCTATTCACAAATTAATAACAAAATAAAAATATAACAAACTGAATTTTATTATTTTTATTATTAATTGAGCCAACGTTTAGATTTTTTCACTCATCCCCATACTTTTGACTTTTATTATTATTATTATTATTATTACTTAACTAAGCCCATATTTAGAATTGTTTACATACTTACATTACACCTACACATCTACTCTATACTCTATAAATATTTTATTTATTGTTTTTTAGGGAGGGAAATTTTAACATTTTTGAAAAAATTCAGCCTTAATTTTGATGTAACAAAGCCCTCCCAATTCCAATCTTCATTTACGTTCTAAAACAAGTAGTATATTTTCACTTTTCATAGGGTAGAGGGAAAACAAGTAGATATTTTCACTTTTCACAGGGCGAGAGGGAAAATGAGATTGAAGAGAGTTGTGAATTAAATTTTCACTTTTCATAAGGCAGAGGGAAAATGAGTAGCATATTTTCACTTTTCACAAGTGGGAGGGAAAACAGGATTGAAGAGAGTTGTGAATTAAGGTTTTACCAATAGCAGACTGATATCGAATCCCACCATTGGATCTTCAATCCATTAATGGCACCCAGGTATGTTTCATTTCTAACCTCGCTACATTTCCACCCCACTTTTAGTCTTCTTCCACACAGGGAGGAGTACACACACCTCAGATCTCTAACCCCACCATTGGATCTTCAATCCATTAATGGTGCCCAGGTATGTTGTTGGAAATAATAATGATAGGGGGGTGAATCAGTATTATCAAATCAATAATTTTATTTCCCAAACAATTTATATACGCTACTTCAACTAAGTGAACTAGTGTGTACATGCGACTGTAGTTAAAGCAACCAACGTATATGCAGAGAACTTTTGATTTAGACAATTTATCATGTATTGAGCTTTAACCAATATATCAAAGACTTATTAGACAATGCAGTAAAAGCAGAATAAAGCATCACACATAAGCAACACACATGAACACCAAGATATAAGGTGGAAACCCAGTGTGGGTAAAAACCACCTGTTGCTGTCGTCTTTGTCTTCTTTTAATAATAATAAAATCTGTTTACAATCTTGTACTGGTGTAGACTCATACTAGTACGTAGGCACCCACCTGTAGAAGGCTACAACCTTCTCTCGTTCTCCAACTATTACTAGAAGGGAGCTACAACCCCCTAGCTCTTGTACTAGCCAATATGTTTACCAGTACGTAGGTTCCAGCCTACAGAAAATTCCACTCTTCTACCAAGGACCATGTTTCATGAATTTTCAAATTGGATACTCCTGGAACGCAACACTAAAATCTAAAGGCCACATTTCATCCAATTTTCATACTAGAACCATCAACGAAATTATAACTATAATACAACCATCAAATACATCTGCATCAACCAACCACTGAAACTCAATCATTACTTTCTGAATCAATCAGTCACTGACAACCCATCATCACTTAAGAAAATCACAATCAATCAATCTGAACATTCAGAACACTGTTACCAGAATACAGTCATCAAAACAGAACCCAGAACTCTGCAACAGCAAACAGAGACTACTGAAACTTTAAACATCATGCTTCATAAGGTATACGCTACTTACCAGCGTGTATACACATTTTCACTGAAGGGAACCAGCGTATAGATCTGCAGATTCAAATTTATGATGTATATGCTACTTTGATATGTTGAACCAGCGTGCATATGCTCTTTTACTAAAGTGAACCTATGTACATATCTATAAATGCTAACTTAAAACATCACAACTATTCCAAACTTCAGTCATACCCAAATTATTACATTTACAAAATAAAAACACACGATTGTATTCAGATCTAGACTGTTCAAGATCAAACCACATAATGAGAATACTTTTAAGCCTTTATGATCCTGGTTCATCAACCTTCATTAGCCATATATGTGCTTTCTTAGATTAGATCAAGCAAACCATCAAAATCTCATTAACCTGAGTATATGATCCAACACCTCATAAGATATTCAAAATACTTGCTTACCTCGGCCTAATGATCTTATCCTCCTTATATAGTTTAATGCCTTTCTCAATACCATGGACCAAAACTACTTAGGCCCAATACCTTGGACCAAATACCTCGGACCAATTACCTTAGGTCAAATACCTTGGACCAAAAACTTTATTTTTCCAAGATATATGTGCTTTTCTTTCTGTGAAAGTGTGTGTGTATATATACACTCCTTTTGTTCTGTAAACCTGCGTGTATACATAGCTTGGACAAGGTGAACCTGCGTATACCTCTCTTTCCTCATCCTTTGTAGTCTGATATGTAATTCTTTGTTGTTGACATTTTGCACTGTGATCTTTCATCTGAGTGAGTTGCCATCAAGGACAATACCTATATCATAATGCCAACAATCTCCCCCTTTGGACTTGATGGAAATAACAACACCAAGTCACTCTCCCCCTTTGACATCAAGGGCAAAGGGTGGACCAAGATATTTTCTCCTTTTGACATACATTATGATGTTCATGCTCCCCCTAAGTACATGTTGAATTCTCTGATTGAACTCCCCTTTTGTACATGCTGAGATGCACTAAAAATGTCCATGCTCCCCCTAAGCACAAGTAGAGTCTGCAAAAAAATATTTTCTAAAAGAATAACATGACTCTATAACTCAACTATGTGAGGATGACCTTCCTATCACCAATGACTCATACATACATCCATCTCCCAACCAAGTGGGGATATACCAAATTTGACTCATCCACCCAACCAAGTGGGGATATACCAATTGTTTATGACAAAAAAAATAAATATTACATCATCTATCCAAGAGGACTCATTCAAATGTATGAGAAGACATATCACACCCTAGACTTTTGCATGACTTAAGCAACAAATGGTATAAATATCTGAAGCCATAGCTGGACTCAGCAGCCATAAGGCCAACAATGCTGAATGTACATGAAGGTTAATGCTCCCCCTAAACCTATGCTACCAGAGCCTGCCCCACTATTTTTCTTTTCTGAAAAACATATACGCTCCTTGACCCACAGAAACCCGCGTGTGTACACGACTATTCTTCATGAAACACACGTATAATAACCTTTCTTTGAAAAATTGGATTTAACAGCAGGATGATGCAGCAACTACTCCCAACTTTTGTCTGAGATATTCAAATGTCTCTCTGGGCAGTGGTTTAGTGAATATATTAGCAACCTATTCTTTGGAGGGAAGATACTCCAATGACCTTTTTTTCAAGCACTTGTTCACATAGAAAATGGTATTTGATGGGTATTTGCTTAGTCTTGGAGTGCATGACTAGATTCTTTGAAATATTGATGGCACTTGTATTATCACATGAATGGAGATGGGTGGAGTACATGTGATCTGAATGTCTTGCAAGGTTTGCATCATCTAAATTAGTTGTGTGCAACAAGATGTAGCAGCCACATATTCTGCTTCAGCGATAGATAAAGCAATTGAACTTTGTTTCTTGCTAAACCGAGACACTAACCTAGAACCCATATAGAATGCACCACCACTAGTGATTTTTCTGTCATCAACACTTCCTACCCAATCTGCATCTGTATATGCATGAAGAGTAAGATCTATACCTCTGGGATACCATAAACCAAAGTTCTGAGTTCCTTGAAGATATTTGAAAATCCTTTTGACTGCGTGAAGGTGTGATTCCTTTGGATTTGCTTGGAATCTTCCAACTATTCCTACTGCATGCATGATGTCAGGTTAGGTACCTGTTAGATAAAGTAGACTGCTAATCATGGATCTATAAGTTGGTTGATGTACTACTATTGATTCATCATTTGAGCTGAGACTGCATCTTGTTACCATTGGGGTACATACAGGTTTAGAATCTTCCATGTCGTACCTTTTCAAGATCTGTTTGATATATTTGGTTTATGAAAGAAAAATACTATCTTTATTTGTTGAACTTGTAGACCAAGAAAATAGGTAAGTTCACCAAGCAAGGACATTTCAAATTCTTGTTGCATTACTGAAGCAAAATTCTGACTCAAGGATTCTTCATTTCTACCAAAAATGATATCATCAACATAAACAATAATCGCCTAGTCCGTCTAATGCAATGATTATTTACGTAATTGTGTGTCCTTCAAATGGTTGGGCGGAAACAAACAACCATTCCATGATTGATGGAAAGGTCAATTATAACGGATCAACACCTTATTTAGGGGTAATTAGCAATTTATCAGTTTCAATCTTTGTATATAGATTGCTATATGCTGAACCTTTTGTAAAACCTTGTTGGTGTATATATTTGTCAAGGTGGTAATACCAGGCCCTTGGAGCCTATTTCATACCATAGAGAGCCTTTTTGAGTCTGCATACAAGTTTTTCATCATTTTCAAGAATGAATCCTTTTGGTTGTTTAATGTAAACTTCTTCTTCTAAATCTCCATTAAGGAAAGTAGATTTTACATCCATTTGGTATACTTTGAATTTCTGAAAGCTAGAAAGAACAAGAGACATCCTTATGGCTTCAGGTCTAGCAACAGGTGCAAAAGTTTCTTCAAAAAATATACCTTATTGTTGAGCATACCCTTTACAAACATGTCTAGCCTTGTTTCTAATGACTTCTCCATTTTCATTCAGCTTGTTTTTGAAGATCCATTTAGTTCCTATGATATTTTTATCATGAGGTCTAGGAACTAATTCCCAAGTATTATTCTTTTCAATTTGCTCAAGTTCTTCATTCATGGCCTTGACCCAACATTCATCTTTGCATGCTTCATTTACATTTTGAGGTTCGGTGGAGGATAGTAATGCTAGATAGTTTGAGGTTTTTGTAATAGTTCTTCTTGTCTATACGCCTGCCTCTTTTTCCCCTAAAAATTGAGTTTTTGGATGATTTTTCTGAAAATACTTGGACGAAGTCTTTTCTTCTACCATTATCTCTTCTTCTGGTGCTTCATTGGTTTCTTCTTCAATATCATTGTCATTTGATGTGGGAAAATAATCCCCATCTTCTTCATTGTTATAATCTTCTGTTTTTATCTGTTTTGGATTTTTGCATGCTTCATCAACTAGAACATGAATACTTTCAACAATTTTCCCAATTATAAAATTTATATCCTTTACTTCAGGAAGAGTAACCAAGAAGAATACCTTCATCTGCTTTGGGCTCAAACTTACCAAGTTTTTCATTAGTCCTTTTGATATAACATTTGCTTCCAAAAACTTTAAAGTATTTTACAGTAAGAGTCTTACCATACCAAAGTTCATGTGGAGTTTGAGTGCTATTTACCCGAACATTTTCTTAGTTGAGAATAGTTATGGCGGCGAATGCAGCTTCACCCCAAAAGGTTTCAGGAGTTCCAGATTCATCTACCATAACTTGAGCCATTTGTAGAACAATTATGTTCATTCTTTCTACCACTCCATTTTGTTGAGGAGTCCTTGCAGTGGAGAATTGCTTTTAATTCCATGTTGTTCAAAAAAGTCAAAGAATTCATCTGAGGTAAATTCCCCTCCTTGATCAGATCTGAGGCATTTCATTTTTCGATCTGATTCATTTTCAACCAAAGCTTTGAAGGCTTGGAACCTTTCAAATGCTTCATCTTTATGCTTTATAAGACCTATCCAACACATTCTGGAAAAATCATCAATGAACAAAATAAATTATTCTTCTCCATGAGGTGACTTTTTCCTTGATGGTCCACATAAACCAGTATGAACAAGTTCAAGAGGCTTGCTAGATGACCCTTCTTTTTCAATGAAGTGAGCTCTAGTTTGCTTACTGATTTGACATGGTTTGCATATTGTATTTTCAGGGATGCTGATATCTGGAAGATCACGAACAACCTTGAATCTCCATGCTTTTCTTATTTGAGAAAAGCTTAGATGTCCCAATCTTCTATGCCATAGCCAGTTTTCATCATTTTTTCTTAGATAGCACTGCTGTTGTCCTCCCTTGAGTATGTATAAGTTTTTTGGAGTTATTGTACCTTTGATCACAGTCTCTCTTGTATTAAGCTCATGAACAACACATACATTTGATCGAAACACCACTTCATTTCCTTGATCACACATTTCACTGGCACTCAACAGGTTATGCTTTAAACCGTCTACATACATAACATTTCGAGCTTTAACCTTTTCTTTCAAGAAAACATAGCCTTTACCTTTTATGACAGTAGGAGTGTCATTTCCAAATGAGACATTCTTTTCCTTTTATAAGGCATTATATGAGTGAAGTTTTTCTTTGTCACCTGTCATGTGTTTTGAGCATTCATTGTTGATGTACCACTGATTTTCTTGTCCTTCTGCATACAAGGCTATTCCACATCTTTCTATTTGAGATTCTTTCTTTCTCCATATCTTGGGATTTAATGGAGTTTGATCCTTTTGAGATGTTTACCGAAATTTTCTCCTGCATTCAGATTCTTCATGGCCAAAGTTGTTACAGATTGAGCATTCTATTTCATTTTCAAGAAGAGAAAAGTTATTATAGGAAATTTTCTTGACCCCTGTTACATTCCTTTGATTTCGTGCTTCTCTAGTCATGATGGTTTTGTAAGAAACACGTTGAGAATATTTGTGTCCAAAATTATGACATGAAAAACATTGCCCATTAAAGAAGTTCCTGCGACTATCGAATCTATTGACTTGGTGATTGTAGTTTCTATTGATATTCATCTTTGGAGCAAATTGAGTATGATTTACCTGAGGTTGGTTGTGGCTTCTATTCATCCTTGGAGTAAATTGAGTTTGATTTACCTAGTGATCTTCTTTATGCCTTTGCTATCATTTGTCATACTCTTCACTGGTCTTTGCTACATCAAGATAGATTTTAGTGGAGGTTGATGGCTTCTGTGATTGAGATGCTTCTTCAGTATATCCAAGACCTATCTTTATCAGAGTAGAATGCTGCACTTTGATAATTTCATTTAAAGTTTCTGATCCTTTAGAAAATCTAAGATTGAGAGATTTCATTTTCTCAAGATCCTTTCTTACACCCACAACTTCACATTCTAGTTTTTCATTGTGTTTTTATTTTTCAGGAATTGGTATGTCAAGGTATCTATAATCATATTCTTTTCTTCTAAACAGATTTTGAGTTTAGAGATTTCTTCATGAAGTTCATCCTCTTCTAAAGCATCCCAAAAATTATCATCGTCATAAGCCATTAAAAGTCTATAGTCATTTCTATTTTCATCTTCATCACTATTTGATAAACCATTGTTATCTTCATGAGTATGGTAACTCCTTTTATTTATAACTTGTTTTCTATTCCATTTTTAATATTCCTTCCCTTTTTCGTATTTATCTTTATGAGGACATTTGGCAGCATAATGACTGACTCTGCCACAGGCAAAGCATTTGAAGGGTAACTTACCTCTAAATCTTCCGGAACCCCGTTGAAGCTTCTTGACAAAGTTTACCTCATCTTCTTCTTCTGAAATATGTCTTGATTCATTGTGTTCTTCCTTTCCTTTTGTTGAAGCTTTAAATGTGGCTTCTCTCATATCTAATGGTCCTCCTTTTCTCATCTCAAAGGCAGTTAAGATTTTGTGAAGTTGTGTCATAGTGATAGTTTGCAGATCCTGTTTTTCTTCTATGGCAGACACTTTTGATTCAAATTTAGCAGACAAGGATCTCAAAAATTTCTCAACTAAGGTAGCTTCCTTTATTTCTTCACCCATATTCTTCATAAAATTAACAACCTCATCTATACGTAAGAAGTAACTAGATATACTTTCATCACTGTGCATTTTAAGAGTTTCATATTGAATTCTGAGAGTTTGAAACTTAGAACGTTTTACCTGAGACTATCCTTCATAGCTCAAAACGATTTTGTCCCATATTTCTTTGGCTGATTTGAGCTCCATGACTTTGACAAACTCTGATTGTGACAGACTTCCCAATAAATTATTGACAGTTTTGGCATTGGTTTCATATTGCTTTTTACCTGCCGTATCTATAGGAATTTTTGTTGGAAATGTATATCCTCCTTCCACAATTTCCCAGAAATCTATTCCAAGTGATTGTAGATAGGATGTGGTTCTTATTTTCCAATAAACAAAATTTCTCCCATAAAAGATTGGTGGTTAGATGGATCCCATGCTTTCTTGATTACTCATGATGATGGATCTCCCTTCAAGTGATCAAGCTTCTTCTGAAGGACCTGCTATGATACCAATTGTTGGAAATAATACTGAGAAGGGGGTGAATCAATACTATCAGATCAATAATTTTATTTCCCAAACAATTTATATATGCTACTTCAACTAAGTGAACTAGCGTGTACACACGACTGTACTTAAGGCAGCCAATGTATATGCAAAGAACTTTTGATTTAGACAATTTATCATGTATTAGGCTTTAACCAATATATCTGAGACTTATTAGACAGTGTAGTAAATGTAGAATAAAGTATCACACATAAGAAACACACATGAACATCAAGATATAAGGTGGAAACCCAATGTGGGTAAAAACCACCTACTGCTGTCATCTTTATCTTCTTTTAATAATAAGAAAATGTGTTTACAATCTTGTACTAGTGTAGACTCATACCAGTACGAAGGCACCCACCTGCAGAAGGCTACAACCTTCTCTTGTTCTCGAGCTACTACTGGAAGGGAGATAAAACCCCCTAGATCTTGTACTAGCCAATATGTTTACTAGTACGTAGGTCCGACCTACAGAAAATTCCACTCTTCTACCAGGGACCATGTTTCATGAATTTTCAGACTGGATACTCCTGGAACACATCACCACAATCTGAAGGCCACATTTCATCCAATTTTCATATCGGCCCCATCAAAAACATTATAACTGCAATATAACCATCTAATACATCTGCATCAACCAATCACTGAAACTCAATCATCACTTTCTGAATCAACCACAACCGAATCAATCAATCACTGACGACCCATCATCACTGAAGCAAATCAAAATCAATCAATTTGATCATTCAGAACATTGTTACCAAAATACAGTCATTAGAACAGAACCCAAAACTCTACAACAGCAAACAGAGACTACTGAAACTTTAAACATCATGCTTCATAAGGTACACACTACTTCCATGTGTCATACTAGCATGTATATGCACTTTTAATGAAGGGAACTAGCATACAGATCTGCAGATTCCAATTTATGATGTATACGCTACTTTGATATGTTGAACTAGTGTGCATATGCTCTTTTACTAAAGCGAACCTACATACAAATCTGTAAATGCAAACTAAAACATCACAACTATTCCAGACTTCAGTCATACCCATATTGTCACATTTACAGAATAAAAAATGCGCCAGTATTCAAATCTAGACTGTTCAATATCAAACCACATAATGAGAATACTTAGATCAAATCAAGAAAACCATCAAAGGCTCATTAACCTGCATATATGATGCAACACCTCATAAGATATTCAAAATACTTTCTTACCTTGGCCTAATGATCTTCTCCTCCTTATATAGTTTAAGGCCTTTCTCAATACCATGGACCAAAATTGCTTAGGACCAATACCTTGGACCAAATACCTCAGACCAATTACCTTGGGTGAAATACCTTGGACCAAAAACTTTGTTTTTCCAAGATATGCACTATTTTCTTTTTGTGAAAGTGCGTGCATACTTATACGCTCCTTTTCTTCAGTAAACCTATGTGTATATGCAGCTTCGATAAGGTGAACCTGCGTATACCTCTCTTTCTTCATTCTTTGTAGTCTGATCTGTAATTCTTTTTCGTTGACATGCTGCACTGTGATCTTTCATCTGAGTGAGTTGCCATCAAGGACAATACTTGTATCATAATGCCAACTTATGTTTAATTTCTAACCTAGTTGCATTTCCACCCCACTTTAATCTTATTCCACACATGGAGGAGTACACACACCTCAGATCTCCAGTTCAAAATTCACTATTCTTTTCATCTTTGCTTTTAAGTTTACGAGTAGCATATTTTCACTTTTCACAAAACGAGATTGAAGAGAGTTGTGAATTAAGGTTTTACCAGTAGCAGACTAATATCGAACAGCACCATTGGATCTTCAATGCATTAATGGCACCTAGATATGTTTCATTTCTAACCTCACTGCATTTTCACCCCAATTTTAATCTTCTTCCACACAGGGAGGAGTACACACACCTTAGATCTCTAGTTCAAAATTCACTATTTTTTTCATCCTTGCTTTTAAGTTTATGATTTTATCTTTGTGCCTCACTTTGTTACTGTTTGTAGGGATGGCATTGGCATTTGATGACTTTGGGAAGCCATTTGTTATAAAAAAGAAACAAGGGCCATTTGTTATAAAAAAGAAGCAGGGGCAGAAGACCAAATGAGAGGCTTAGATGTTCAAAATTTCTAACATTGTGGTCACTCGGGCTAACCTCACTAGACTCCAATGGAATAAAAATGAAGCTCTAGAACCCATGTGGTGATGTCATCATCAGTAAGCTCCTATTTTTTTATTCATTCTCTATTTTTTGGATTATGTGAAACTGCCCTGAAATTATGAAAATTAGTAGAATTTATTTGAAAACTTGTATGATTCATAACTAAAAATTACTTAAATTTTTTGTAAAGACTGAAATAAACCATTAAATTATGAAAATTAGTTACTTTACAACTTATATGATTCATAATTAAAAATTACTTAAATTTTCTGTAAAGACTGAAATAAGCCAATACTCTGTGATCTACTCACTCTTTCTCACAAACTCTTAGGCCCACCGAGCTAGATGCTCTACATATGTCATGCCTTCCTACTAAAGCTCTTAAAATTGGTGAATGCATTCGGATGTCGTTTGGATCATTGGACGTCTAATATGCATTAAGGGCATTTCAACCCCTACATTTGTATGTGCCATATTCCATCATGTTGGTTCCATTTATAGGTGCATGTCGGGTTTCGTTGTGGGTAGTTCTCCTATTTTGTAGGAGCTATATTTTTAGGGCCTGCATGTAAAACATAGCTACATGGTATTGGTCCATGCATGTAATAGACCCAATAACTTCTATGCACTTTGAGGATGTGGTACTTCAGTTTACCACCCAAATTTACACAAAAACTGAACCCAAATTCACACAAATTTACGAAGTAACTGAACTGAATAGTTTTTATTATTAACTATTTACTATTGACATGCATGAAACTATAGATTTATGCAACCTAAATACACACAACCATTCCATTAATCATGAATTCATCAATCACAAATGTGGCTAACACAAGCAGGGCAACCTAAAAATTAATTTAGCAATGAAATAAACCATAAAAAATTAGTAATAATTCAATACAATTCATATATACATTTAGGAATACTTATCTATCTGGAATTGTTCAACAATAAGTTGCAGAAGAGGGAAGTAATATCACAACCATATAACCGAAGATCAATCACAGTTCAATTCATATTTTACTCGATCACTTGCTTCATCATTGACATTAGCACTATTTCACTTGACCACAGGATCCATTGTTAGTAAGAAATTTGTTTGACAATAGACCACACATAAGGGTATGCAGGCGTATTGTCTTACTGTCCATAAGCATACCTGAAATATAATCTCTTCATGAGTATAATTGATGGCCTTTACTATATTGGAGCTAAGCAGTTGCTAAATGTATTACTGTCCATAAGCATACCTGAAATATAATCTCTTCATGAGTATAATTGATGGCCTTTACTATATTAGAGCTAAGAAGTTGCTAAATTGAAGATTAATTTTTGCAAAGGATAGTGTGTAATTTCACTGCCTTTTTTTTTTTATAAATCTTCCTTCCAGACCTGTCCCTGAAATATAATATCTTCATGAGTATAATTGATGGCCTTTATTATATTGGATCTAAGCAGTTGCTAAATTGAAGATTAATTTTTGCAAAGGATAGTGAGTAATTCCACTACCTTTTTTTTTATAAATCTTCCTCCCAGACCTATAGTTGTTCATGGATGATAGGTACAGACAAAACAACATGATGCACTTCTTATCTTCACATTATTGTTTGTCAAGTCTATGCTTTGAACAAGACATGATAGCTCTTTTGACGATACAAAAAAAATACTTAATACTTGGCGAATAATCTGAAGAAGTTCCTTGGTGGTGTTGTGCACAAACTTATGGACAAGAAAAAGAAAGTGAAAGAGAGTTGTAAAATTGGTTAGAACATAGATTTTATATTGATCACTAGATCCATACCATAGTGTTAGTAGATAATTGTTCCTTCAAATAATGATCCTCATATGTCTCGGGTTATTTTTGTTTTATTCCACCTTCCATTGTGCTGACCTATAATGTGGAAGAAATTTTTTGATGAAGGCTACTAAATTAACCCACCAACTTCATAGGGCTCCAATTGACGTTCTTATGTCCAGCTTCTAATTTCTAGTCTTTAAGCTCTCTCGCAATGGAATATATATATTGATGGGCCTTTCTAGAATATCTATATAAACAATTGATCTTTCACTAGATAGACAACGGAGTTAGCAACCTGAAGTTTTCTATCACATTTTTATTTTAAAAGAGAGTCCTCTAGTTCTTCTCTCAGGGTTCCTTATTTCCCTTCATGTTCACTTCCATCATTTACTTTGGCTATAATTTTTCTCAGTTGGGCTATTTTTATGGTTTCAGTGTTGTAGTAATTGTTCTCAACATCTCCGTAATGTTTGCATTTCTTAGATATATGCTCCTCCAATTCACATCCACTCCTCCACATACCATGCTTTTTCTATTTTCGCAACTGGCTTTTGGACATCATCTTTCCAGTTCTCATCCTAGAGTTTCTTCTCTCCCCTGAATCTCCTTTGTTGGATTTGTAACAAAGGAGGGAGACAAAAATCGACTTTGTTGGATTTGCCTCGCTACAGGTTCTTCCTGCTTTAATACCAATTGATGGGTGCTCGAAAATGAACAACCTGAATAAATGCACAAAAATTTGTTGTAGGTAGATGAAATAAAATTTACTACCCATCTCAGTGGATGGTGTCAATCAAAATCAATGTACTTCACTAAACAGAGGCAAAACAATTCCACATGATGATTTTATCATTAAAATTGTATTATAACATTCGAGTAAATTAGTGAAATGATAGTGATTCTACTCAATTACATTCACTCTACAATAGAAATTGGTCCTCGTGCACAAGATTATGAAAGGATAAATAAAAAGAAATACTATGTTTCTCACAGAACAATGGGTTGCACGGTTTCTTGTTTAGGCAAAGATTCAATGCTAGTTCTCTTTCTAGGAGTTTATCCTTCTTGCTACTTGGTCATTATTCCTTAACAATCTCTTTCATTTTCAGTGGAGTGATCTTCCTCAATTTCCCATTGATATGCCTCAATTGGTCCAAGGATCTTCTTGCCCAATAATTGTGCTCAATTACAATTGTGGAGAATATAGAAACATCATCAGACATAGTACCAAATATACGACATTTCCATTCTCCAGCAGAGCTTTGGAATCAATTGCCCCTTCCACCAGAACTATAATTTGGCTCTGCTTCAGAGATATGCTGAGGGAATAACCAACATCCAACTTCTACTTTCCTAGCCTTGTATTTGCCATGGCGTTGGCCTTGTTGGATTGACCATGGTAACTCTGAGTGGTTTTCCACTAGTTGTACAAAGAGGGCTCTAGGATTTTGCTGGCTTCCAAGGACTAAACAAAATCTGCCACAATGGAATGCTGAGCAGGGCTAAATATGTCATACCAAATCAGATGAACATCCACGACAGGACTACTGGTGAGTAGGGGACCATTATGATAAGTTAAAATAAGGGTTTGTTATTCTACCAATATGGAGGAACACAAATAAATCAAAAGAAGCAAACGTACAATAAACTTAAACCCTCCCATTTCCCAATCAGAGAAACCCTATAAACCCTAGTGTTGTTGGGTTTTTCCTGACACACAAGAAACGTCTAAATTTTTTTCTCCCTCCTTTGTTGGATTTACCTCACTACAGGTTCTTCCTGCTTTAATACTAATCGATGGGTGTTGGAAAATGAAAAACCCTTCACAAATGCATCCTAATCTGCTATAGGTAGATAAGAAACAAAATTTACTATCCATCTCAGTGGATGGTGTCAATCACAATCAATGTACATCTCTAAACAAAAGACAAACAATTGCACATGAGGATTTTATCACTGAAATTATATTATAACATTCAAGTAAATCGGTGAAATAATAGTGATGCTACTCAATTACATTCACTTTGCAGCAGAAATTGATCCTCATGCACAGGATTAAGAAAGGATGAATAAAAAGAAATACTCTATTTCTCACACAACAATGGGTTGCATGGTTTCTTGTTTAGGCACAGATTCCATGCTAGTTCTCTTTCCTAGAATTTACCCTTCTTGCTGCTCAGTGATTATTCCTTAACAATCTCCTTCATTTTTGGTGGAGTGATCTTCCTCAATTTTCCAATGATATGCCTCAATTACTACAAGGATCTTCTTTCCCAATTATTGTGCTCAATTGCATTTGTGGAAGTCGTTGCCTTCTTCTTGAGAGATTTTGTTTCTTCTCTTAATTTGTTTTCCTCAACGAATTCTTCCACTTTAGCCTAGTGATTTCTAGTCTATGTTAAAATTTCTTTCGCAGTGCTCTCTTGCTTTGCAATGAATGTCTTAATTATTGTTGGAGTTGATTTTTGTTTCATCATACAGCAAGATGTTTCTAGAAACAACAAGATCCGTGATGCCATGCCATCGCACCTTTTAGGTTTTAGCCTCGTACAGAAATTACCTACATATGAATTCTAAAACACATAAAATAAATAATGTGAGAGCATAACACATAAAACAAATATACACAAAGATTTTCCCCTGGATCCCAAAATCGGGACTACTAGCTTGATTTTTCATTATGTTCCTTTCAATGTTATAATACATATTTATACATGCCGAAGCATCCAATACCATGGACTGAAAACCATCGCATGCAAAACCATGTGCGAAAACAATCCACAAAACCATAGGTAGTTCTGCCCAACTTAATATAGGGTCCAACAAAAATTTCCTCGGGGAACCCTGTAGAGGGGGCTACCTGCCCCCCTCAAACCCCCTAGACAGGGGGGGTTGTTGACCCCACTGTGCAATCGACACAACGAAGGGGAGGCTCCGGCCCCCCTCTAACCCCCCGGTTAACTAGCTAGGCTAGTCGTGGAAAGAATATAACACAACCCAACATTCTCCCACTTGTTGTTTTCTTTCCATAGGGGGCCATAGGAGAGCTTAGTCATTTTTCTAGCCCTGTAATGCCCATTGTTTCTCTACACCAAGAGAACTTCTTAGAGCTCACAGATTTTTTCAACGCATCTGCAGTATTCTTCAAAGTTTCCACCTTTACCAACAACACCCTTTTGTCTTCTATCATATCCCTCACAAAGTGATACTGAGCATCAATGTGCTTTGTCTTTGAATGATAAGCAAGGTAATTTGCCAAGAAAATTGCACTTCGGTTGTCACAATCTATCCTTATAGCTCCCTGTACTAACCCCATACTTGAACACCATCTCTGTAACCAAACTGCTTCCTTACTTACATGAGTGGCTACCATGTATTCAACCTCTGTAGTTGATAATGCCACTACAGATTGTTTCTTACTCATCCAACTGACTGCACCTCCAAATAGGTTAATTATACCCACTTTAGATCTTCTCTGATCTAGGTCTCCAGCCCAGCCTGCATCAAAAAGCCACGAATATCCAACACTCTGTCCAATCCTGGTCTTCCTTGGTAGCACAAGCCATAATCACTAGTGTCATGCAAATACCTGAAAACCTACTTCATTGTTGTCTAGTGCTCCTTCCCTGGTTTTGAAATAAACCTGCTCAATACTCCCACTGCATGTGCAATGTTTGGTCTAGTACAAACCATCGCATACATCAGGCTACCAACTACACTTTCATATATAGCACAGGACATGTCCTCTTCCTCTTCTTGTGTCTTGGGACACTGTTCAGTAGATAACATTACACCTATAGGAATAGTAACCTTCACTGTTTACTATCCTGCATATTAAACCTCTGCAATATTGTCTCGACATACTTCCTCTATTTTAAACAGAGCTTCCTCTTTGCCCGATCTCTTTTAATTGCCATGCCCAAAATATAGTTTGCAGCACTAAGATCTTTCATGTCAAATTTGGAGGACAATTAGGTCTTCAAATCCTCGATAATTTCTTTGTCGTTTCCAACGAGCAACATATCATCCACATACAAGACTAGATAAATAACATGGTAACCAATTAATTTAAAATACACATATTGATATGCTTTGCTTCTAGTGAAGCCAAGTCCCCATATAAATGTATCAAATTGCTGATACCACATCCTTGGTGACTGTTTTAACCCATAGAGGGACTTCTTTAACTTGCATACCAGTTCTTTCTTACCCTTCACTGCAAAGCCTTCAAGTTTCTTCATGTAGATATCCTCTTACAGATCCCCGTGAAGAAATTTTGTCTTCAAATCCATCTGTTATACCTCAAAATCAAAAGCAGTCGCAACAGATAAAAGTGATCTAATAGAAGCTATCTTGGCAATAGGAGAAAAAATATCACCAAAATCAATTCCTGACACATGGGAATAACCTTTTGCTGTGAACCAAGCTTTGTATTTCTCCACCATTCCTTATGCATTTGTCTTCTTCTTGAACACCCATTTGCTGCCAATGGGTTTCCTTTGAGCCGGTAACTCCACCAGATCCAAAGCCTAATTTTTTTTCAAAGATTCCATTTCATCAACTATGGATTCTTTCCAAAGTTTTCCATCCTCTGAATCTACTGCTTCCTTCAGAGTTCTGAGATCATCATTAGTAATAGATAAAGAAAAATTTGAATAGAAAGTAGATGGACTATACTTTCTGGCTTCCTTATTTCTTGAACTGGTCTTCTCACACCCATAGTTTGTGGCTCTTCATATTCTGATTCCTTCTCTACTGTAGAGTCTAATTCTTCCTCCTTAAGCTCAAACTCTATCTTCTCGGGTTCCTTTGGTTAGACTTCATGTTAACAACATATTTCACCTCTCTCAACACCACATCTCAGTTGTACACAACCTTCCTTGCTACTGGGTTCCAAAGCTTATAACTCTTTAAACCATCCGTATACCCAATAAAGATGCACTTTTCATATTTACTATCCAACTTGGTTCATTTCTCCTTTGGAACATGTACATATACATCACATCCAAATACCCTTAGATGTGAAAGAGAGGGTTTCTTACCAGTGCATACCTCTTGTGGATTCTTATCCTCCAATGCTAATGAAGGTGATCTGTTGACCAGATAACATGCTATCTCCATCACCTCTGCCTAGAATTCCTATCCTAACCCAGTACCACTGAGCATGCTTCTTTCCCTTTCCATCAACGTCTTGTTCATTCTTTCTGCAACTCCTTTTTTATCATGTGTGTATAGAGAAGTCTTTTGCCGTGCTATACCACACTTCTTACAAAATTCTTCAAATTCCTTACTTCAAAACTCTCCACCATTATCTGTCCTCAACACCTTTATCTTCTTCTTTTTCTGGTTTTCCACCAAAGCCTTAAATTCTTCAAACCTGTCAAAGACTTCAGATTTCTTTTTAAGGAAATATATTCATGTATTCCTTGAGAAGTCATCTATAAATTATACATAGTACACAGACTTACCCAGTGATGGAACTTTCATAGGTCCAAACACATCACTGTGCACAAGTTATAATATCTGTTTTTCCCTTTACCACCAGAGGGGAAACTCACCTAATTTTTCTTCCCATATACACAATTTTCACATAAATAAAAATCCAAAGAGCTATTACTCATACCTTCTACCATACCATTACCATGAAGTATTCGAAGACCCTTCTCTCCAATATGTCCAAGCCTTTGATGCCACATCACGGTCTTCTCTCCAGAGACCACTAGATTTTCTACTCGACTTCCAGGAACCACATAATTTTTGCACCCATCAACAACAGTGCTACCTTGCAGCTTGTACAGAGTTCCAATCCAAACTCCCCCCATCAATACCAGTGCTCCCTGAACCATCTTGTAGGTATCCTTCTCAAACACTATTTTTACACTGGCATCATCCAACTTTCTTATGGAAATCAGATTTATGGCCAATGGAGTGTTGGCATTTTGGCACAGGTGTGGCGCTATGGCACAGGTGTTGTCCTTGATGGCAACTCTCTTTGGTGACAGATCTCAGTTCAGGTGCTCAGAATGAAGGAAATCTTGTATACGCAGGTACACCTTGCAGAAGACGCGTATACACATGGGTTATACGTTCCGAAGTCGCGTATGCGTATACACACACTTTTATGCACGGAAAAGTGCGTACATGTCGGAAAGCTTACTTTTGGTCCGTGGTAGTTAGTCCTCGGTATTTGAACCTATGGTTTTGGACCATGGTATCTCGACAAGTGTGTTGATCCCAAGTATTGGGCTCTTGGTATTGATTTATTATGGTTTTGGACCATGGTATTGAGCAAGGCCTAAGACTATAAAAGGAGAAGAAGATCATTAGGAAATTGCACCCGAAAAGTCTTGAATATCTGAAGAAGTATGAGATCCAGGATGCAGGTTATAGGTTGATGATGCATTTCTTGATCTGAGCCAAGGAGGGATCTCACCGGTTGATGGAGAACAAGATCTAAGGAGAGATCGGGATCAAATGATTTGAAATGAACTATCTTTATGATGCTCATTCTAGATCTACATACTGACGCATGTACTGTTCTATAAGTGTTATGAGTATGACTGATGTCTGGTACAGCTGCAAGTTATGAGAAATTATTTTTAGATCTGTACGCGGGTTGTCTTTGGCAAAAGCGCGTATGTACGTGGGTTTGATTCATTATAGTAGCGTATACATTATGAAGGATAATATTTGAAGTTGCAGATGGATTTGATGGTTATGACAGAGTTCTGTTATCTGCTCTGTGTTCTGGTGACTGTGTTATTGACAGGGTTTCATTGTTTCAGTGATTCAGAAATTGATGATGCTAGTATTGACTGTTTTGTGCTTCAATGATATTTATGGGTCGAGTATGAAAATTTGATGAAACGTGGCCTTCAGATTATGTGTTGTGCTTCAGGAGTATCCTATCTGAAAATGTATGAAACGTGGTACCTGGAGGAGAGAAGATTGTAGGTCGGCACCTACGTACTAGTATCTTGGCTAGTACAAGAGCAAAGGGGGTTGGAGCTCCCTTCCAGGAGAGTCTGGAGAATGAGAGAAGGTTGTAGCCTTCTGCAGGTTGTAGCCTGCGTGCTGGTAAAGGACTGCACCAGTACATTGTAAAAGAAGTTTCTTAATAAAGGAAGATAGAAACGAATTGCAGCAGGTGGTTTTCACCCACATTGGGTTTCCACCTTATATCATGGTGTTCATGTGTGCTTCTTTTGTGTGATGATCTGTTCTGTTTTTACTGCACCTTCTTACTTTTCATATGGTTAATGAAGTTCTGATGCACTAACTAAAGATCAACATTTAATGGATTAACTGAATCATAAGTATTTTGGATATATGCTAGTTGCTTTAGACACAGCTGCGTATACACGCGAGTTCCCTTGAATGAAGTAGCGTATATGTATCTAAGTATAGAAATGAAAAAGTTTTATTGATCTGATAATATTGATTCACCCCCCCTCTCAGTATTATTTCCAACAATTGGTATCAGAGCAGGTCCTTCTGAAACAGCTTGATCGCTTGAAGGAAGATCATTCATCATGAGCAACTACAAGAGGGAAGCATCAATCAGGCCACCAATTTTTGATGGGAAAAACTTCAATTATTGGAAGGTAAGAGTTACTGCCTATCTTCAATCTCTTGGTACAGAAGTTTGGGATATCATAGATACAGGCTACACTTTTCCTTCAGCTACTCCTACAGATTTGACTGAGAAGAAGAAATATGAAACAAATGCTAAAGCAGTCAATACTCTGCTGGGATGCTTATCTCAAACAGAATTCGTGAAGGTTATGCAATATAAATCTACAAAAGAAATATGGGACAAGATTGTCTTGAGCTACGAAGGAGATGAACAGGTAAAGCGTGCTAAACTTCAAACCCTCAGGATTCGGTATCAGAATCTCAGAATGTATAATGATGAAAGTGTGGCTAACTATTTCTTTCGGGTAGACGAGATTGTTAATTGCATGAAAAACTTGGGTGAAGAAATAAAAGAGGCTATTGTGGTTGAAAAAGTTCTAAGATCATTGTCCCCCAAGTTTGAATCTAAAGTGTCTGCAATAGAAGAAAAGGAAAATCTACGAACTCTTACTATGTCTCAGCTACATGGAATTCTAACTGCTTATGAAATGAGAAAAGGAGGTCCATCAGACAGGAGAGAAGCTGCTTTCAAGGCTTCAGGCAAAGGAGGCTACTATGAAGCAAGTCACGTGCCAGAAGAAGAAGAAGAATCAAATTTTGTCAGAAATCTTCAACGGGGTACTGGAAGGTTCAGAGGTAAGTTACCTTTTAAATGTTTTGCTTGTGGAAGAGTAGGTCATTATGTTGCAAAATGTCCTCATAAGGATAAGATTGACAAAGGAAAGGAACCTGCTAGATGGAACAAGAAACAAAATAAGAAAATCTACTACACTCATGAAGACAGTGATGGTCTATCAAATAGTGATGAAGATGAACGAAGTAATGACTATAAACTTTTAATGGCATTTGAAGATGATGATTACATGGATGCTATAGATGTGGATAGCTTTTATGAAGAGATTTCTAGACTCAAGACATGTATAGAAGAAAAGAATGTGATCATTGATACTCTACAATTTCAAATTGATGAAAAAGAAAAATTTCTTGAAAAGTTAGAATGTGAAATTGTTGGCCTTAGAAAAGAAATTGAGAAAAAAAAGGCTATTAATCTTAAGTTTTTCAAAGGATCTGAAACTCTGGATGAGATCATCAATATACATCGTTCTCCTCTAAACAAGACAGGTTTGGGGTATAATGGAGAAACATCTCAAGCATCCACCTCAAAGAATTATCTTGATGCAGCAAGAAGGAATGAGCAAAAGCACAATGGAGATCACCAGGTAAAGCAGGGACGAATTATATCAAGAACAAACAAGGACTATTAGGTAAACCAGGGGCAATCCGTCTTAAGGAACAAAAGCTACAACCAGCCACAGGTAAAATCTTCTCAATTTGCTTCAAGAATGGATGACAATAGAAATTACAATCATTTGGCCAGTAGATTTGATAATCGCAGAAGTTTCTTCAATGGAAAATGTTTCTCTTGCCATAACTTTGGTCACAAAGCAGCTCAATGTGTTGCATATAAAACAATCATGACTAGAGAAGCTCAAAAACAAAGAAGTATGACTGGGATTACAAAAAGGACCTATAACAACTTTTCGGCTCTTGAAAATGAAGTTGAATGTTCTATTTTCAATAACTTTGGTCATGAAGATTCTGAATGCAGGAGCAGGTTTCAGCAGACAAAGGAACAAGCCTCAAGCACCAGAACATGGAGAATAAAGGAACCACAAACAGAAAGATGTGGGATAGCATTTTATGCAGAGGGACAGGAAAGTCTATGGTACATTGACAGTGGATGTTCTAAGCATATGACAGGTGATAAAGGAAAACTTGAATCATATTCTGCTTTAGAAAAGGAAAAGAAAGTTTCTTTTGGAAATGATACTCCTGCAGCTATAAAAGGAAAAGGCATTGCTCAGTTAAAGGAAAAGGTCAAAGCTGGAAATGTTTTGTATGTTGATGGATTGAAGCACAATCTTCTGAGTGTCAGCCAGATGTGTGATCAAGGAACCGAGGTAATATTTAGATCAAATGGATGTCGTGTTCGTGATCTTAATACAGGTGAAACAATAATCAAAGGTAGAAGAACTCCAAATAATCTATACATATTTGAAGAAGGACAACAACAATGCTATTTGAGCAAGGATGATGAACACTGGTTATGGCACCGGAGGTTGGGGCATCTAAGCTTTTCACAAATAAGGAAAGCATGCAAATATCAGGTAGTTCGTGGTCTTCCAGATATCAAAATTCCAGACAACACCATATGCAAATCATGTCAGTTTGGAAAGCAAACTAGAACTAACTTCCCAGAGAAGGAAGGATCAGCTAGCATGCCTCTTGAGCTAGTCCATACAGATGTATGTGGTCCATTTAGGAAAAGGACACCTCGAGGAGAAGAATACTTGATATTATTCATTGACGATTTCTCCAGGTTTGTTTGGTTAGGACTTATGAAGCACAAAGACGAAGCATTTGAAAAATTCAAATCCTTCAAAGCCTTGGTTGAAAATGAATCAGGTTACAAAATTAAGTGCCTCAGGTCCGACAGAGGTGGGGAGTTTACCTCAAATGAATTTTTCGATTTCTGTGAAGAACATGGAATAAGAAGGGAATTCTCTACAGCTAGGACTCCTCAGCAAAATGGAGTGGTGGAAAGAATGAACAGAACAGTCCAACAAATGGCTCGTGCTATGCTTGATGAGTCTGGAACTCCCGCAACTTTCTGGGGTGAAGCCGCATATGCTGCAGTTGTTATTCTTAACAAAACAAATGTCCGAGTGAACAACACTCAAACTCCTCATGAGCTCTGGTATGGTGAGACTCCTTCGGTAAAGCATTTCAAAATTTTTGGGAGCAAATGCTATATTAAGAATACTGATGAGCAGCTTGGCAAACTTGAACCTAGAGCAAATGAAGGCATTCTTCTTGGTTATTCTCCTTTCAGCAAAGCATATAAGTGTTACAATAAAATACTTGGAAGAATTGTGGACATTATTGATGTAGTGGTTGATGAAAAAGGATACATCCCCAGGCAAGTAAATCATGAAAATATCGATGAGGATGAAGACTACTCTCCAAATCAGGCAGATGATGAAGAAGAACCCCAAGAGGCACCAGAGGAACAGATAAGGATAGAAGAGAAGACTCCATCTAGATATGTTCAAAAGAATCATCCAGAATCTTAAATTTTGGGGCAGAAAGAGGCAGGTATACAAACAAGAAGAACAATAGCATAAGCTTCAAGCTATTTGGCATTGCTCTCTTCCACTAAGCTGAAAAATGTAAAAGAAGCATGCAAAGATGAGTGTTGGGTTAAGGTAATGGATGAAGAACTCGAGCAAATCGAAAAGAACAACACTTGGGAATTGGTCCCTAGACCAAAAGATAAGAATGTCATAGGAACAAAATGGATCTTCAAGAACAAGTTGAATGAAAATGGGGAAGTTATTAGAAACAAGGCCAAGCTTGTTTGCAAAGGGTATGCTCAACAAGAAGGAATAGACTTTGAAGAAACTTTTTCTCCCATAGCTAGACTTGAGGCCATCAGAATGTTCCTTGCCCTCTCTAGCTTTCAAAACTTCAAAGTATTTCAAATGGACGTGAAATCGGCCTTTTTGAATGGAGACTTAGAAGAAGAAGTGTACATTGAGCAACCAGATGGCTTTATCCTTGGAAATGATCCAAATCTTGTATGCAAACTTAAAAAGACTCTCTATGGGCTTAAACAAGCTCCAAGGGCTTGGTACTATCGGTTGGACAAATACCTTCATCAACAAGGTTTTTCAAAAGGATCAACAGATAGCAATCTCTATATAAAAATTGAAAATAACAAATTGCTAATACTTGTTGTGTATGTAGATGATATTATCTTTGGAAGCAATGAAGAAGCTATGAGTCAAAGCTTTGCCTTGGTGATGCAGAAAGAATTCGAAATGTCATTACTTGGAGAATTGACATATTTTCTTGGATTGCAAATCCAACAAAATGAAGGCGGTATTTTCTTGTCTCAAACCAAGTACCTCAAGCAGATCTTGAAGAAGTATGGCATGGAAGATTCGAAACCAGTATGTACCCCCATGGTTACAGGATGCAGCCTTAGTGCAAATGATGAATCAGCAGCAGTGCATCAGCCAACCTATAGATCCATGATTGGGAGTTTTCTTTATTTGACAGGTACCCGACCAGATATTATGTATGCAGTAGGAATAGTTGGAAGGTTTCAGGCAAATCCAAAAGAAACTCATCTTCAGGCAGTAAAGAGAATCTTCAAGTACCTTCAAGGAACTCAAAACTATGGCTTATGGTATCCTAGAGATACAGATCTCACACTTCATGCTTACACAGATGCAGATTGGGCCGGAAGCGTGGATGATAGGAAGAGCACAAGTGGTGGTGCATTCTTTATGGGTTCCAGACTAGTATCTTGGTTCAGCAAGAAACAGAGTTCGATTGCTTTATCTACAGCTGAAGCGGAATATGTGGCTGCTGCATCTTGTTGCACACAACTCCTTTGGATGATGCAAACCTTACAGGATTTTCAAATCACTTGTACTCCACCTGTTTCTATCTTATGTGATAATACAAGTGCAATAAGCATTTCAAAGAACCCAGTCATGCATTCAAAGACCAAGCACATACCGATCAAGTATCACTTTCTCCGGAACAAGTGTTGGAACAAAAAGTCAAATTGGAGTATGTTCCTTCTAAGGAACAAATTGCTGATATTCTCACCAAACCACTGCCCAGGGAAATGTTTGAATATCTCAAACAAAAGCTGGGAGTCGTTGATGCTTCATCCTGCTGTTGAAGGTTATCTGTTCCAAAGAAAGTTGGTGTGCGCGGGTTGGATGAGGGGTATCCATGTACATACACTAATTTATGCAGGTGCAGTCGCGTATATGGAGTCCTGAAGAAAATCAGCAAGGGCAGACTCTGTTTGGAGAGAGTCTGAGATGAGTCTATCAGATACCATCAGGCACAGGTTCAGGGGGAGCAGTTAATCTCCTAATAATGCATTGTTGGCATTACCTTAGAAGTTCTTGGTTCTTGTACTCAAGCCATTTTGGTTCAGGTGGATCAGCTGCAGAAAGGAGTTCAGAAGGAGAACATGATTGCTGATATCTACCGTGATTGTCAGCGCTGCTGATAATTGTTATTGATCTTGCCTACAGTCAGGGGGAGCATTTTCAACACAGCAGAGCAGAGATTTCAGCATGTACTCAGGGGGAGCACAGCCCTTTGCCCTTGATGACAAAGGGGGAGAATGACTTTGAGGATCTTGGGGTTGCCATCAAGTCCAAAGGGGGAGATTGTTGGCATTTTGGCACAGGTGTGGCGCTATGGCATAGGTGTTGTCCTTGATGGCAACTCTCTTTGGTGACAGATCTCAGTTCAGGTGCTCAGAATGAAGGAAATCTTGTATACGCAGGTACACCTTGCAGAAGACGCGTATACATGTGGGTTATACGTTCCGAAGTCGCGTATGCGTATACACGCACTTTTATGCACGGAAAAGCGCGTACATGTCGGAAAGCTTACTTTTGGTCCGTGGTAGTTAGTCCTCGGTATTTGAACCTATGGTTTTGGACCATGGTATCTCGACAAGTGTGTTGATCCCAAGTATTGGGCTCTTGGTATTGATTTATTATGGTTTTGGACCGTGGTATTGAGCAAGGCCTAAGACTATAAAAGGAGAAGAAGATCATTAGGCAATTGCACCCGAAAACTCTTGAATATCTGGAGAAGTATGAGATCCAGGATGCAGGTTATGGGTTGATGATGCATTTCTTGATCTGAGCTAAGGAGGGATCTCACCGGTTGATGGAGAACAAGATCTAAGGAGAGATTGGGATCAAATGATTTGAAATGAACTATCTTTATGATGCTCATTCTAGATCTACATACTGACGCATGTATTGTTCTATAAGTGTTATGAGTATGACTGATGTCTGGTACAGCTACAAGTTATGAGAAATTATTTTTAGATCTGTACGCGGGTTGTCTTTGGCAAAAGCGCGTATGTACGCAGGTTTGATTCATTATAGTAGTGTATACATTATGAAGGATAATATTTGAAGTTGCAGATGGATTTGATGGTTATGACAGAGTTCTGTTATCTGCTCTGTGTTCTGGTGACTATGTTATTGACAGGGTTTCATTGTTTCAGTGATTCAGAAATTGATGATGCTAGTATTGACTATTTTGTGCTTCAATGATATTTATGGGTCCAATATGAAAATTTGATGAAACGTGGCCTTCATATTATGTGTTGTGCTTCAGGAGTATCCTATCTGAAAATGTATGAAACGTGGTACCTGGAGGAGAGAAGATTGTAGGTCGGCACCTACGTACTAGTATCTTAGCTAGTACAAGAGCAAATGGGGTTGGAGCTCCCTTCTAGGAGAGTCTGGAGAACGAGAGAAGGTTGTAGCCTTCTGCAGGTTGTAGCCTGTGTGCTGGTAAAGGACTGCACCAGTACATTGTAAAAGAAGTTTCTTAATAAAGGAAGATAGAAATGAATTGCAGCAGGTGGTTTTCACCCAAATTGGGTTTCCACCTTATATCATGGTGTTCATGTGTGCTTCTTGTGTGTGATGATCTGTTCTGTTTTTACTGCACCTTCTTACTGTTCATATGGTTAATGAAGTTCTGATGCACTAACTAAAGATCAACATTTAATGGATTAACTGAATCATAAGTATTTTGGATATACGCTAGTTGCTTTAGACACAGCTGCGTATACACGCGGGTTCCCTTGAATGAAGTAGCGTATATGTATCTAAGTATAGAAATGAAAAAGTTTTATTGATCTGATAATACTGATTCACCCCCCCTCTCAGTATTATTTCCAACATGGAGGAATATGTAGAACATCCAAAAGTGTTCTAACCCTTCCACCTTGCCACTTCAACTTTACTTTTCCATGACCAACGATTCAAGCCTTCTTGTCATCCCCCAAGAAGACATCAACACCATCATATATCTCATAGTCGCAGAACCACTCTCTATAGGGAGTGAAGTGAAAGGATGCACTTGAGTCAATCAACCATGCCTCATGGTCTACATGTGTACTTGAAGAAGTCAAGTACACATCCCCACCTTCATCTGAGGTGGTTTTCACCTCTACAGAAGGAGCATCATCAGATCCCTTTCCTTTGTTACGAGCTTTATATTTATAGTCCCTTTTGTAGTGCCCTTCCTTCCCACATTTCCAGCACACCACCTTTACAGGTTTTTCTGGAGATTTATTTCTCCCTCTAGATTTATACCTCCCACTCGATGACTTGTTTTTGTTTTTGTTCTGGGACCTTCCTCGTACAGAAAAGGCATCACCATTCTAGCTCTCCATATTTTTCCGTCTCATCTCCTCTCTCAGCAAGGATGAGACTATTTCATCAAACTGCAAGGTAGTTGCATTTCTAACTATTACAATAACCAGACTATCCCATGAATCTGGTAGAGAACACAACAAACTGATGCACTTATCTTCATCTGAAATTTTAATATCAACAGATAATAACTGACTTACCACAATATTAAATGAATTTAAATGCTCTGTCATTTAGTCTCCATCTTTCATCCTTAGGTTATACATCTTTTTGCATAGGAACAATTTATTCACCAGAGACTTAGATTAGTACAAAGTCCCTAACTTGTCCCATAAAGCCTTAGCCATAGCTTCCCCTAATACATTCAGCTATGCTGAATCTGAGACACACAATCATATTGTGCTCTTTGCCTTTCGATCCAACTTCTTCCATTCTTCATTGGACAATCTCATTGGTTTAGTACCTGGATCTACCGTGATCCACTGATCTTTATCCACCAATAGATCCTCCTTCTTGAGTTTCCAACACTCAAAAATCTGACCATTAAAATTCTTGATCTCTATCTTTCCACTGCTCGTCATCTTCTTTCACCACCAGAATCAATCCTGCAGATCTCCCACTGAACAGGGTCTACCAGAGGCTCAAGTGAAACCCCTCGGCAATAAAGGCGTCCCCTTGAAGCCAAAACAACTCTGATACCAAATGTATTTTTTAACCCCATATAGAAATTACCTGCATACGAATTCTAAAACACAGAAAATAAACAATGTGAGAGCATAACACATAAAACACATATACTCAGATATTTTCCCCTAGATCCCAATACCAGGACTACCAGCTTGATTTTTCATTATGTTCCTTTCAATGTTAAAATACATATTTATACATGCCGAAGCATCCAATACCATGGATCAAAAACCATCGTGTCCAAAACAATGTACGAAAACCATGCACAAAACCATAGGTAGGTCTGCCCAACCTAATATAGGGTCCAAAAAAAAATTCCCCAAGGCGCTACCCCAGACCCCGTAGACGAGGGTGGGTCCCTTAGACAGGGGGATTGCCACTCCCCCTGTGACCCCCCCGCTGTGCAATCGACGCAATGAAAGGGGGGCTCTGCCCCCCCTCTAACCCCCCGGTTAACTAGGTGAGCTAGTCGTGGAAAGAATATAACACAACCCAACACACCCTGCTATATTTCTGTTAATTTGGTATCTCTTTGTTTTTGTCTTATTTCTCCAGTAGTAACAATCCGTCATCTCAACTCCTCTTATTTTTATTGTGGTTCCAGTGTAATGAGTGAATAAATTAAGTACACTGTATCTTGCCTTTCCTGCTAGCTATTTTTAGAAATTTCATGTTTAAAGTGGGAGTCGGTGAAGCTAAGAGTGATCTCCTGTGGGCTCATGTAAGTCTCACAACCACAAATTGATGATTAAACATCAATGAGATGCTGGAATTTAAACACGTTTTTGGTGATGCAATAACACTAATGGACTGGGGATGCTCTTGCATCACTCATTCCAATGTCCAGCAGATAGCATTTGTTTGAAAATATTTGTTGAAGTTACAATTTATTTATCATGTGGCACCATTTGGTGTAGTTATAACAGATTGAGTAGACAAGTAGATGAATAGATTCAATAGAGAAGTGGATCCAAGCCTGAGATTCCAATGGTAGTTTTCTTGATTTCAATGATAGGAATTAGATTTACAACATGCCCCTAATGTTTTTAACTACTTTCAACTTTGCCATTTGACAACATGTTTATGCCCTTGTTTGAATGCTAGAATTTAGTTATTTTCCCAATAACTATTTGGAGTAGTTTATGTTCTATTTGCAACAATAATCTTTATTTATCAGAGTTCTTTGAATTTATAGGTTCATATTTAAAGACATATACATTTGAGTTCCCCTGAGTCTATTTTATTTTATTTCATTCTTTTATTCTATCAATCCTTGTGTTTGTTGGTGATTTACAATTTGGTTATATCAGTTTCTAGCTGCAACACCTTGTTGGATTTCTTAAAGATATTTCCTTGCCTTTATCTTACTATCTTTCCTATGAAGCATGATTATTTATTTGCATACGTAGGGTTGAAGTTTAAGCATTTGGTTCTACATTTGAAGGACGATTTTCTTATATGATTTGGTTCTATTTTGCAGGTATACCAACATTCAAAAGAAGAAGTAATGGGATTTCTTGATCCCTATGTAAATATTGTTTTCTTAGATTGTAACGAGGATGGTGATGGTGATCTTTTATTATTGTGTGATTGTTATGATTCAACATATCATACATATTGTGTTGGGCTTGGGAGGGCTATCCATGAAGGAGATTGGTATTGTCAAGGCTATCAAACATCTATGCCTACACAGTCCATCACACATGATGAAGAAGTTGAAGATTTTGTGCTTGATTTTGACAATGGGGATGAAGCTTAAGAATCAGAGGATTTTTGGAAGATGCTCCAGTTGGGATGGTTGTAGAAAGAATAAACTTAGAGCTCAATTTATCGCCACCTTCTTCTTCTTCTGCTCCTCTTGTAGAGATAAGGCCAACACATGTAAGAGCAATTCATAGAAGGATTTTGCAACGAAGCACTCCAAATCCATCTCCTAGATTGCTAGATGTAGCAAGGGCTTCACTTAGGCAAACTGAAGTATCTGGGACTACATTCCAAGTATCCATTGTATGGACAAAAACTCTCTCAAGTCAGCACATACTTCAGGAGCGTGTATAGGCTTTACATGACAATTGGTCTGTACTAGGAAAATGCTTTTAGAAGTTTTCACCTAGCTCTTCCCTTGATAGATTTGGGGCCAAAGATGGGACGATGCAATTGTACAAGCCACACCCAATAGCAGGTTGCTTCTCTTTCGTGAATCAGCTCGAAGAAGTAATTTAGCCTGTGTTTTAGAGATGGAAAAATATATAGTTAAATCTAATGTTGATCAGGCGTGGGCAATGATGGAACACATTGGCAGGGATCATCTTCTGGTCATAAAAAAATGATTTATAATAATTGATGGGCAATGCAAGGTCAATTTTTGTGAGAGGAAGCATCTTAACTGCTCATGTATGATCAAGAACTAGCTATAGTCAAGATATACCCATTCCTGCAACTACTAACTATTTGGAAAATCCAAAAAGGATAACAAAGGAGATCACATGTAGGTATGTTGGAAATAATAGGCTACCAACACCTAGTGTTTCTAATGAGATATTGGGTATAAGATTATCTTAAACAAGTAGCAATTTACATCATCAACTAAATAATGGCACTTCATTTAGTAAACCTCATGAAAATGGAGTCTGCATATTTGAAGGTGCAAAGGAGAAGGTGATCTCCATGGTAAAATCCCACATGAATTGCACACTCACAAGGGAACATAGGTAAAATCATCTGTATTTTTCCTTCTTTTATGGTTTGTCTCTATAGAGTTGATTTTACTGGGTGTACATTGTATGCATCTTAGAATTTCTCTTTAGGAAATCCTATTTTTATTCTTTCCAAGAAAACCTCCCTAGGGAATCCCAATGGATATTTCACCACATTCATGGATGGCATCCCTAGTAAACCCATTGGCATTGACTAGTGCACCTCACCTAAGAAATTTTGAATAGGCCACCTGCTAGCACAAAACTAGACAAATACCAAGTAACATTAATGACATTTGGTTGGGCTAACCCCTTGGGCTCAATAAATCATAATCAACTACACTATTTTCCATATTAACATATTGATCCTTTTTAACATTTTGTTAGAGTAACCATAACAATCCAAGTTTGTTCCTACTTTTATTTTGGTTTTTAATTCATTTTTTGGTGTGATGACAACTTTATATGACTCTATAGATGTTTATTTTTGTTAGAGTATTTGTTGAAAAGTAGAAGCTCTCTTACATTCTACCTTGTCTGTTATGTAGTGATGAAGTTCAGTTTCATTAGTTGTGACCAAGGAACTGTGTCAGGCATGTATAGAAAGATTCTTCTATCACTATTTCCTTAAACAAGAAAATTATATCCTTAATGCTACATGTTTGCATCTCAGGGAACTTCCAATCCTAATAAATGAGGTTAAATTTAAGTGTTTCCAAAATTCAAATCTCAGGTTTTTTGAATTAACTCATATATGGTCCTAGAAAAGCGAAGTGAAATTTAATTATTTCCAAATCTTAAGTTCTATGAATTCACTCATATTTGGTGGTGGAATCTTTTGAGCAAACAAAAAGAATTTCTTTTAGTTGCATTCAAATTTTCCAAAAATAATACTAAATTTCTCCTTGACTAAAATTCTCCCTGAAATGGCTTTGGGATTGAAAATTTTGTAAATATTTTTAGGGAAACAACCCAAAATACTTTTTCCATATTAGAGTTTTATAACACTAGGTACTACTAAAACAATCTTCTATTTTCTACTACAAATGTCTAATAGATTCTGCCCAGAAACTGATCAGAAAATTAGGCAGATGTGTTGGACAAACTAAGTAATTTTGAATGAATAATAACTTAACATAAACGATATATTAGGTTCCATAAATATATAACTTAGAAGCATGAACTAAAGAAGAAATCTCAATGAGATTGACATATTCTTAATTGAGTTGAATGAGGTCAGGGATAACTTTGACTAGAGGGTGTTGAAAATGGCAGAATTTTGTTCTAGTTGGATAGATTTAGAACTAAAAATCAGCAATTTTCTTGCTTGCATAACTTGGGAAGATTTTTTTATCTCAAATCTCCACCTTATTGAATAATATAATTTATTCCTTGCAATGTTGAGATATGTTGTGATACCACTTGCTAGTAACCTAAACACTTTGGATGAAAAATTAGTTGTGAATTTTACTTGCAAAAGATATAAGTGAAAATATAGATTAATTGTCCCTTGTGTAGAATTTCCTTGAAATTCTGCTACTACTTAAATTAATAAATCTAAAACTAATTGTTGCACCAAGACAAAAAAATATCTCTACTAATTTGTAGTGGAATAGAACATAAATAAAACACAGTCACACTATAGGAAAAAAAACAAAATTTTCTAGGGAACCCAATTGGGAAAACCCTCTGCTAGCTATAGAAATTTAAAATACTATCCATATTAGGCTTTGAGACACCTTCTTCAAGACTAGGTTCATCGATGCTTATTGATTTCCATATTCATTTTCATAAGCATTAGGGTTGTTGTCCATCAAATCAGAGTAGTTAGAAAGTGTCTCTTTCATTTCAAAAAGCAGATCAGGATCAACTTCATCCAAGAATCCCTTAGAAGGCTCATCAGTAGCAAGAAGAAAGGTCTTCTTTTATTTTATTTCATCACATGCATCCATCATAATCATTGATTTGTCTTCATTTCTGTCACAGTCATTTTCAATGATAGATGCAAAAGGTAATTTAGTATGATATAATCCTTAGGTAACCAACCTCAGGCATATTGTTGGTTAATTTATGTTGTTTGAAGTTTATTGAGTTTGAGTTTTATCATGGAACTACTAGAAACATACTAGCATGGGTGAGTTGATTATCTTGATAACAATGTTATGGTTTGATCTAATCCTTGAAAGGAAATTATAGTTAATGGTCAAAATTTCACATTCCTTTCATTTTTTTATTTTCACATATAACAAATATATTTATGTTATAGCCTCTAGCTAGATATAGACAGTAACTGCCACTCAGAAGTTGGATGCCATCATTTAGACCTTGAGCTTAATCAACTTACCTTTGTTTGAGTTGAAAATGTCATTAGATCTCATTATATCGTCTATTGAAGAGCATGAATCCAATTTACCTTTGTTTCAATTTAAAATGTAATTAGATCTTGCTATATCATGTTTTGTAGAGAATGAATCCAATTTCTCACAGTCCATTTGCTTGAGGTATAACAAAGCTACTTTAATTCATTAAACTTACTTTTCATATTCTATTTGTCGATTGTGATTCTGCAGGCCACATCCGCATTGGAAAAGGGGCATATTTAATGTAGTGTGGAAGGAGAGGGAAGCTTCAATTATGTCCTTTCAAACTTTCTAAGGTACGTAATAATTTTTTTTTTTTAAATCTCCATAAAATGTTGTGCTTGTTGGAAATAATACTGAGAGGGGGGGTGAATCAATATTAGCAATTCAATATTTTTTCATTTCCATATTAGATTCATATACATTACTTCAGTTAATGAATCTTGCATGTATACACAACTGTGTTTAAGGCAACTAGCGTATATCTTGCAAACTTATGATTCGGTTAATTCATCATATGTTGATCTTTAATCAGTGCATCATAACCATATAAATAGTAACTAGGTGTAGTAAAAACAGAATAGAAAATCAGACACATGAACACAAGATATAAGGTGGAAACCTAATGTGGGTGAAAACCACTTACTACAATCATCTCTATCTTCTTTTAATAAGAAACTTCTTTTTACAATTTTTGTATTGGTGCAGTCTTATACCAGTACGCAGACTTCTACCTGCAGAAGGCTACAACCTTCTCTCATTCTCCAACTTCTCCTAGAAGGGAGCTACAACCCCCTAGATCTTGTACTAGCTGATATGTTTACTAGTACGTAGGTGCTGGCCTACAGAAGGCTACAACCTTCTCTTTTTCTTCCAGAGACCACATTTCATAAATTTTCAGACTGGATCCATCAATAACATCATTCAATCATCAAATATATTTGCATAAACCAATCTCCTTTGCACCAACCACAACTGAATCAATCAATCAATCTGATCTTTCAAAATTTTGTAACCAGAATACAGTAACCAGAACCCAAGCCAGAACCCAGAACCCAGAACACTGCAACCGCAAAAAAAAAGCAACTAAAACATATTTTATGAGGTATATGCTACTTCCATGTGTCAAACCTACGTGCATACGCTATTTTCTCCAGGAAAACCCGCGTACAAATTTGCAAATCAAATTTAAGATGTATACGCTATTTTGATATGTTGAACTAGCATGTACAAGTGCCTTTTCTAAAGTGAAACTGCGTACAGATCTATAAATGATGATTTAAATATTACAACAATTCCAGACTTCAGTTATACCCAAATCATCATTTTTACAGACTACAACATGTGCCAGTTATTCAGATAAATGATCAAACCACATAAAGATACTTCACTTCAAGCCTTAAGATCTTAACCCATCATTAGATCTTATCATTCAACAAGCTCTAAGGTTCATCCTTGGTTCAGATCCAGATATGCACCAAAACCCAATAACCTATATACTAGATCTTGATCTTCATCATATATTCAATACTTGGGTGCATTTGCCTAATGATCTTCTCCTCTTTTTATAGTCTTAGGCCTTACTCAATACCATGGACCAAAACCACTTAGGACCAATACCTTGGACCAAATACCTCGAACCATATATCTTGGACCAATACCATGGATCAAAATACCATGGACCAAAATACCATGGACCAAATCCCTTGGACCAAAACTTAGTTTTCCGAGATATACATGCCTTTCATTTTGTGAAAGTGTGTGCGTACGTATATGCACCTTTTGGTCTATTCACCGATGTGTATATGCTACTTTGTCAAGGTGAACTTGTGTATAACTCTCTTTCCTCATTCTGTGAAGTCTGATCTGTAACTCTATGTTGTTAACCTGCTGAACTATGATTTTTCATCTGAGTGAGTTGCCATCAAGGAAAACACATGTGTCACAGTGCCAAATCTATGTCATAATGCTAACAATCTCCCCCTTTGGACTTGACAGCAACCCCAAGTCACTCTCCCCCTTTGTCATCAAGGGCAAAGGGTTATGCTCCCCCTGAGTACATGCTGAACTCTCTGATATGCTAAAGTGTGTTGATTGAGCTCCAGGATCAAGTCCATGCTCCCCCTAAATATAAGCAAGGTCTAGAAAAATATGTTCTAAAAGAAGAACATGACTCTATACATACATCATAGATGACCTTCCTATCACCAATGACTCATACATACATCCATCTCCAAACCAAGTGGGGATATACCAATTGTTTATACTTGTCAAAACAAGAACATTACATCATCCATCCCACGCATAGTGGGGTAAAAAAATAGGTTGTTTCATGACCTTTACATTAAAATATATACATGACATATATAACAGAGACCAAATATCTAAAACAAGACCATGATAACAACTATCATCAGTAGCATCTGTCAATCAGCATCCAGACCAGCAACCATGTTCTCCCCCAAATCCGTTCCACCTGAATAAAAAACAACTGTGTGAATCTGTACCAAGATCTTCTAAGATAATGCCAACAATGCATTATTAGAAGTATATTCTCCCCCTGCACCTGTGCTAGATGATCACTGTCAGATCTGATCATTTCATATAGTAGAAGAGTTATCAAGGCATCACCATCAATAAGATAAACATCAAGTTATCAACAACTTATGAGAGCCAACATATTTCCACATGTCATTCATAGTCTGTGACAATCATTAAGCAGAGTAGATAATTCACTTAACCATATCAGACCCCTTTCATCCTGAGTCTGGTCCACTCCTTTTCTTCAAACCAATATATATGCGACTGTATCCACAGAAACCAGCGTATGTACGCGACTATGCTTCATGAAACTCGCGTATAACCACTTTCTCATAAACAGATAAGTTTTAACAGTATGATGATGCATCAACTACTCCCATCTTCTGTCTGAGATATCCAAATGTTTCTCTGGGCAGTGGTTTAGTGAATATATCAACAACCTGTTCTTTGGAGGGAACATACTCCAATTTGACCTTTTGTTCAAGCACTTGTTCACGTAGAAAATGATATTTGATGGATATGTGCTTGTGATGAGCCCCAAAAATGGGTAACTTTATGGGCTCATTTTTCCTATTATTCTCATTTAATCCACCATTCTCTATAGTTTTATGCATGCTTTTGAATATATTTATGTTAATTGAGTGAATGGGAATAGTCACTTGACCACAAAGTCTAATACGTGCTTATTGCAGATTTTTGGACAATTTTGGACCAAGATCAGGCATTTATGAGCAAATTAGCAGCCAAATACGAAGAAACAAGGCTGAGGATTTATAGGAGGGGTGTCTTTTGCACTAAGTTACCCCTTCCTTGAGTTCTCCACCATCAGCTCGGAGTTCAACAACCCACCAAAGATGATTTCAAGGGGCAGCCGAGCAGGTTTAGTGAAGTGGCTGATTAACTGCAGTTTTGGGTAGCCAAGCTCCTAAAGTTAAGGAGGACTATTGGGAGTCCTCGTTTTCATAAGTAGGAAGGCTTCAAGCCTTGGTAGTTTAGCTATTGAACAATTTATTTTCGCACTTTAGTGTAGCTCTGCATTCAACTCATTTTCGAGCTCTTTCTGTAAACAGTTTTGTGACATGACTATTATTTTTTATTAATGAAGATGAATCTCACTTTGCACCAACTCTGATCTTTTTTAGGAGGCTGTAGCTTTTGGGGTTGGGCCCAACCCAAGTGCCAGTACCTCCTTTGTGTAATTTTATGTGTCTTTACTGCATTCATAGGATAATTTCTGTCATATATGGTAAATCTTGCTTTGTTACTTAGGTTGTTTTCGATGATTAAGATAGTTGTTCATGCTTCAGGTTGATTTGATAGTTTAGTAACAACAAAATATCCACAAAAAGGCTATCAAGCAGCCCTTGATCTCATTTCTCCCTCCTTGGGACCATGAGCTGAGACCAAGGCATACTTGTTGCCACAAAAACATTGTTTTTGCCTTCCAATGCAATTGTTAGTGTTAGATTTTAAGTTGGAAAAGTTGATATCAGTTGTGTTTTTCATGTTTAGATCTATTCTTTCTCAATTTCCATAGCTATCTTGCATGATTTCCTATCTATAAACTTTTGTTCATCATGTTTCTGGTTTTTAGGTCAAAATAGATAAATATTTGTTTTTCTAGTCTTTGCTTGGATCATTTTTGGAAAGTAATGTGTAGAAAACATGTAAGACACTCTAGCCTATCCTTCCTCCATCATACAACCTACTCTGGTCTCTCTCTTAAGATTTCCTTCACCCATTCGCCATACTTTCCCAACTTGCCCTAATTTCTACATTTTTGTGCAACATTGCTTCCTTCATTTTTGAACATATCCAACCATCTTCATCACTCCTGAGCTTCATCTACCGGGTCCTAGACCCCTTAACATCCTTGTCCATCATTCATTCCCACTTTTCCACCATTTTTCCACCATATACCCTATAAAATCCACTTTCGGCCTGTTCTTGTAGAACTCCCTGTAGAAATTCCTGTAGATCCCCTACAGACTTCCTGTAGAAGTTCACGCGAGTAGTTTTTCGAGATCTGATCACTATGGAATTATCCAGAAGGGTGCTAGGGACCCCTTAGGTCCTCTTCTCACCTTCCCAACCTCTTGCAAATTCCCACTCCACTTTCTTTCGCCAATAGACCTTTGCACGGTCAAAAAATAGTTAAACCACATGCATAATAATTCTGCATAAAATTACTCAAAAATACAAAAAGATGTTTTTCCATACTTTCCTTCAGAAGTAGCTTAGACACATGCATTTCACCCTTCTAAGAGTCAATGGAATCCATTTTAGAAGCTTTCATCTCTTTTCTTGCACTAGTAGGGTTAGTTGGTAAAACTAGGTTTGCTAGGGTTTGCATTTCCTTTTAGCGTTCAACTTCTTTCTGCAAGTAGACTAGCCTCTTTTGAGTTAGCTTTCATCCATCACAGTTAAAAGATTCTTCTAAGAACTCATAGAAGTTGGCTTAAGCTCCTAGCAAACTTGTGCCAACTAATCAAGTGACAGCCTGCAGTGAGAGCTAGTACTTGTGCATATAGCACCGTCGCTTCCAAGTTTGTTACGAACTACCTGGTTGATAAAAGTAAAGAAGGGAGTCCCAGGAGTTACAACATCATTGTTGCAATACTAGAGCCCGCCATCTTTTTGGCGTCGTTACTGGGGAAGCGTCAGAGTATTTGTGATTACTGCTTTTCTTCTATTTTCTACTGCAACATTCTACTAAGTAGTTTATTTCAGCAAGAGTAGAGTAAAGTCGATTAGACATTTCTTGCTTTCATTTCATTTCTACAATTTCAATTCTACAAGCATAGCTTAGCATTTCAATTCAACAATTTTAATTCTGCAAGCGTAGCTTAGCATTTCAATTCTGCAATTTCATTTTAGGAAAATGTCATTTCCTGCTTTCATTTCAATTCTGTAATTTTCATTCCAGCAATGTTTATTTTAGTTAGTTGCAATTTGTTGTTCAATCAATTTCAGTTTTGCAGGTACAAGCGGAGAAAAACACAAAAAAAACAACCAAAAATATTTCCTTTCATGCCTCGTAGGAACAGAGACAATTCAGGAAAATTCCTACCCAACACCCCTACCACATCATTGAGTCACCCTTCTCTCTTCTTCGGTGGTAGTGATCCAGAAGAACCTATAGGTGAACCTCCAGAGATATACGAAGATCCTATAACAGAAGAAGAGCAAGAAAACATTCCTCCTGAGACCATGGCTGAACACAAAAACGATATAGGAAATGAGGAGAGAATAGAAGGCACATTTCCCTCAGCCTTACCTCACTTCCATGGATTGACCACTGAAGACCCTGATACCTTCTTGTTTGAGTTTGTTGTCCTTTATCGAACTTATGACCATGCAGAAGACGAGCAAAAGTTGAAAATCTTTCCCTCTACCCTCAAGGATGCAACACTCCGCTGGTTCATGGGGTTACCTGGAAATATCATCACAACTTGGGCTCAGATGTAGCAAGCATTTAACAACAAATACCAGGATTACTGTAGGTCAAAGGAAACAAAGGGAGAAATCTTTTGGATGACCATGGTAAGTGATGAATATTTAGAAGACTATGAAGAAAGGTTCTAACTCAGTTATAAAATGGCTAGGTGCACACTTGACCTCGAACCTCTGAAGCTAGTTCTGCTCTGAGGAGTCCCTGAAGACCTTCTAGATACCCTCCATTTGCTGGCTGGGGGAGACATCTACCAACTACCTTATGATGACATAAACACTATGTTTAGAAACCATTCAAGGGCATCTCGAAAAATAGGTAGGGGGAGTCAACTTTTAGCTAGTGCCACCTTATCCAAACATGAGTTTGCAAATCAGATGGAAGACCTCAAAAGTGAGGTGAGACAGACCATTGCCATGCAAATGGATACCTTCCAAATCCAACAGAAGCAAGATGAAGCTGAGAGGGCTTTGGCCATATTTTGTCCCAGATGCACAAGGAAGCATCCTAGGAATGAGTGTCCATTGCACTCCGTAGAGGTCTATTTCATTTGTGAGGCAGACCACCCTACAAACCAATGCCCAACCTTACCTAGATTTAAAGCTATGTACCAAGGGGCTGAAGAAGCCACTGAACCAGTCTACTTCATGAACCAAAGGAAGCCACATGGACCCAGACCTTACCAGCAGGGGATGCAAGGGACATCCCAGACTTATTACAACCCCAACCAATCCACTCACATACCTTCTTGGGTTCCCCCTACTCATCCTTCCTGGTTCGCACCCCCTCCTTGGTCATATCCATCTCATTACCATACTCAACCTGCTGCTCATTCGTTTCATTCTCGTGTTCAGCCACAACCTCAGTGGAATGCACCTCATCAGGGGTGGAGGCCCTAGTACAACTCTCCTTCCACTATTTTTCCTCCACCACCTGCTCAACAAAAACCATTACCTCCTGCTCCTCCAAGACAACCCCAGATACCTACTCAACCAAACCCGAACCCCAATAACAGATAGGCCCAACAAGTATATACTGGAGAGACAGCATGCCCTACCTATGCTGTGGAGATTCAGGAGATCAACCTACAATCTGGGAAGGTCCTCCTAGACAAACAACCTCCTCCTAAAGAGGATGAAGAAGAGAAACAGGAAAGTGAATCAAAAGCCATTCCACCCTTTCCTGAGACACTAACTGGAACCACACAACCGAACCCAAAAGAAACTGAACTTCTAGGAGAACTTAAACAGTTATGTGTAAAAATACCACTTCTCTAGGCCATAAAAGATGTACCAATCTACAACAAATTGATCAAAGAGAAGTGTTTCAGGCACCTAGGCAGGTGCAAGAGAGATGCCCCAACTATCAATGTCATAGGACGACTATCCGACCTGATGTTGGGACAAGTAATCTGTCCAAAATATCTGGACCCTAGGAGTTCTATAGTTGATGTCCACATCAATGGCACCATAATCCCCCACGCCCTGATTGATCTAGGGGCTGCTATTAATGTGATGACCAGGGACACTATGCTTAATCTCAACCTTCAGGGCTCCCTAAGAAAGACCTCTATAGTACTGCAGTTAGAAAACCGCTCCACCATGACCCCTGAGGGGATTGTGGAAGATGTCATGGTCTCCATTGATTCTTGGGAGTACCTTGCGAACTTCTTGGTCCTTTAGCCAAAGGCAAAACTCACTAGGTACCCCCTCATCTTGGGAAGGCCTTGGTTAGCTACTGTAGATGCTTACATCAATTGTCGAGCTGGGGGCATGACCATTAAGAATGGGCATATGTCCAAACAACTAGTCATATATCCTCCTTCCCAACCTCTACTAGAACATGACTTACCTCTCTGGTTGGAGGAGGAAGATGAGGATGAAGTCTACTCTACATGATTGTGCATAGTGGAAGCCACCAAGGGAGGTCCTCAAACTGAGGATGACCTTATAGAATTTGATTCAAAATCCACCTCCCAGTGTGTTTCCATTAGAAGAGTTGGTAGAAGACACCCAAGCCAATGCTTTAGTGGATCTCTACATGGCTGATCCGACCTCTCTCTGAGTTAAGAATGTGGAATTTGGCCCTAAAAGAACCTTGAAGATCAACTCATCCCTATCCCCCTCTCAAGAGAAAGAGTTGTATAGCTTATTGAACAGCCATTTGGATGCTTTTGCTTGGAGCTATAAGGAGATGAAAGGAGTCCACCCTTCAGTCTGTACCCATCACATTTACATTAAAGAGGATTGTAAACCAGTCAGGCAACCTCAGAGGAGGATGAATCTAGCCCTTAAGGACATTGTCAAAGAAGAATTGCAAAATTTGCTGGATGTAGGATTCATCTGCCCCATCTCTAACAATGAGTGGGTTTCTCCTTTGGTGCTTGTGCCCAAGAAAAATGGGAAGTGGAGAATCTGTGTAGACTATCAAGAACTTAACAAAGCTACCAAGAAGGACCATTTCCCTTTGCCTTTCATAGATCAAGTGTTAGATGGCCTGGCAGGGAAGAAGTTATTTTCCTTCCTAGATGGGTTTAGCGGGTATAATCAGATCCAAATCAGCTCGGAAGACCAAGATAAGACCACTTTCACTTGTCCATGGGGTACCTTTTCCTATCGGGTCCTTCCCTTTGGGTTATGCAATGCTCTTGCCACCTTTTAGAGAGCAGTACTAAGTATATTCGCTGAGCTGGTTCATGATTCAGTGGAAATCTATATGGATGACTTTACCCCTTATGGTTCTAACTTCCAAGAAGTTCTAACTAACCTGAGGAAAGTTCTAGCCAAGTGTATTGAAATGAACTTGTCCCTCAGTCCTAAAAATTGTGAATTCCTAATTACTGAAGGGACCGTGCTAGGTCATACAATTTTTCAGCAAGGATTACAGGTGGATCCCAACAAGATTGCTATCATCCAAAGGGTCCCACCTCCTCAAAAGGTAAGAGATATTCAGAGTTTTCTAGGCTTATAAGGATATTATAGAAAATTCATTAAAGATTTTAGTAAGCTAGCCTCTCCATTGTTTGGTATTTTGGGAAAAGATGTTGAGTTCATATGGACTGAAAACTGTCAAGAGGCCTTGGATGCTTTGAAAGGTAAGCTGATAACTGCCCTAATCTTGATAGGTCCAAACTGGGCCCTACCTTTCCACATTCACACAGATGCCTTGAGCAAAGCCATAGGAGCAGCCTTAGGACAAGTTGAAGAGAAGCTACCATATGCCATATATTTTGTCAGTAAAATCCTGTCCAAGGCAGAGTTAAACTATACTGTAACCGAGAAAGAGCTCCTAGCTGTAGTCCATTCCCTAAATAAGTTCAGGCACTACATCACTGGTTATCAAATATTCGTACACACTAATCAAGCTACAATTAGGTATTTGATGAATAAACCTGATGTAAATGCTCATATCATTAGATGGTTACTTTTATTGTAGCAATTTGATTTGACCATTATTGATAAGCCAGGTAAGGAAAATGTTGTTGCTGATTTTCTGTCTAGACTAGATTTTCCTGCAAGTGAAGAAGGGATGGTGGATGATCAAATTCCAGATGAACACCTATTTGCTACTGTGGAGCGATTAAAATGGTCTTTTTCACCTCTAATTACCTTCACATTAATTATCAACCCAGGGACGACTTTTTATTTCAAGAGTGTACTCAGTCTGAGGCGGCTATTTACTCAAGAGTAATGTTTTGTAGTATAGTGCTTAAAATCCAAAAGTAAATGAAAGCTTGAAAAAGAAATCTAACAATAACATAAACTCAAATGCTCTCAAATCCAACTATTCACTCAGCAAACATCAATTGAGGATACAGTAGCAATAACTCATTCCTCTAGAGATTGATTCAATTGAAAAGGCACTCAAAAGAAAGATCATCAAACTGGGAACTAGACAAAATATGTCAATGTTCACTACAGTCTCAGACCTTCTGCACACCAAAGCAAAGATAATGCGAATAACAAGAAATGGAACATCGTCTACTTTTATAAATAGGATTGAACAACAAAACTCTATCATTGTTTAACTGATATAAATTAAATCAAGCATAAATAAGATCCACAATCTGAGAACTTAGGCAGCGATAGCCAATGTCCTTTATAGTTGTTGATCTCTCACACCATACTAAAGCAATAAATTGAAAATGATAAATCAATAATGTTGCTAACAGAAATGGAATAAACACACTTGCTGTAATAACATTTAAAAGGAAAAAACAAATCCTTGCGGAAAAGGAACAACAACTAAATCTATTGGAAAACTGAACAGCAAAGCTAATGAAATAAAAATACGCAGCAACTACAGATGTAATTGAATCAACAACCTTAACCCAACAGCATGAACATTAATCGCAGTTATTGAAGCAACAACAATTGCAGTTATAATTGAATAGTAACATAATTGAACAACAATTGCAATTACAAATGAACAACAATTAAATGAACCACAATCTTAATTAGACAGCGCAGTATTAGATTAGAATTAAGAGCAGGACAATTCAAGTTGTAATTAATAATTTTGTCACTACGCAATCCAATTATGATTTCACAATTCTGCAAAATGTTCATAAACAAAAGATTGCTGAATAACACAATTTGAAGAAATGAAAAGGAAATCAAACCATCACATGGAAGCAATTTTAAAGATATGATACACAGCAGCAGCGTACTCCACCAGAGGCTGGGCCCTTAGCCACCAGCGGATGCTGCTGGGTTACTTCAGAGGAACAGAATGAACAGCAACTCCCAAATCATGTATTAATCATCAAATTGTAAAATCATTACAACAGATGAAGCTTTGAGACTTATAGCATGAAACAATCCTTTCTTCCTCCTATCTTCTCATGAATTCTTAATTCTAAATCTCTAAGTCTAAATCCTCAATTCCATCATTTTTCCATCCCCAAATCATCCCCCTCTCTCATCTCTGTTTTCATTTAAATAGAGAGATCAGAGAGAAGTTACAATAAAGATAAGTACAACATAATTTCTATTAAAAAATTAGATTGTTTCCAACCAATTGATCAACAAGAAGATATATTTCCATCCATCTTTCAACAAGAGCAAGATGAATTTGGCTTTGCCGCTGAGATTGGGAGGACGGACGCAACAACAAATCTGAGAAAATCGTGCTCAAAGAACCCTGCGTTTCTCTCAGTACAAGCCGAATTTGGGCAAGCCGTTCTTTGGATAAAATTAATTTGGTCTGTTCTGGACAAAACCCATGTTCCGGATTTTCCATATTCTGCTTCATTTGCTCAGAATCTCAACCGCAAAACTGTCACTTCTTATTCCAGCGCATTTCTGAGTTGGCACTTTTAATGATCAAATCTTCAATCTGGAAATTATCTTGAAGGCTAAAAATGGTGAATAATGTTATAACCAATTTATTAAACTTTCATTGATAAAATCATGCATAATCATCAATTTATTAGAAATAAAGGAGAATAAATAATATTTTTACATAAGAGCATAAATCATTGTAAAATATAATTATATGATAAATTATGATAAATGACGTGATGAAGAATGGTAGAAATGGGTGGAATAAGCGTTCAAAAGTGATAATAATAATGATATATTAATGACCCAACATACCCCCACACTCAATATGTTGCATGTCCTCATGCAACCCAAAGACAAAACCCATGTGTTAACCAAGCAATAAAAATTTGAGAACAAATGAATGCTTCCTTAATTAATGAATATTCAATTTTAGCAATCTTGATGAAGGCATAACAATTTTTACATTGACATTCAAGTTATATGCATATGAAGTTGCAGCAAAATATGATATAAGTGACAGCAACATTCATTAACCATGTTCCCAAAAACTACAAACCAGATTTTGTTGAAATATATTAATGCTTCTATGATCCAAAAATCAGATCGTTTTGATGCACGGATCATGAGATATAAACAAAATGGTTGCAGGTGAGAGTGCATGATTTCTGAAATTTTATGAACCAATTTATCTTGAAATTATCTGGGTATATGTATTTTAATAATATGTTTGTGTTTTCCAGAGATCACAAGAATTGAGTTCATAGTTTTTTTTTTTTTAAATATTATGGAAATCAATTTCTACACTGTGTAAAAATGAAATTGTATGCCTTAAATGAGGAAGAAAGTAGAAAACATCCATCATGCGTAGCAATTCCTCCCCCTCTCTGAAGAATTAGCATGCCCTCATGCAATGCTAGAAAACAAATAGAGGTGGTTGCTACTAGCTGTTGAATTCTATGCTTGGTGTAAAACAACATAGAAGAAGGGAGGTGTTGAGAAGGAATAAGAATAGCAATGGATGATAAAGAATATGAATAACATGGTTATAAGAAAGAAATGAATGAAAGCGACACTCCCCCAAACCGGAAGATGATTTCCACTAAAAAATGGGAAGTGGTACAGATGTGGACTGAAGGATGATAAATAATGCTCAAAATAGATTTTTATGAAATTCTCCTAAATTCATAATAAATCAGAAAATTATGCTATTTTACCTCAAGTTTTATCTCCAAAAAGAAAAATGTGGAAGGACATATATGTACTAGCATATGCTGAAGCTGATATAGGCAGAGTTGGTGTTGAAACTGATACAAAAGGTGGAATCCAGGTAAGCACATCATGTCTGAAGAATTGTTCACGTTCGCGAGCCTCTTCTGTTAAGTGCAATAGTGTGGTCATGCTATGAATAGAATTCTGCCCATACTTGTTGTTTTCCTGTAAACAAAGCACTATTTGGCATACAATGTTCTTGAATCCATAGTGTTAGTTTTGAATAGCAACAGATAAGATGCATGCAAACATTTCAATCAGAAAAACTTTTGTATACATGCAATTGTTATGAAACCAGTTCAAGAAAAGATAGAAAAGAAAGATCAACGCCTTAGAATTCAACCTCTTCGAGGGGGCAACCTCCTTTACATTACATAAATGAAAAATTCTTGGATGATCCAAATGACAAAACCTCCTTTCTATATATAGGAGTCTAAGGAGTCACAATATAATCCAGCCGACCTAACAATAATAATATAAAGCCACAAAAATAACAATAGAGGGATTCTATGGGGCACAGAAATAACAATATGGGGGTAATAGGGGCACAACAATATAAATAAGGGGTATAACTACAATAGTAATGGGGTAATCACTAGTATTATAGGGACCCAACATGCCCCTCTCCTTCAAAAAAGTGTTGTCCTCAACGCTTGAGCAGTTCTGGATACTTCTGCATAAAACTCTCATTCTCCCATGTGGAATCTTCAGCGGATAAGTTCTTCCACTTGATAAGATACTCTGAAATTGATCGATTTCGTAGCTGTCGAGTTCTTGTTTCTGTGACTGCTTCCGGTTCCAATATAATTTTTCCTTCCTCGTCAAGTTCTGGAAATATTGTTTGAACTGGGAGCTTGTCGCCTATAACCTTCTTTAAACATGAAACATGGAAAACTGGGTGCAATCGAGAAGCTGCAGGAAGCTCCAATTTGTATGCCATAGTACCAATCTTTTCCAACACCTTGTACGGACCATAATACTTTGGTGATAATTTATTATCCTTCTTAGCTTGCTTTAGGGACATTTGCTTATATGGTTGTAGCCGTAGGAATACCCAATCACCTACATCAAAAATTCTTTCACTGCGATGTTGATCTGCCTGTTGTTTCATTCTATTTTGTGCCAACACGAGGTTATCCTTTAAGAGTTGGAGGACTTGTTGTTGATGTTCGATGTGATGTTCCACTGCCTGAACCTTAGAATTTTCTCTTAAATATGATGTGATTGATGGTGGTTGGTACCCATAAAGTGCCATAAATGGGGTCATTTTTGTTGTTGTATGGAAGGAAGTGTTATACCACCATTCAGCCAGAGGCAACCATTTGACCCATTGTGTCTGTTTATCAGATACAAAGCAACGAAGATATCCTTCCAAACATTTGTTTACTATCTCAGTTTTCCCATCAGATTGAGGATGATAAGATGAGCTATGAGCTAACTGAGTACCAAGACAAGAAAATAATTCTGTCAAAAAATTTCCAGTGAAAATGGGATCTCTGTCACTTACAATAATCTTTGGGTTTCCATGTAGCTTTTGAACTGTTTCCATAAATGCAGTAGAAACTGTACTGGCTTTAAATGGATGTGATAATGCACAAAAATGTGCATACTTGGTAAGTCTGTCAACTACCACCATGATGACACTCTTTCCCTCAGACTTGGGTAAACCTGTGATAAAATCCATTCCGTCAAACCAAACATTCCGCCACAAACTTTTGAATATCTGATTTAAGGCCATCCCAAAAAAATTCCTTCTTAACCCTGTGGTAAGTTTTTAAAAATCCTGAGTGCCCTCCTAAGGGAGAAGTGTGCAATTCCATAAGAATCTTTTGTTTTAGCTGGGAATTCTTACAGAGGTATAAGCGATCTTTGTACCATAACGAATCATTTTTCCAGCTAAATGTATCAGAAGTACTGGAATCTTGTTGTAGCTTTCGAATAAGTGCCCACACTTCTTCGTCATTCTTCCATTCCTCCTTTGCTTCGTTTATCCAATCTGGTTGGATAATAGAAATGGCACACAACAATGCTTCCATATCCTCATCCTTTCTTGAGAGTGCATCTGCCACCACATTTTGCTTCCCTTTTTTGTAGATGATTTCAAAGTCATAACCCAACATCTTTGTGACCCACTTTTGTTGCTCTTCAGAGGATAATCTTTGTTCTAAAAAGTATTTAAGGCTATCATGATCCGTTTTTACCTTGAAGTGTCTTCCCATTAGGTAGGGTCGCCATTTCTTAAGTGCATGGAGTATTGCCAACATTTCCTTCTCATAAATAGCTTTGCTTAAAAACTTTCCCTTGATTGGACGACTTTCAAAAGCAATGGGTCTTTCATCTTGCATTAGAAAAGCACCAATTCCATTTCCTGAAGCATCACATTCCACAATAAAGGTTTTTTGAAGTCCGGTGTAGCTAAGACCGGTGCTTGGCACATTGCCTCTTTAAGATGTTTAAAGGCCTTTGTTGCTTCCAGAGTCCATGAAAATGAATCTTTCTTCAATAATGTTGTTAGAGGTGCTGCTATTCTCCCATAATTCTTAACAAACTTGCGATAATACCCTGTCAACCCAAGAAATCCTCGCAGATGCTTTATGGATGTGGGGATTTTCCATTCCTTAATGGCTTTAATTTTGCTAGGGTCTACCTTAACTCCTTCATGAGATACAATATGACCCAAATATTCCACCTCCTGGACTCCAAAGAAACATTTGGATCTTTTTGCATATAATTGTTTCTCCTCCAATAGTTGTAGCACCTTGTCAACATGTTCAACATGATCCTTCCAAGACTTGCTGTAGATTAGTATATCATCAAAAAATACTAACACAAATTTTCTAAGGAATGGTTTGAAAATTGAATTCATCAAACCTTGAAATGTTGAAGGTGCATTGGTAAGGCCAAAAGGCATGACCAAAAATTCATAATGACCCTCATGAGTTCTAAATGCCGTTTTCGGAATGTCTTCAATCTTCATTCTGATTTGATGATATCCCGAACGAAGATCCAACTTGGTGAAGTAAATTGATCCATGCAATTCATCCAGTAATTCATCAATGACAGGAATGGGGAACTTATCTTTAATAGTGAGCTTGTTGAGCTCCCTATAATCTGGACACATGCGCCATGATCCATCCTTCTTGTGCACCAATACTACTGGAGCTGAGAAAGAACTTTGACTCGGTTGAATTATACCAGCCTCTAGCATTTCTACAACCATACGTTCAATTTCACTTTTTTGGACATATGGATATCTGTACGGCCTGATGTTTGGAGGAACACTTCCTGGAATTAGATGAATAGCATGATCATGATCACGCATAGGTGGGAGACCTTTGGGAGTCTCAAATACCTTGGAATGATTGTCCAGGACTTTTTGGAGATCTGGAGAAATAGATGATTTCAATGTGGAAACATCTAGCGAACATAATTGTGCAATTACACATCTTTGCTCCTTTTTTAGAAGCTTTGTCATGCCATTAGAGCTGATTATCTTTCCTGGTTTCCTTGCAATACCCCTTAATTCAACTTCCTTTCCTTCCACAGAAAATTTCATGAAAAGTTCTTGAAAATTAAAAGCTATTGTACCCAAGGATTGTAGCCATTGGACTCCTAGTACAACATCAACACCTCCCGTTGGAATGGAAAGCATTGGGCTAGTCAATACATATTCTCCCATGGATAGCTTGATATTATGGCACTTTCCAGAACAATTTATTGTTCCTCCATTTGCAATCATCACTTGACACTCTGGTGCTGGATATAGGAAGCAATTCAATTCTTTTGCTACCCTACAATGAATAAAATTGTGGGTGCTTCCTGAATCAATCAACACTCTTACCTTTTTCTTCTTGATTTGTCCTTCTATCTTGATGGTTTGAGGAGTGGTAATTCCCGCCAATGCATTACAAGATATGGTCGGATTTATTTGTTCTTCATCTAGGCTTTGTTCCTGGAATATATCCTCTTCTTTTGACCTTTCTTGCTCCATTATTGAACCCTTTTGTTTGAGACTTATCAATTGGCTAAAAAAAGTGTTGCTTTTTGTATCCTTATAATGTGCTATCAATTCTTCCGTAAAAATTGCCCAAGTGATAAATTGTTTACGAGAACAAAGCCATTGATACCATACAAACTGATTTGGTTCCAAATATAAAGTTGCCATACGTACCTTTTGTGTGTTTTGCACATTATTGAGATCGAAGAATTGCTCAATCTGTAATATCCATGTGGCGGGATCCTTGCCATCAAACTTCCTCATATCAATTTTTGGAATATGGTGGGTCTTCGATCCAACATTAGAGTCTATGGAATCATGATTAACATTTCTTTTGTTCACATCATGAGTTTCCTTTACAACCTTTTCACCATTAGTAAGTATTTCTTGTAGAAAATTTGTCAAATCTGTCTTCAAATCTGCCATGTCAGTCTTCAAATATGTCCTCAAATCTATCTTCAGATCATCCATCTTAGCTTCCATGCCCTTTATCTTAGATTCCACGCCATTTATCTTAGCATCTGTTAGCTTTTGTGAGCGTGACATTTGTTGCACTTGTTCTTGTAATTTTGATATATCATGTAGCATTTCTTCCTCTTCTTCATGAGTCATGCTAGAGCTTTCAGGTTCCTTACTAGGTGTTTGAATTTTCTTTCCTCGAGGCATCAGTTACCGATAATATTGCTTTACTATGCCCTTTGAATTCCTTCAAACCAAGCTTATGCAAAAATTTAAAAAAAAACTACACACCTTTTTTTACTTTGTAGAAGCCTGATATTGAATCTGATGTATCTCTGTAATTTCGAATCATCTAGTTCTGAAATTGCGACCTGTAGTAGCCTTGTATGTACTCTTTCCAATGCCACTAGTCTAATCCAAATTGGATTCTCCAAGGAAGAGTTATGCACAATCTCCCGCAGTGACCTGATTATAGACTATTTCAGTAGAGCGAACTTGTATGAAGTTCCACGTGTCACTGCTTCAACCTTTGACTCTGAAAAATATAAAAAAGAAAACTACAGTCCGTCCTCTTTCAGTACCTTCTTACAAAATTTCAATCCGATGCTCAGAAAGAAAGTTATGACGATTTTCCCCAAGTCACCTGTTTTGAGTGTAATTCAGGAGTCTGCAAAAACACCAACTTCCTCAGATCATATCTCCGAAAATATCGCGCGAAAAGCTCTGAAATTTATACCCAAGGTTCAGCACGATTTCTTCTCAAATGGGTTTTTTTTGCGACTTCTGAAACATCACAGAAAAAAAGTTATAGCGAAAATTCCACGATGACCTGTTTGGAGCAGCGAAACCCTAGAATCCAAAGCTCCGATACCAAATGTTATGAAACCAGCTCAAGAAAAGATAGAAAAGAAAGATCAACGCCTTAGAATTCAGCCTCTTCGAGGGGGAAACCTCCTTTACATTACATAAATGAACAATTCTTGGATGATCCAAATGACAAAACCTCCTTTCTATATATAGGAGTCTAAGGAGTCACAATATAATCCAGCCGACCTAACAATAATAATATAAAGCCACAAAAATAACAATAGAGGGATTCTATGGGGCACAGAAATAACAATATGGGGGTAATAGGGGCACAACAATATAAATAAGGGGTATAACTACAATAGTAATGGGGTAATCACTAGTATTATAGGGACCCAACAACAATACTGATATTTTGTCAAATCAACAAGTTATCGCAGAGTGCAGTAATCGCATGCAATCCCATAATGCATACATTCCCCCTTCAATGGAAAAAGGGATCCCATGACCATAAAGCATATGAAAGGTGTTGTGTTGATGACAAGGCAAGGAAATGAACAATACAACAGTAAATGAAGCAGAGTACACATATCAATGATAGGACAGCGGGAGTTATGGTTATAGTGAGAGCAGAGTGTGTAAAGATAGTTATGAATAAGAGATAGGACGCTTTAGATTGATGATAAATTATGAAAAAGAGAAAAATGACAGCAATATGCCAAAAATATGCTTTACTGACGGTATTCTAGCTTAAAATGATGTGATTGATCATAAAACAAGTTCTCATGCATAAAGGTTCAAAATAGGGAAAAAGTTAAGGAAATAACTTCACTGATAAAAACAAAAAATAAGAAAAGGGTATTATAGTAATAATTGACGATAAGAAAGTTAACCCACGGGGCTTTGGATTGACGGTGAATGGGTGCGATGTTAAGGCACTCCTTGCGATAGGTCACCGGTTCAAATCCCCCGTGGGTACTTAGGTTAGTCTTAACTAGAAAAAAAAAAAATTGACGATAAGATATAACTTCAATACCATAAGCAGAGCCGCTGCTGCCAGCAGGCGTCCATAGCCTCGGCAGGGTTGCTTTTTAACCCATATGAGCCAGGATCCTCAATTTATAAATGGAGAGTTCCAGTGCTGTTCTACAGAAGAGATCAGTGTGCTGACATGGTAACCAGATAACCAAACTGCCATTCACTGGGATGTAGCAAAAGGGATCAGGCCGGCTCGTGATGAGACCTCCTGTTCCAAGGATAATTTAGCTATCTAATGGATCATAACCCTGGTGTGGTGGCCATAATGGGAATGTCACTTTGTTACAACCTTATGAACATGGTAGGCTGGCTCGTAATGAGACCCCCATTCTCCATCTACAAACAAAATTTTGTTATTATTACACATTTTGATAAAAGGAGGGAAGCTCAGTACTCCTTAAGAGTAGGGATGGTGGAAGAAGTTGAACATGTCAATAGAAAAATATACCCATAATCTCATTTATTACAGACAGAGAAGATTATAATCCAGAAGGGTGGAACCAGCATGGTATTAAGATGATCAATCAATATCATGTTCAACAGAAAACAATGCAGTAAAGTAGTATATAAATAATTGTGTCCCTTTTGAAAATAATCTATCATCAAGGAGCTATCCTATTAAAGATCATAACGTGAATGATATTAACTCGCTTCAATAGAATCCATAATTCTTGTCCTCATAAAAATAGTGTACTTCATGCCATGAAGGGGAATCAGTAAAATGTGGTTGAGATGAACTAGGAATAATCCCACAAGAGGAAGAAAAGGTTGCTCTCAAAAATACTCCCAAAGGGTTGCTCTTTTGAAGGAACAACAAAAACACTCAAAAAGTGGTGTTCCGTGTAGGGAACAGCAAAGGAAATGCACACCAAAAATAAAAAATACACCTAAAAAAGTGTGAAAATGCAAATGTCGTTCCTTTGGAAAAAGGAACAGCAAAAACTAAAAGAAAATTAACAGCAAAAACTAAAAGTGTCGTTCCTTTAGAAAAGGAACAGCAAAAACGCAAGTGCCGTTCCTTTGGAAAAGGAACAACAAAAATGAAAAGTGTCATTCCTTTGGAAAAGGAACAGCAAAAACGCAAGTGTCGTTCCTTTGGAAAAGGAACAGCAAAAATCAAAAGTGTCGTTCCAGCAAAAAAACGCAAGTGTCGTTCCTTTGGAAAAGGAACAACAAAAACAAAAGTGTCGTTCCTTTGGAAAAGGAACAGCAAAAATCAAAAGTGCCTTTCCAGCAAAAAATGCAAGTGTCGTTCCTTTGGAAAATGAACAACAAAAATGAAAAGTGTCGTTCCTTTGGAAAAGGAACAACAAAAATGCAAGTGCCGTTTCTTTGAAAAAGGAACAGCAAAAATGAAAAGTGTTGTTCCTTTGGAAAAGGAACAGCGAAAACGCAAATGTCGTTCCTTTGGAAAAGGAACAGCAAAAATGAAAAGTGTCGTTCCTTTGGAAAAGGAACAACAAAAACGAAAAGTGTCGTTCCTTTGGAAAAGGAACAGCAAAAATGAAAAGCGCAGAAGTGATGTTCCATTCGAAAAGGAACAGCAAAACGTGCTGCTCTATTTCGAAAATGAACAGCAAAACGTGAAAAAGGAACAACAAAATGGACAATCATAAAATGCAAACATGCAAAAAAACAAATTAGATATTCACAGCATTGATGCTGAAAATATGTTACAATTTGAATGAAGCAACACCTGAAACACAAAATATAAGAGAAATTAGAAAGGAAACAACATTTTATTTAAAAAAACAGTATGTAAATAAGTAAATTAAGTTACAACAACTATGATGTTATGTAAAAAAAAAATGATCTCTTTGAAAAATGTTTTGGCAACAGTGACAAGACATGAATCTTCAAATGGAAATCAATTATTCATTCCTTCTATTATGAATCCATTGGGTAATGAGTTGGATGAAATTCCTTTGTTTCATTTAAAATTTCTTTCAAAAATCACTCATCCATAAATTGACCTTCTTTATTTTCCCAAGACCTGCAAAAAACGAGTATCTACCTGCAATAAAACATTAAATCATGGAGAAAGAGAGGTGTGCGGGCTCCCCTAATCCAAGAATTATGCAAAAAAACTAACAAGTAGTTACTCTGTAGAACAAATCCATGGAGAAAATAACAAAGTAAAATTTATTTGTTACCTGCGGGAGAGCAGTGGCCAATCATGCTAACCTGCAGTGTTTTAATCACAACTTCTTTGTTTTTCGTCGAAATTGAGTGATTCAAAAGCAAAATGAGAGCTAATTCAAAGGTTTATCTCCAGTAGAAACAGGTTTTAAATATTCAATGATATGATATGTCAATTTTAGTTAGAACAACCTGCATAATTGAGTCATTTTTTATTACCCGGCTTAGACCAACGGTTGATATTTCAAGCATAACGTTTTCGTTTGATGTCGAATTCAAATGATTCAAATTGAAAATTAAATTAGATTTGTTTATTTATTTCCAATAGAAAAAGGTTTTGAATACAAGAATAATTGATAGGTCAAATACTATAAGGAACAGCTGGAAAGACATAGTTTTAAGGGTGCTGATTTACGATAGACAATCAGTATTTTGATCATAACTTCCCCATACGATATCTAAAATGATTGATTCCAATTCCATTGTAAACTAGATTCATAGAGGATTCTACCATATAAACAGGTTTTAAAAATTCATTCATTTAGGCCTCCAAAAACCGACTGTCCCAACTCTGTTCCTGAGTTGCCCGCTTGACACTCTGTCAATGTTTGGGTTCTAACTTTTTCGTTTCAAATCCAAATTGAGTGATTCAAATTGGGTTGGAAAGTAGAAATCAAGGGCTACTTAGGGTAGAGAAAGGTAATATTCACTTTTGGTCCCTCAAAACATGACTGTCCCGACTGTTTTTCCAGAAATTTCATCAAGCTGCAAGCCAAAAAAATGATATTCAAGCATTTTTTCAAATTGGTGATAAAAATGAAAATGAGTGTTTGTAGAACTATTATTTCCATTATGATTCATATACATACACAAATGATTTAAAAAATTATCACCGATGTTGATTTCGATCGCATGTTGCAACAAAAACAACTAGTTTTACATAAAAACAAAACAAAATACATTTATTTATTCCCTTATTTATTTTATTTTCTACACTAACCTATTTTGATTTGAAAAATGAATGTGACTACGTATAAGAGTACTTCCAATGGAACCATTTTCGAAATAAGGCTACAAATATGTACATACCCAAATGTGAAAAATACATATTGATAAAAATTAGGGTATGAGAAGCCAACTTCCCTTGAAAAAATGGTGTCAAAAATTGTTGAAGTATGGAGTGATGCTGAAAACAAGTGATGGAGTGAAACCAATCTTCAATATATCTTTTACTTTCTTGATTTCTCATATCCATCAGATCATGAAGTTCTTGAGCTTTTAAAATGGCATGTTGATGCAAACTAAAAGAGACCTCATTTTCTTCCATATCTTCTACAATTTTTGAATTTGAAACATTCTGAATCTCATTGTAAATTTTCTCTAATGGTGCAAGTGAGATAGAATGGGTGGGAAGGGTGGGTAAATTTTGCAGTTTAACATTGTAAGCATGGTGTATTGGTTTATTATGGTGAGGGTGTGGAATTAGTTGAGCAGGAAAATGTGTAAGGAATGGAGCATTGTGATGATGTGGTTGATTGGGTTGAGTGGATGAATATGATATGCAAGCAGGATATTGTGGAAGAGCTGGTGGAGAATATGGAGAATATGTTTGTGCTACAAGATGAGGGAGAGTAGTCATGCAATCATAAGATGAACCATACCAGACTTGTAGACAAGATTGGTGGTGGTTATATTGAGATTGACATGGCTACCCTAACACATTAATATTTCATAATGGATTATGCAAGTAAGAAAATGGAGAAGAAGTGTTTTGAATGATACCTGTAGGCCATGATTTCCATGGTTTTGACCTTTTTGCAGCTTTCTCACCTCTTTGATATGATACTTCCATCCTAGATAAGGAAGAGTAACCATCTATGGTATGCTCCTTTCGGTCATGAGTGAAAAACACTTCATCAAATTCTTGATTTTTCTCAACCTCAAAAACATCCAATTTTGAATTTAGAGAGCTAATAAAATCAACTTTAAAATTTTCAAATAAAACATTGATTTCAGCTCTTATGTCTCCTATTCTTGTAGCAGATTTGGAAAAGAAAGAACAAGCATCTCTAGAATTCTTACCAACCTTGGAGATTCTGTGGAGCACTTGGAAGGTATGCTTTTGACAAGCAATCTAGTGGTTTTTCAATAATATTTCTAACCTTTTCTGCATTATGAGTTTAAAGAAGATAAAGGGTTTTGATAAAATGTGTGAAAATGGACAAACGAAGCTCAAGTACTAATAATTGACGTTTTCTATGCAGGAGGACGTGGAAACAAGGAATCGTCGATCAAAAGCAAGAAGCGAAAGGAAAATAACTGCTGTCCCTCCAACAGGGAACCGGATGCGGACAAGATCAAGCAAAATTAGAGCCGAATAGTCCAGGGAAAGAATGCAGGATACCGAGTCGGAGAACGCAAGAAGGGAAAGAGAAGAGGGATCGCTGCTTTAAATTATCTTTTGATTATCTAGATACCTCCGTCATTTCTGTTATATAAAGGCACCACGCCATTGAGCGTGGGGGGACGACTGTTTTTGTAATTATAAGTTTCAGAACAAACTCTGATCATTGAGTCTCGTTGAGACCTGACTTTGTTACACTTTTGTTGATGCAATTAATATAGAAGACTTGGTGTTCATTTCGTCTCTGCATCTGGAGTAACTTAAGGCAGTGTACCATTGGTAGCCAAGGGCCCAGCTCCGACGGACACTTGCTTTTGTATTATTATACGGTGATTTGTGTGTGGTTTGTTTATTTCCATTATTTAAGTAATCTGATACATCTTTCACATGATAGACTATGCTTCATCATAATTGATATCTGAATCTGAATGAGTTCTTTATCTCATGTCTCTGCATTGTACAAGTGGATCTATCCGAATTGCATCTATTTCCATAGCAGAATGTTGGTATGAATGTTATCGTCATTAGATTCATGCGAAATAGTATTTGTGAGACTTGAAGGCAATATTACTTCGTTCGGAAACATAGTCATATCATCCATTACTCTCAGATTGCTACAGTAGTATAGAACATGTACATACGAATGAGGATTGCTGTTCCATTTGATTACTGCTGTTCCATTTGATTACTGTTGTTCCATTTCATGACTGCTGTTCCATTTTACTTTCCACCGTTTCGTTTACCTGCCTTTATTGCTTTTGGTGTGATAGCAGGCCTAAGGCTGTAGTGAGCCCAGCAAGACGCTGCTTAGCTCCCAGACCTATAAGTCCATGCTTTGATTTCCTTTCTTTATCAGTTTCTAAAGGGATGGGTTATTGCTTCCGTACCCTTGACTGATCAACTGCTTTGTGTGATTCTATCTTTTGAGTTGGTTTAGTTACAGCTTAGCATCTGTTTCCTTTCAAGTCATTAGAACACTATACTACCAAGCATTACTTGGACAAATAGCCTCGGATTGAGCTACTCCTTGCAATAACAAAACGTTCTCGGATTGACTTAATAATGTGGGATAATTAGTGGTGTGAGAGACCCTAGTTACAGCTCTACAGATTCCTCTTGAATACCTTATGCACAATTCAAAAACATCATCATATGACAACTGAAAAACACCACCTTTTCCTATCAGATTTAAGAGTTCTAAAAATTTATCTTTGATTCCTTTAAGAATGAGTTTTTTAAGATCTCTTTCTCCAAATGCTTATATTTTGATTTTTGAAGGTTATAATGAAATCAATCTACATATTCCTCCAAGCTTTCATTTTCCCCTTGTATCATATTGAAAATATCTTCATTGGCCTTGCAATAGTCTTAGTACTTCTTCAAGAATATGTTCTTCATGTCCTCACATGTTTGGATGCAGTTCCCACCTAGGCTCATGAACCATCGGAGAGCTGCTCCTTTTAGAGTTAGAGGAAACACTTTCAATCTTTGATCATTAGTACAATAATCATATCCTCTACAAAGTATTTCGAACTCAAATAAGAATGTATCTGGATCTTCATTTGCTAAACCATGAAAATTTGGTAAAGATGGGGGAATTATGTGCATTTGTGTCATTCCTCCTAGATCTTTGATAGGAAATTCAAAAGTAGAAACGTGAGCCATTTCTTACCATAATATAAGATGTTCTTCATGTGTTTATTCGAGGCTCCTTCTTCAAATGTTCCTGTCAATTGGTTAGTGAAATGGGTGGTGTTAATATCACCACTTGAGTGAAATCATGTGATTCGTTTTTCAAAAAAACTATTTTTTCCTAGTCATTCACACAAAAATTCAAACATCTATTTCTACCCTAGGTTCTTTAGCAATTCTGTTGGAAAGCGGGCATGGGAGCAGGGCTTTTACATTCTCTATACGTAGGTTCTTACCTTCCGTTTTTAATACTCAACTCTTTCCTAACAGGCATTCATCAGATGCACACTACTCTTTAAAAATGGCTACACTCTCCCCGGCAATGATGCCAAAATGTGGAGCGATAAAAATGGTCTTTTTCACCTCTAATTACCTTCACATTAATTATCAACCCAGGGACGACTTTTTATTTCAAGAGTGTACTCAGTCTGAGGCGGCTATTTACTCAAGAGTAATGTTTTGCAGTATAGTGCTTAAAATCCAAAAGTAAATGAAAGCTTGAAAAAGAAATCTAACAATAACATAAACTCAAATGCTCTGAAATCCAACTATTCACTCAGCAAACATCAATTGAGGATACAGTAGCAATAACTCATTCCTCTAGAGATTGATGCAATTGAAAAGGCACTCAAAAGAAAGATCATCAAACTGGGAACTAGACAACATATGTCAATGTTCACTACAGTCTCAGACCTTCTGCACACCAAAGCAAAGATAATGCGAATAACAAGAAATGGAACATCGTCTACTTTTATAAATAGGATTGAACAACAAAACTCTATCCTTGTTTAACTGATATAAATTAAATCAAGCATAAATAAGATCCACAATCTGAGAACTTAGGCAGCGATAGCCAATGTCCTTTACAGTTGTTGATCTCTCACACCATACTAAAGCAATAAATTGAAAATGATAAATCAATAATGTTGCTAATAGAAATGGAATAAACACACTTGCTGTAATAACATTTAAAAGGAAAAAAAAAATCCTTGTGGAAAAGGAACAACAACTAAATCTATTGGAAAACTGAACAGCAAAGCTAATGAAATAAAAATACGCAGCAACTACAGATGTAATTGAATCAGCAACCTTAACCCAGCAGCATGAACATTAATCGCAGTTATTGAAGCAACAACAATTGCAGTTATAATTGAATAGTAACATAATTGAACAACAATTGCAATTACAAATGAACAACAATTAAATGAACCACAATCTTAATCAGACAGCGCAGTATTGAATTAGAATTAAGAGCAGGACAATTCAAGTTCTAATTAATAATTTTGTCTCTACGCAATCCAATTATGATTTCACAATTCTGCAAAAAGTTCATAAACAAAAGATTGCTGAATAACACAATTTGAAGAAATGAAAAGGAAATCAAACCATCACACGGAAGCAATTGTAAAGATATGATACACAGCAGCAGCGTACTCCACCAGAGGCTGGGCCCTTAGCCACTAGCGGATGCTGCTGGGTTACTTCAGATGAACAGAATGAACAACAACTCCCAAATCATGTATTAATCATCAAATTGTAAAATCATTACAACAGCTGAAGCTTTGAGACTTACAGCATGAAACAATACTTTCTTCCTCCTATCTTCTCATGAATTCTTAATTCTAAATCTCTAAGTCTAAATCCTCAATCTCATCATTTTTCCATCCCCAAATCATCCCCCTCTCTCATCTCTGTTTTCATTTAAATAGAGAGATCAGAGAGAAGTTACAATAAAGATAAGTACAACATAATTTCTATTACAAAATTAGATTGTTTCCAACCAATTGATCAACAAGAAGATATATTTCCATCCATCTTTCAACAAGTGCAAGATGAATTTGGCTTTGCCACTGAGATTGGGAGGACGGCCGCAACAAAAAATCTGAGAAAATCATGCTCAAAGAACCCTGCGTTTCTCTCAGTACAAGCCTAATTTGGGCAAGTTGTTCTTCACTAAAGTTAATTTGGTCCGTTCTGGACAAAACCCATGTTCCGGATTTTCCATATTCTGCTTCATTTTCTCAGAATCTCAACCGCAAAACTGTCACTTCTTATTCCAGCGCATTTCTAAGTTGGCATTTTTAATGATCAAATCTTCAATCTAGAAATTATCTTGAAGGCTAAAAATGGTGAATAATGTTATAACCAATTTATTAAACTTTCATTGATAAAATCATGCATAATCATCAATTTATTAGAAATAAAAGAGAATAAATAATATTTTTACATAAGAGCATAAATCATTGTAAAATATAATTATATGATAAATTATGATAAATGACATGATGAAGAATGGTAGAAATGGGTGGAATAAGCGTTCAAAAGTGATAATAATAATGATATATTAACGACCCAACAACTACTTCAGTTCTCTCTCCATGGTTTGCTGATATAGCAAATTATTTGGTTTTAGCTCAGTTCCTGCCATACCTGTCCTCAAAAGAGAAGAGCAAGATCGTTAGGAAAAGTGCCCCATTCACTTGGATTGGGGCAATCTTTTTAAACTTGGCCGAGATCAGATTTTGAGGCAGTGTGTCAGGGAGGAGGAAGTTTTTGACATCCTCCTAACCTATCATGATGGGCCCTGTGGGGGCCACTTTGCAGCAAAGAGGACTACTTTTAAGATTTTGTAGGCAGGCTACTATTGGCCCACTCTTCATCAAGATGTTAGAAAATACATCAACCAATGTGACCAATGTTAAAGGATGGGGAAACTGACTCCAAGAGATGAGATGCCCCTACAACCTCAAGTGACTTTCGAGCCATTTGATAAGTGGGGCATGGACTTTGTGGGTCCTATCAACCCTCCTTCAAAATAAAAGTCTTACATCATTGTGTGCATGGAATACCTAACGAAGTGGGCAGAAACAAAGGAAAACAAGACAACAACAGAAGAAAAAGTAGTTGAGTTTTTGAGGGAAAATATCTTCTACAAGTTTGGCCACCCAAGAGAATTGGCCATAGATCAAGCAAGTTAGTTTACCTCTAACCTGATTGAAGACCTGCTCACTCATCACAAAATTAAGCATAGAACTTCCACCCCTTATCATCCGCAAGCAAATGGACAGGTGGAAGTCACTAACAGAGCTTTGGAAGAGATTTTAACTAAAGTGGTGAGAAATAGTAGGAAAGATGTTGGAAATAATACTGAGAGGGGGGGTGAATCAGTATTATCAAATCAATTATTTATTTTTCATTTCACGATTAGATTTGTATATGCTACTTCAGTTATGGGAAACTGCGTATATATGCTACTATGTCTAAGGCAACCAACATATATCAATAAACTTATGATTCATTAAATGTTGATCTTTAGTCAATGCATCAAAACTTCATTAACCATAAGAATAGTAAACATGTGCAGTAAAATAGAATAGATCCAAACATGGACACAAGATATAAGGTGGAAACCCAATGTGGGTGAAAACCATCTACTACAATTCCTCTCTATCTTCTTTTAATAAGAAACTTCTTTTTACAATATTTTTGTACTGGTGCAATCTTATACTAGTACGCAGGCTTCTACCTACAGAAGGCTACAGCCTTCTCTTGTTCTCTAGATTCTCCTTGAAGGGAGCTACAACCCCCTTAGCTCTTGTACTAGTTGATGTACTAGTACGTAGGCACTGACCTACAGAAGGCTACAACCTTCTCTTTTCTTCCAGGGACCACGTTTCATAAATTTTCAGATTGGATCCATCAATAACTATAATCAAACATCAAATACATCTACATTAACCAATCTTATTTGCTTAATCAAACAATTACTTCTCTGAATGTTGTAACCAGAATACATTAACATTAACCAGAAACCAATCCTGAACCCAGAACACTGCAGCAATAAACAGAAGTATCTAAAACATATTTCATGAGACGTACGCTACTTAAATATGTAGAACCTGAATGCATACACTTCTGTATTAAGGCCAACCAACATATACACAGTTTTGACTTATTGAACCAGTGTGTATACGTGCCTCTACTGTGCCGAACCTGCATACAAATCTATAAAAGATAATTTACCCCTTTTACTTATTCAGACATCAGTTGTACCCAAATTATCAAATTTATAGATCAAGTCATGTGCCAATATAACAGATCAAAATCACACAAAGATACTACTATTCAAGCCTTTAAGATCTTGACCCATCAATAAAACTTATCCTTCTTCTAGCGCTTAGGTTCCTCCTTGATTCAAATCCATCTATGCACCATAACCCAATAACCAGTATTCTAGATCTTGCTCTTCATAAGATATTCAATGCATGAGTGAATACCTTTGACTAATGATCTCCTTCCCCTTTTACAGTCTTAGGCCTTACTCAATACCACGGTCCAAAACCACTTAGAACCAATACTTGGGACCCAATACCTGGGTTGAAAACTTCGGACGCAATACCATGGTATAAAACCATAGGTCCAAATACCAAGGACCAAATATCATCAACTAAAAATAAATTTTCCCACATGTACGCGCTTTTCTATGCATGAAAGTGCGTGCATACGCATATGCGACTTTTGATCGGCAATCCCACGTGTATATGCAACTTTGTTAAGAGGAACCTACGTATATCTATTTTTCTTTCATTCTGAGAGCCTGAGCTATGATCTGCCATCTGAGTGAGTTGCCATCAAGGACAACACCTGTGTCATAATGCCAACAAAAGATTGGGTAGACCGATTGGTTGAGGCCACCTGGGCCTATAACACTACTTGGAAAACTACAACAGGTTTCATGCCCTATGAGCTGGTCTACGGGAAGAAGGCTTTGCTATCCATAGAATTTGAATATAACGCATTGAGGTTGGCGGCTCAGCTGGACCTAGATCTCAGCCATGCACAACAGGAAAGATCACTGCAGCTGAATGGATTAGATTAACAGAGAATGCAAGCTCTTCTCCACTCAGAGGTAGTCCAACTTCAAAGAAATATATGGCATGATCGGCACCTCAAAGAAAAGGAATTTTAGCCAAGAGATTGGGTGTTGTTATATGATTCAAGATACAAGGACTTCAAGGGAAAGCTGAGGACAAGATGGCTGGGACCATATATAGTGGAGAAATGCAATGACAATGGTTCAGTCCTTATCAGGACCATTGATGAAGAAGCCATCCCCATGCTCATCAATGGGCATTGATTGAAAATCTACAGGAAGCCCCTTTCTAATCAGGAGTTCATTGAAACCCTAGGTAAATCAGTGTTGGTAGTGGAGCAGGTCCCTGTCTCCACTCCACCCACACCTTGAAAAAAAAACACACAAAAAAAGAGAAAAAAGGAATAAAAAATCCTCTAGTGAAAACCTCTTGGAGGCGCCCAGGGCAGACGGTGAGGGTGAAGACCTCCTGGAGGCACCCCAGCTGTCTCAAACTAAAAAGAAGAAAAAAGAAAAATAAACCTAATTTCTGTTGAATAAATTGCAAGTTGCAGGAAGGTCATACAGGTTTTAGGAGGATCACACAAAACAAAGGCAGAGGTCATAACTAGGCTATAGGCATCCCTCACAATCCATTCCTCCATGACCATTACCCTTTCCCAAGATTTAGTCTCATTTGATCTGAAATTTCACCTCCTACAAGAAACTCTGTATCTTCTACAACATGATCCTATAGAATCTACAGAAAAGCCAAAATTGATCTCAAAAGAGGACTCGAAGATTGGGAATCTATCTATGAGGCCTGTAAACCTCCCTACTTCCATCCATTGCCATATGTTGCCCTTTTTCCATCTCTATACACCTCCATTGCACTCATTTTTATGTCCCTGCACAGTCACACACAGAAATCCTATTTCCTCCATGCTGCTAGTAAAAATTTTTAATGACAAATGAAAGTATCAGTTTTTCACTCACCATACCTCATACCCTCCATCCAGACTCCTTATCAGCTGAGACCCTCCTCAGTAGTTGTAGCCTTGCTCATTCTAGCTTGCATTCTAGGAGGAGAAGCAGCTACAGGAAATCTTAGAGGATTCCTGTAGCAGTTGATCCCTCTGAAAAACATACTCCAGAGACAGGGGCAGCAAAGTATTGCATATGAAACATGCATGGATCTTTACTTGAATGTGTGAACATCAGCAGCAGCGCGAGGCCAAGCATGCAGTGCGCAAGCAGCAACAGCAATGAAGAAATGGGTTCCAAAATCTGAAATATGCATAACACGGCCGCGACTATGCATGTAAGTGCCTAAACCTATTCTTCAATTGCATAAATCATATTACAAGGCTGCGTGACTATGGGAATGGTTCAGATTGAGTGGAATTGGTGGCCAGTCAACTGGCCACCCTCAACCAGTTACACATCCTCGTGGGATCCAAACAAGCCCCGTTAAATTCAAAACTGCCGATTAGATATGCTGCCAGCACATGTGGAATGTCCATTTAGGAAGAAATATTTGGGACTGGTAGTGGTGGCAGCGGATAACGGGAGAAAGGGAGGTGATGGTGGTTAGACGGCATGTAGAAATATTATGGCTGTGACGTAGGATCAACAGTCCAGTCTAGCCACCTCATCCGTGCCTCACCACAAATCACACCCGCAGTTAAAAGATAGCTCAGTTGAAACATTTTCCACCCTTTGTTCATTCTGCGCTCACGACGTTCTCGACTGGAGTATGCATCCACCGCTTCCAAAACAGCTAACCAGTCATCCTCCACTAATTTTTTGCCTATTTTCTGAGAATCTCCTACCTATCGGGCTCTACAAGAAGCACAGTTTCATTCTACAGGAGCCGAGAGATTTCTACAGGAAGGGTTCTACAGGAAAAGCAGAGAACAACTCTGCAGAAAGGCAACCTAGGATTTTCATCGAAATTCAAGCTCAAAATGAGGTAGGCTCGGGAAAACTTCTATGTGCATGATTTGTTTGAGTAAGGTGGTGAATTGAACATGGAAGTAGATTGAAAAAGAGAGTGAAAATCTACCTGTGCATTAAAAGAGTGAAAGTCTGCCTACATATTTCCCTGAGTCTACACAGTTTCTTTCTACATCTGAAATCTCCCCATCCTTTTTCAAATTCTCCTGTAAGAAAGATACATGCAACAGTAAAGGCCAGCCTCTATGTGTGTGTGAAAAAACGAATGTGCATATCTATCTACATGCTAAGAAAAGAACCTGTGTCCTTATCCTCTGTTCTATAGAAAAAATTCTTTCTTTTCAAAACCAGGAAGTCAAATTCAGGGTGGCAGCAGTTTAAAACAGGAGAATTATTTCCATTTGATATTGCAAAGAAGCACCTGGGAAATTCCTTCTTGGGTTCAGAAGAAACTGAATTTAGCTATCCTTTGTTTCAGTGATTGACTTTTTTCCCCACCTAAGCATTTTCTTTTCTGGTTAAAACATAAAAAGAGCACTCAACACCATGCTAGGAGGATTCATAAGGAAAGAATCCTTAGATTCTAGCAAATTGCATGAGCAACCTGAGGTGGTGGACCTTTTCACCAGGGAAAATTGGATATCCTTCTTTGGCGGAATTCAATGTTATGATGAGGAGACAACTAAAGAGTTTTTGATGTCCCTGAGACCACATTCAAAGACACATGCCATAGTTAGTTTTAGGGGTTTGACCCTAGAACTTACACCTGATCTCATCAGTAGAATTATTGGTCTACCATTGGGGCTCCCTTGGAGCAAAGAGGAGAGATCATTGGGACAAGTTGCTAAGAAAACATTTTTTCTGCCTGAGGAGCATCTTGTAGAAGATAAAAACGGGGTTAGAAGGACAAGCTTGCCCTCTCTCTAGAGTGAAGTCAGTTATCAAATAATGAAGTATATCACATGTGAAGGGAGGTTCAACATCATTTATGGATATCATTTCAGGTTGTTACATGAATTAAGGTATGGGATGGACTTGCCTCCAGCCAGAAAACTGAGCATCCCATATTTCCTCCTTTAGTCCTTAATTGAATGTGGTACAAAGCTAAATGAAGGGGTCCCAGATCAGTTGGCCCACCATGGGCTCATCAAAATGTTGGTGGAAGATGCTTTACACACCTATACTATCCCCATAGCTTGGGAAATCTTCAAAAATATGTCCAGGGATGATGACATCAGAACTTTGGCTGAGAACATCATCCCATCTAGTAGTGATGAGGGGGAGAAAACTGAAGAAATTGAGAAGAACAATGATGAGGGAGCACAAGATATTTAAGCAGAGGTAAAAATAGAGGAAGAACAGAAGGAAAAAGAGGAATTTGACAAGACTGTTGAATCTAATATAGAGAAGGAGACAACAGCAAGAACAGAGAAGGGAAAAAAGACATAGATTGGAAAGAAAAAGGCCAAGAAAGCCCAAAAGAACACTGCCACAGCCAAAGCAGGCACCCGGCAAGAGAAGGAAAATACACACCCTGAGATATCAAGGACACAGGCAAAAATAGTGGGCATAGATATTTCTACAGGAAGTGAAGGAAAAGAACAGCAGCAAGAGAAATCCCCTAAAATGTTGGCACAGGAAGCAGCACCTGTGCTTGCTACATTAAGCACACCTACAAAACAAAAAGGAAAAAGAAAGAGGCAAACCTCCATGTACTTTAAAGCCAGAAGAAGCACAAGGATCAAAGTGGGCAAACCCCAGCCACCATCAAAGGAACCAATTGTCATTGAGGACACAACCACTAAAAAGAAGGAAGAGTCTCCTTCCAAGATATATATCACCTATGAAAGAGGAAGCCCGAAAACCTCCACATGGAAAGAGAGAATTAGGATGATGGACTCAAAGGAAGTTCTACAGGAAGCTGAAACATCTTTATAGGAAACTCAAGCCAAGTTAAAAGAGACTGAGAAATTGGAGGAGAAGGCAGCCAAACAGTCACAGGGGAAGAGCAAGGCCAAAGAAATACTTGAACCAACCCCTCAGCCTAATATGGACTCATATTACAATTTGTTAGAGGGTGGGAAAATCATCCCGCAAAAATTTGTTGTACCCTTATTCTTCAAATTAGAAAAAGAAAGGGTGAGAACCCACACATGAATGCAAATCGCCAATCTAGAGGAGTTGAGGACATAGGCCACATGGAGGACAAGCTGAAGGAATTAAGAGGGGAGTTGGCAATGGTGAGGCACATAGAAAGCAGTAAAAGAGCCCAGCTACAGGAGGAGAATGAGCTACTGAAAAAGAAGTTGCAGCTACAGGAAGGTCATAAGGAAGATAGGCTGTCCATTTTGGGATGGAAGCAACAACAAGAAGAACCTCCAGCAGACAAGGAAACAAACGAGAAACAATAGAGAAAGGAAAAGCTACAACCTGATGTTGAGATGCTGACAAAACTGCTGCAAGAAAAGGAGTCTTAGATAGTAGAAGAAATACAGGTTTTAAAACAATAGTTGCAAGAAAAAGAAGCCCAAATGGCCTGCATGGTCAGCTGGGCAGTAGAAACCTTACAATGTAGGTAACCTGCTAAGTCCTATGCATTATATCTTAAAGACCAATGGTTGCAATTTTAAATTAACACATTGCCCAAAGGGGCACCATTCCATTCTATAATTACAATCAGTTTATGTATTTGTGTGACAATAGCTTAGCTGAATATAAGGCCAAGTTATCAGAATTCCATTTACACAACTTGTCACTTCCAAACATGAATTTATGGGACCCCAATGCTACATTGGGAGATGTACAACTCATGGATATGGCTTCTTGGTTAAGCCATGAGAAAAGGAGGGCAATAGAAATTTGGAAGGTTATGGACAGGGAGCTAAGTGAGCCACTCATGATCAGGGCAGAACCAGAATATCCCTTAGCTTTAGTATATGTTCATCAACACCTTGCCAACAACCCTCAAGTTCTCGTAGATTACGTTGAAAGGCAAGCTCAGGCCATTGCTCACTTTGAAGACATGGAAAGTTTGTTTGGTGATAATTTCATTCATGTTTGCACAAGGAGATGGAACACATTATCCCATAGTCTAAAAATAAGAGAGTACCACTCCCCAACCAAAATGAGGGAGGTTTTAGCAAGAGTGCCACTTTATAAGCAAACAATGCAAAATCTAAAGGCCAACTGGATTGGCCTAAAGTTCAATCCTCCATTACTTTTAGGACTATTGGAAGGGGTCAAGGAAGAAGAAGAACACAGGCAATGGGAGGAAGTAGAGAGAAAGGCAGGGTTTCATGACAAAGAAGAGGACATCACCTCGGAAGCCTAGGATGTCAGAGAGGTAGTCAAAGCAATCAAAGATGATGAATTGTATTATTTGCTCAGAGGATTAGCAACACATTCAGCAGGGGGGTGATGATGAGCCCCAAAAATAGGTAACTTTATGGGCTCATTTTGCCTATTATTCTCATTTAATCCACCATTCTCTATAGTTTTATGCATGCTTTTGAATATATTTATGTTAATTGAGTGAATGGGAATAGTCACTTGACCACAAAGTCTAATACATACTTATTGCAGATTTTTGGACAATTTTGGAACAAGATCAGGCATTTATGAGCAGATTGGCAGCCAAATACGAAGAAACAAGGCTGAGGATTTACACAAGGGGTGTATCCTGCACTAAATGACCCCTTCCTCGAGTTCCCGACCATCAGCTTGGAGTTCAATAGCCCACCATAGATGATTTCAAGGGGCAGTCAAGCAGGTTTAGTGAAGTGGCTGATTCACTGCAGTTTTGGGCAGCCAAGCTCCTAAAGTTAAGGAGGACTGTTGGGAGTCCTCATTTGCATAAGTAGGAAGGCTTCAAGCCTTGGTAGTTTAGCTATTGAACAGTTTATTTTCACACTTTAGTGCAGCTCTGCATTCAGCTCATTTTCGAGCTCTTTCTGTAAACAGTTTTGTGACATGACTATTATTTTTTATTAATGAAGATGAATCTCGCTTTGCACCAGCTTTGAGCTTTCTTAGGAGGCTGTAGCTCTTGGGGTTGGGCCCAACCCAAGTGCCAGTACCTCCTTTGTGTACTTTTATGTGTCTTTACTGCATTCATAGGATAATTTCTGTTATATAGGGTAAATCTTGCTTTGTTACTTAGGTTGTTTTCGATGATTAAGATAGTTGTTCATGCTTCAGGTTGATTTGACAGTTTGGTAACAAGAAAAGATCCACAAAAAGGCTATCAAGTAGTCCTTGATCTCATTTCTCCCTCCTTGGGACCATGAGCTGAGACCAAGGCATACTTGCTGCCACAAAAACATTGTTTTTGCCTTCCAATGCAATTGCTAGTGTTAGATTTTAAGTTGGAAAAGTTGATATCAATTGTGTTTTCATGTTTAGATCTGTTCTTGCTCAGTTTCCATAGATATCTTACATGATTTTATGTCTATAAACTTCTATTCATCATGTTTCTAGTTTTTAGGTCAAATTAGGTCAAAATAGATAAATCTTTGTTTTTATAGTCTTTGCTTGGATCAGTTTTGGAAATTAGTGTGCAAAAGACCTGTAAGACACTCCAGCCTATCCTTCCTCCATCATACAACCTACTCCAGTCTCTCTCTCAAGATTTCCTTCATCCATTCGCCATACTTTCCCAACCTGCCCTAATTTCTACATTTTTGTGCAACATTGCTTCCTTCATCTTTGAACAGATCCAACCATCTTCATCACTCCTGAGATTCATCTACCAAGTCCTAGACCCCTTAACATCCTTATCCATCCTTAATTCCCACTTTCCCACCATTTTTCCACCATCAACCCTCTAAAATCCACTTTCAGCCTGTTCCTATAGAACTTCCTGTAGAACTTCCTATAGATCCCCTGCAGACTTCCTGTAGAAGTTCACGCAAGAAATTTTTCGAGATCTGATCACTGTGGAATTCTCCAGAAGGGATCTAGGGACCCCTTAGGTCCTCTTCTCACCTTCCCAACCTCCTACAAATTCCCACTTCACTTCCTTTCGCCAATAAACCTTTGAACAGTCAAAAAATAGTTAAACCACATGCATAATAATTCTACATAAAATTACTCAAAAATATAAAAAGATGTCTTTCCATATTTTCCTTTAGAAGTAGCTTAGAAACATGCATTTTACCTTTCCAAGAGTCAATGGCATCCATTTCAACAGCTTTCATCTCTTTTCTTGCACCAGTAGGGTTAGTCGGTAAAGCTAGGGTTTTCTAGGATTTGCATTTCCTTTCAGTTTTCAGCTTCTTTCTGCAAGTATACTAGCCTCTTTTGAGTTAGCTTTCATCCATCATAGTTAAAAGCTTCTTCTAAGAACTCATAGAAGTTGGCTTAAGCTCCTAGTGAACTTGTGCGCACTGATCAAGTGACAACCTGCAGTGAGAGCTAGTACTTGTGCATATAGCACCATCGCTTCCAAGTTTGTTACGAACTACCAGGTTGATAAAAGTAAAGAAGGGAGTCCCAGGAGTTGCGACATCATTGCTGCAATACTAGAGCCCACCAGCTTGGTCTTGGAATGCATGACTAGATTCTTTGAAATATTGATGGCACTTGTATTATCACATAGAATGGAGATGGTTGGAGTATGTGTGATTTGAATGCCTTGCAATGTTTGCATCATCCAAAGGAGTTGTGTGCAGCAAGATGCAACAGCCATATATTCTATTTCAGTTGTAGATAATGCAATTGAACGTTGTTTCTTGTTGAACCAAGACACTAATATGGAACCCATATAGAATGCACCACCACTAGTGCTTTTTCTGTCATCAATGCTTCCTGCCCAATCTGCATCTGTATACGCATGAAGTGTAAGATCTGTATTTCTAGGATACCATAAACCAAAGTTCTATGTCCCTTGAAGATATTTGAAAATCCTTTTGACTTCCTGAAGGTGTGATTCCTTTGGATTTGCTTGGAATTTTTCAACTATTCCTACCGCATGCATGATGTCTGATCGGGTACCTGTTAGATAAAGTAGACTTTCAATCATGGATCTGTAGGTTGGTTGATGTACTGCTGCTGATTCATCATTTGCACTGAGATTGCATCATATTACCATTAGGGTACATACTGGTTTAGAATATTCCATGCTATATTTTTTCAAGATTTGTCTGAGATATTTAGTTTGTGACAGAAAAATACCAACTTTATTTTTTTGAACTTGTAGACCAAGAAAATATGTAAGCTCACCAAGTAGGGACATTTCAAATTCTTGTTGCATTACCAAAGCAAAATTCTGACTCATGGCTTCTTCATTGCTGCCAAAAATGATATCATCAACATACACAACAAGTATTAGCAATTTATTATTGTCAATCTTTTTATATAGATTGCTATTAGTTGATCCTTTTAAGAAACCTTGTTGATGGAGATATTTGTCAAGACAGTAATACCAGGCCCTTGGAGCTTGTTTTAGACCATATATAGATTTTTTGAGTCTGCATACAAGTTTTGCATCATTTCCAAGAATGAATCCGTCTGGTTGCTCAATATAGACTTCTTCTTCTAAGTCTCCATTAAGAAAGGCAGATTTTACATCCATTTGGTATACTTTGAATTTCTAAAAACTAGAAAGAGCAAGGAACATTCTTATGGCTTCAAGTCTAGCAACAGGTGCAAAAGTTTCTTCAAAATCTATACCTTCTTGTTGATCATATCCTTTACAAAAAAGTCTAGCCTTGTTTCTAATAACTTCTCCATTTTCATTCAACTTATTTTTGAATATCCATTTAGTTCCTATGATATTCCAATCATGAGGTCTAGGAACTAATTCCCAGGTATTATTCTTTCCAATTTGCTCAAGTTCTTCATTCATGACCTTGACCCAACATTCATATTTGCATGCTTCATTTAAATTTTGAGGTTCGGTGGAGGATATCAATGCTAGATAGCTTGAAGCTTCTGTAATAGTTCTTCTTGTCTTCACATCTGCCTCTTTCTATCCCAAAACTTGAGTCTCTAGATGATTTTTCTGAACATACCTAGATGGAGTCTTTTCTTCTACCGTTATCTCTTCTTCTAGTGCTTCATTAGTTTCTTCTTTAGAATTAGTTTGATTTGATGTGGGAGGATAATCCTCATCTTCTTCACAATCTTCGTTTTTTAATTGCTTTGGAATTTTTCATGCTTCATCAACCACAACATCAATACTTTCAATAATTTTCCCAAGTCTTTTGTTATAACATTTATATCCTTTACTTCGGGAAGAGTAACCAAGGAGAATATCTTCATCTGCTCTGTGTTCAAACTTACCAAGTTTTTCATCAATCCTTTTGATGTAACATTTGCTTCCAAAAAATTTGAAGTATTTTACAGTAGGAGTCTTACCATACCAAAGTTCATCTGGAGTTTGAGTGTTGTTTACCCGAACATTTGCTTGGTTGTGATGGCAGTGAATGCAACTTCACCCCAGAAGGTTACAGGAGTTCTAGACTCATCTAGCATAGCACGAGATATTTGTTGAATAGTTCTGTCCATCCTTTCTACCACTCCATTTTTCTGAGGAGTCCTTGCAGTGGAGAATTGCCTTTTTATTCCATGTTCTTCACAAAAGTCAAGGAATTCATCTGAGGTAAATTCCCCTCCTCAATCAGATCTGAGGAATTTGATTTTGCGATCTGATTCATTTTCAACCAAAGCTTTGAAGGCTTTGAATTTTTAAAATTCTTCATGTTTATGCTTTAGAAGTCCTATCCAACACATTTTGGAAAAATCATCAATGAACAATATAAAGTATTCTTCTCCACGAAGATATTTTTTTCTTGATGGTCCACATAAATTAGTATGAACAAGTTCAAGGGGCTTACTAGCTGATCCTTCCTTTTCAGGGAAGTGCGATCTGGTTTGCTTACTAAATTGACATGATTTGCATATTGTATTTTCTGGGATGCTAGTATCAGGAAGATCATGAGCAGCCTGGAATATGCATGCTTTTCTTATTTGAGAGAATCTTAGATGTCCCAATCTTCTATGCCATAGCCAGTGTTCATCATTTTTTCTTAGATTGTTGTTGTCCTCCCTTGAGTATGTATAAGTTTTTTGGAGTTCTTATAGCTCTGATCACAGTTTCTCCTGTATCAAGCTCACGAACAACACATCCATTTGATTTAAATACTACTTCATTTCCTTGATCACACATTTTACTGACACTTAACATGTTATGCTTTAGACCATCAACATACATAACATTCCTAGCTTTAACTTTTTCTTTTAAGAGAAAAAAACCTTTACCTTTTATGAAAACAAGAGTGTCATTTCCAAATGAGACCTTCTTTTCATTTTCTAAATCATTATATGACTGAAGTTTTTCTTTGTCACTTGTCATGTGTTTTGAGCATCCACTGTCGATGTACCATTGGTTTTCTTGTCCATCTGCATACAAGGCTATACCACATCTTTCTGTTTGTGGTTCTTTCTTTCTCCATATTTTTGGACTTAATGAAGTTTTCTCCTTCTAAGATGTTTGCCGAAATTTACTCTTGCACTCAGATTCTTCATGACCGAAGTTGTTGCAGATAGAGCATTCTATTTCAAGAAGAGAAATGTCGTTGTAGGTCCGTTTCATGATCCCTGTCATATTCCTTTGATTTCGTGCTTCTCTAGTCATGATGGTCTTGTAAGCAACACATTGAGTAGCTTTGTGTCCAAAGTTATGACATGAAAAACATTGGCCATTAAAGAAGTTCCTGCGATTATCGAATCTACTGACCTGGTGATTGTAGTTTCTATTGATATTCATTCTTGAAACAGATTGAGTATGATTTACCTGAGGTTGGTTGTAGCTTATGTTCATCCTTGAAGTAAATTGAGCTTGATTTACCTGGTGAATTGCTTTATGCCTTTGCTGACAATTGTCAAATGGTACATTGCACTATACTGCATCATGATAGCTTTTAGTGGAGGTTGACGGTTTCTGTGCTTGAGATGCTTCTTTAGTATATCCAAGACCTGTATTTATCATAGGATAACACTGCACTTTGATAATTGCATTTACGGTTTCTGATCCTTTAGTAAATCTAAGATTGAGAGCTTTTGTTTTCTCAATATCCTTTCTTAGACCCACAATTTCACATTCTAGTTTTTCATTGTGTTTTGCTCTTTCAGCAAGTTGGAATGTCAAAATATCTATAATTGTATTCTTTTTTTCTAAATAGATTTTGAGTTTAGTGATTTCTTCATAAAGGTCCTCTTCATCTAAAGCACCCAAGAAATCATCATCTTCAAAAGCCATCGGAAGTCTATAGTCATTACTATTTTCATCTTCATCGCTAATTGATAAACCATCACTATCTTCATGCGTATGGTAGCTCTTCTTACTTACACTTTGTTTTCTATTCCATTTTGCTGATTCCTTACCTTTATCAAGCTTATCTTTATGAGCACAATTGGCAGCATAATGACCGACTCTTCCACAAGCAAAACATTTGAAAGGTAGTTTACCTATGAATCTTTCGGAACCCCATTGAAGGTTCTTGACAAAGTTTGCTTCTTCCTCTCCTTCTGAAATATGTCCTGATTCATTGAGTTCTTCTCTTCCTAAGGCTTTAAATGCAACTTCTCTCATATCTGATGGACCTCCTTTTCTCATTTCGAAATTAGTTAAGATTCCATGCAGCTGTGTCATAGTAATAGTCTAAAGATCCTACTTTTCTTCTATGGCTGATACTTTTGATTCAAACTTAGTAGACAAGGATCTTAAAACTTTTTCAACTAAAGTAACTTCTTTTATCTCTTCACCCAAATTCTTCATGTAATTAACAATCTCATCTATACGTAAGAAGTAACTAGCTATAATTTCATCATTGTTCATTTTGTAGGTTTCATATTGAATTCTGGGAGTTTGTAGTTTTGCACGTTTTACCTGAGAGTCTCCTTCATAGCTTAGAACAATTTTGTCCCATATTTCTTTGGTGGATTTGAGCGGGATAACTTTGACAAATTCTAATTGTGACAGACTTCCCAATAATGTATTGACAGCCTTGGCATTGGTTTCATATTTCTTTTTACCTGCCGCAACTGTAGAAATTGCTGGTGGAAAAATATATCCTCCTTCCACAATTTCCCAGACTTTTGTTCCAAGAAATTGAAGATAGGTTGTGATTCTTACCTTCCAATAAAAAAAGTTGCTTCCATCGAAGATTGGTGATCCGATGGATCCCTCTCTTTCATGGTTACTCATGATGATCGATCTTCATTCAAGCGATCAAGCTTCTTCTGAAGGACTTGCTTTGATACCAATTGTTGGAAATAATACTGAGAGGGGGGGGTGAATTAGTATTAGCAATTCAATAATATTTCATTTCCATAATCAGATTCATATATGCTACCTCAGTTAATGAATTTCGCGTGTATACGCAACTATGTTTAAGGAAACTAGCGTATATCTTGCAAACTTATGATTCAGTTAATTCATCATATGTTGATCTTTAATCAGTGCATCAGAACCATATAAACAGTAACCAGGTGAAGTGAAAACATAACAGAAAATCAGACACATGAACACAAGATATAAGGTGGAAACCTAATGTGGGTGAAAACCACCTACTAGAATCGTCTCTATCTTCTTTTAATAAGAAACTTCTTTTTACAATTTTTTTACTGGTGCAGTCTTATACCAGTACGCAAGCTTCTACCTGCAAAAAGCTACAACCTTCTCTAATTCTCCAGCTTCTCCTGGAAGGGAGCTACAACCCCCTAGCTCTTGTACTAGTTGGTATGTTTACTAATATGTAGGTGCTAGCCTACAGAAGGCTACAACCTTCTTTTTTCTTCCAGGGACCACGTTTCATAAATTTTCGGACTGGATCCATCAATAACATCATTCAATCATCAAATATATCTGCATCAACCAATCTCCTTTGCACCAACCACAATTGAATCAACCAATCAAACAGATATTTCAGAATGTTGTAACCAGAATACAGTAACTAGAACTCAAGCCAGAACCCAGAACATTGTAACAGCAAACAAAAGCAGCTAAAACATATTTTATGAGGTATACGCTACTTCCATGTGTCAAACCTGCATGCATACGCTATTTTCTCAAGGCAAACCTGCGTACAGATCTGCAAATCAAATTTAAGATGTACACGTGCCTTTTCTAAAGTGAACCTACATACATATCTATAAATGATGATTTAAATATTAGAACAATTCTAGAGTTTAGTTATACCCAGATCATCATATTTACAGACTACAACATGCGCCAGTTATTCAGATAAATGACCAAACCACATAAATATACTTCACTTCAAGCCTTAAGATCTTAACCCATCATTAGATCTTATCCTTCATCAAGCGCTAAGGTTCATCCTTGGTTCAGATCCAGATATGCACCAAAACCCAATAACCTGTATACTAGATCTTACTCTTCATCAGATATTCAATACTTGAGTGCATTTTCCTAATGATCTTCTCCTCCTTTTATAGTCTTAGTCCTTACTCAATACCATGGACCTGTTGAAGCCTCGAAAATCGCTGCAACAACATTAGGGAAAACCACCCGGTCCGGACCTTAAAAGCAGCTCCTTTTCCGTTTGGTGTGGTGGCTCCGACTAGAAATAATGGGACCAGTTTCCCAATATTGGATAAATAGAGTGGATAAGCGGTTGATTCTCTAATATATAATGATAATGGATAATGTTTTGATCTAAAAATAAATTTATAAACAACTAAACTATCACGGGAACTTTCTGTTTTAAGTGTAACTTTTGATGATCTTTATCTACAAACAGGCATATAGATGACTATTGGTAAACAAAGAAATTTATTAATATGATAATTACTTAGTTCAAGTAGTTGAACTAAGTAATAATCTAAAACATTATTACACTATTTTCAAATATCATTGACATAAATATGATTGAAAGAATAACATTCCTTAGACATTCAATAGTGATAAATATAAGGGCTACTGTTAAAACAAATATATATATCCAATGATAGCAAGATTAAATAAATGCTAATTCACATAAAAAATGAAGCAAGAGCATAGGCAATAGTAACATATGTTAATTGAATCACTCGCGATATCAATCGCATTCAAATTCCTTTTTCTAACTCAGAAACACTTCCATAACAAAGCAATATTGCATATCTCATCAAAGCTTTCCTTCCTAAAATTCATAATGTTGGCCCAGTATTTAAAAAAAAATATCTCAGAAGCACAATAGTGTGACTTACTGATTTGAGTTCACATAAAAACTCTGGACCCTTTCTAAAAGCATGAAAGGCCATATAAATACTAATTTAGGCTAACTAATTACAAAATAAAATGCTATTAAATGGTACAACTAAATCATGAAAATCTCCTCAAAATAGGCTTGTTTGCAGTTGGCAGCTTGATTCATTGTTTCGAACGATCTTCCTTTGGCTTGAGCTGGCAGATAGCAAGCATCGGTTGCAATTTTGGCGGCTGACTCAGATGGGAATGCAGTTCGGCTGAGTATGTGGCATCATGGATCTCGGGAATCATGCAACCGATTGCATTGGTTAAACATTTGAGTGCGGCCCTTTGACTGTATGGTTTAACTAAGAAAAACAAAAAAGCATCCCAAGTTAAACTTTGGATGTCAGCAATTAATCTTCCATTTTTTTCCAATTCTTGATTGCATGCTTGTTCCAATACTTTGACTGACGGCAATTTACCTGGAATGCACTGCGAAATCATGTTAGACAGATAAAGGGTGTCATTGATTAACTCAATTAAATTACTGGTTGATAATCTACATCTTGAGGTTTCTCTCTCAACTTTCATCAGTTGTGACTACCCTTCTAGGAAAATAATTTCTTTATGTGATTCTAGGATTTTAGGCAGATTTGAGGCTTGCCCTTCACTGGTGTCTTTCCAGGCAAGAAAATTGGTTAAAGTCTCGTCGACCTATTCTAAATCCTGCCTGGCATCAACTGATTTGTCAACTATTGATGCAGTAATCTCACAAAGAGGCTCAACCAGAGAAATTTTATGGCATAGCAGTTTAGCTGTGTAATCAATGCTTTATTGATTTGGAGAGCTTCGGACGTGAAATCTGCTGGTTGCAGAAAACTCTTGAACTTTTCTACTTGTTGTGATAGTTGAGCAATTTTCTCATCTTTCATTTTACTCATTTGTTCATTCATTGTCTTTAACTTGGCCAATGCTTCAGATAATTCCTTTTGTCTTTTTTACTGTGCTTAAGTCTATCTTCTGCTTTTCCTTGAGGAATTGATCATTTAATTGATTGTTTATCTGTTGCTATGTTGACTGTTGCTGTTCTAACTGTTCTATTTTTTGTTGTGCTTCGGACACCTATGACTGTAATGAAACAATTGTTTGATCTCTTTCCTTAAGTAAATTGCTTACTTCTGAGGCTTTATCCATAGTGGCTGCCGAATAGGCTTCGGCATACTGAGAAAGTTTTGTAAGGTCATCGAAAGGGTCAAATTCCTCCTTCCACACCACATTAGCCATCTCTATTTGTGATGGTACAAGGGAAGATTGATCAAGTCTCCTCCTTTTCTTCTGTCTTTTCACTACAGCCCTGTGTTTGGGACTGTAAAAGACATCTAATGGTGGTATGTCTTCTATCTGCAAAACAATCTAATCAGATGGATCTTTAAGAATTATTTCTGCATCTTTGTTGGTGGGTAGGCCACTGGTTCCTTCAATTGAAATCGTAGTTGTTGTTGTCTCTTGACCAACTGTTACTTGAGGTGTGTTGAATCCTTGTGAAGTCTTGGGATTGCTTATAATAGAGTCAAATTTTTGCCACTCTTTGAGGAGTTTGGGATCAATTTGAGTATCTAAATCAATATATTCACTGTCCTGATTATTCTCTTTCCCTTGTTCTGGCTCTTTTCCCTTTTCGGGAATTTTCTCTGTAGCAGGGGATTTGTCAATAATTTGTTGTTTATAGGCTCATTTGACTGAATTGTTGATGTAGTAGCTAATAAGTCCAAAGGCAGAGTTTGCAACCTCTGTTCTCTGAGCCTATTGAATTCTACCAATTCTTCATCTTTATATTTCATTTTGGCCAATGTTTTCACCTGAAATAATGATTCTGCTAAAGAGAACAGGTCGTCAAACTCATCTTTTTCATGTTCGAACTTTATGAGTTTGGCTTGTTCAAGAATATTATAGGCAACCTTCCTTGGATCGAATAGCTTGTTAGGGATGGTTGCAAGATTGAGCATGTTTATCTTATCTGCCTCCTTATCCGCATGTTTGAAGTCATGTAGGGTGTAAACACCACACCTCAAAGGAAATATAGGCCATGCCTGCTTTTTGGAATTCCTAAGAGTTTTGGATGTTCCTACTGTTGTTATTTGGTAAGTTAATTCTCGAGCCAACAGCTTATCGGGTACATACAATGGAAGTACATGGGGTCTTGTGAGGCTACCATAAACCCTTATATATGTGAACTTGTCTTCGCCAAACCAATTCCCTACAACAGTCAAGTAAATCTCTGCTTCCTCGAAAATCCTTGGGGGAGGCTTATCAAAAATGGCATAATAGATAGGCAACATGAAGCCATTACAGATTTGGTACAAGTGGTCTTTATAGTGTGACTTCCATAACATTTGATGATAAATGTGGATTGGCTTAGGGTCTTGTGCAGTCCATCTCCATCCGAACACAGGATATTCAGAATTAAAACAAATGATATCCATAATATAAGCACTGTAATAAAAAGGGGGAATGGTTCTAGTGGTTCTACGTGTATTAAACCTGAAGTCAAGAATTGCAGCGGCTATTTTATCAGACAATATTTTTGCCCAATCCATCACATAACTATTAACAACTAATTCGATTAAAGGAACCATTTCAATAGTGAACTTTGCAGAATCATGCATTCCCCATATTCTACACATCATTGCTCCAGCATAACAGTAAGGAGATGATAGTGAATCGACAGAGTACTTACCCAATGATTCATGTTTGTGCTTTGCGGGGTTCTGTCTCCATTGATTAATTGGGGCCGATTCAATCTCGTTCTCTGCTGTGAAATTTTCCAAAAAGGTTTTGTTGTATTTCTTTTCAGGTTCAGACAAGTGATACATCTTCCTTAAGTCATCAGCTTAAATGAACCAAAAATTCTTCCGTCAACTGTGCAAAACGTTCTATTAAAAACTTGTATTTCTTCAATCACCCATCTGATTACATCAGTATATGGAAGAATTTCTCCTGTGCTGCTATCCTGTGTAAATATGAGTTGACCAAATCTTTCAGGGAAGCTTCTGATTTATTAGTTGAGCCTGCAGTAGCTTCTTCCGATGCTTCCTCAAGTTCCTCTACCTCAATTAAATTGTAGATACTTTGCCAACTTGTATTTCCCAGGCCAAGAAATGTAGTGTTTGAGATTAAACCTTTTTTACTTGGCCCTAGATCACTGGTGGGCTGCATTTTTGCTGTAGGAACTACTGCTGCCGCGGATTTCTTGGATTTCTTTCCCATTATTTTCGAACTTATTATTTCAGTGGAATTCTGCGCAAGAAATGAAACCAACGTGATACAGAGAATAGGTAGTATGAGCCAATATGAAAGAATTATATCACTTAGCGAATAATCAAAGATTATAGTGAAATTTCCGCAGATACAATCTAAGGAAAAATCTCGGCATAACTGCTTCATTAATTTACCGTTTAACCTGTCAATCATGGTAAAGGAGTTTTTAAATACCCATCATGTCATTTATAAGATGAATGATCCATTTAAACGTGGCTTATATTTTTTGCAGATAATCAAAAGTAAATCGGAATCGATGATTGGTGACGTGAACGGGAAGGTTTTAATAATAGTCCAAAATATCCTTTGATCACGAAAAGGTGATATACTGCATGCAAGCCTTTTTTTAAATATGTTTAGAAACACGCGTCTTGATTTAATGCATCGCAATTGGGAATGGGTTCGGGTCATATTACTTATGTCATTGCAAAATCGCCGATCGTCGATGGCGATACCTTTTCGCATTGAAAGATTTGAAAGTGTCACAATCTTATGTGTTGGGTTCTTGCGGCCGACTGCCGATGGCGATACCTTTTATTGCATCGGGGAAATGGGGGAGGCTTTGTCTTTATGATATATGTTTTGCCTTTCCCCGATATCCGATAGCGATTTCCCTTCTTCGGATCGGAGTGAGTCAATAGGTCTTTTACACATTTTCTTATTATTGCGATATGCGATCTTGCGATCACTTTATCGTAATAATAAAAGCCTTATAGTTATTTAAAAGACCTATTTCATTATTATTCGAAAGGTTTATTTTTAAAATATATCGTTTCCATTGGACCTTTTGAGGAAGTTTTTCTAATGATGAGTTAATACCAATTTATTCACACATCTATGTTTAAAAGGGACCCATTTCATATTATGATTTTAAAGAAAAAAATTATGAAATGGGGAGTTGTTGTATAGCACAACAATTGGCAATTCACTGGGAAAAATAGTTGTCTCTGAGAAATTAATTAAAATACTTAAAATTTTTGTTCCGGAAACTTTATATGATAGAAAAATATAATATAAGTAGATAAACATAGATTCTGAAAGTAATGTTAACTATTTCTACTACTTTCTTCTCTTTTCTTTAAAATTAAATACATTCTAAGTTTTAAATCAGCCTTAATTGGTTAATAAAGATAAAACAAGAAACATTTCCAACTTAGCTTTATAATGACTCCTTTGTCATAGGTAGAGCCTCTGCTGCCAGCAAACGTCTATAGTCTCGATAGGGATACCTTTTAACCATTTAACCATTCATTATTCCATCCATGTTAGAGTATAATTAAAAAGAATGAATCCAATAAATATGTTTCCATATTTTTGTATTACTTTTATTTTTTTTCTTATTTTTTAAGATAAAAAGCCATTGTCCTGGTTTGGTGGCCAGCTGTTTGACAATGCCATTCACTGGTTGTAATTTAACTGAACAAGTTGGCTCGTGATGAGACCCTTTGTCTTATAATTATAAGCCATTACCCTATTTTGATATGCAATATTGGTAATGTCAGTTGAACTATTCCCCTATGATCATGGTAAGCAGGCTTGTAATAAGACCTCTTATCTTTTATATCAAATATATTTTAGAATTACACTATGAGTAATTATAAAGTTTGATGGATGGGATGAACAATTTTCTCCTTAAGAGAATATGGATGACAGAGTAAGAGTTGGAGATGCTAATATTGAATCAGTTTCTGTTTTGTATTGATAACCGTTTTTGGGCTTTTTGAAAACATTAAAATGATTTACAGTAGTTCTAAATCTTGAGAAGATTTCACAAAAATAAAATGGGATTTCAGAATCTAAATATACCTAATTTCCTAGAAATTTTCCTTTCGTTTAAGGCTTCTATTTTTAAAAGTAAATATCAGAATTATTTCTTTTGAGAAACTTTTTCAATATAGGAAAGACCAATAGAAGGCATCATACGGCTTTATTTTCCCAAAATCTTAAAAATTAAGCTATGCACACAAATTTTGCTGAAAATTGAATATTTACAAAAGGAGAAGGGGTTACCTCCTCAATTGAAGAATTTTTTCAAGATAAGGCCATTAACAGGAAGAGAATCTCTCTTACCTGATAGATCTTGCAATATGAAAGTAGAATGGCCTATATTTTCGCTGATTTGAAATGGTCCAAGCCACATCTTCTGGAATTTAGTGTGTTTTCCTTTATCTTCATGGGCTTTATCCCATTTCAAAACTAGATCACCAACTTGTAATTGTTTTGAACTGGTCGAAGTTGTATCGAAAGATGACTTGATAATTTGTTGATGTTTTGCATGTATGATTCTGGCTTTTTCCCTTTCTTCTTCTAGTTTCAAAATTTGATCATGTCTAAGTTGAATGGAAGATGAGGGACTTTCTTCAATAAACTATACTAGAGCTAGTGATGGAAGCATTAAATTTGCTGGTATGACTGCTTCCTTTCCATATACTAGATTAAATGGAGAAGTACCTATTGAGGTTTTATGTGTTATTCTGTTAGCCCATAGTGCAAATATCAAATATTTATGCCAGTTTTTATGATTCTGCTCAATAGTTCTCTTAATGATTTTGATAAGATTTTTATTGGTGGATTCTTCCAAACCATTACCCTGAGGGTAGTAATTTGCATAATACTTCAATTTAAATCCCCTTTTTATAGCAAACTCAAACATAGAATTTCCAGAGAAATAAGATGCATTATCAAAAACAAGAGCGTTTGGGACACCAAACCTGGTAATAATGAATTGATCTATGAATTCCATAATTGCTTCAGAGTTTGTTGTCTTCAAAGGAATTGCTTCAACCCATTTAGTAAAGTAATCAGTGGTGGTAAGGATATATTTATGCTATTTGGATGAAAGTGGAGTGATTTCCCCAATAATATCCAATCCCATTGCTCAAAAGGTTATTCAATCTTAACTGGTTACAAAGGGAAAGCTGGCTTCCTTTGCCTTCCACTGGAGGTTTGACAACTTTGGAATTTCCTTACATATTCATGGGTATCTCTGAACAAGGTGGGCCAATAATATCCAGCATGAATGATTTTGTGAGCTGTTGTATCAGCTCCAAAATGTCCTCCTGCTGGCCCGTCATGAAGCTCCTGCAAAACCTTTTGCGCTTTAGGTTTTTCTAAGCATCTTAATAGAATTGAATCATAATTTCGCCTAAACAACACATCATCTACAATCATGTAGTTTTTCGCTTTCAATATAATGGCACGTTTGTTTTTCTAGGAAAAATTAGGAGGAGCGTACCCATTTTTTAAATAGAAAATCAGATCTGCATATTGTGATTCAGGATCTGTGATACTTATCTGATTGATTGTTTCAGTATCTTCTGTATCTTCAGATTCCTGAATATTGGATGCTCCTGCAAAAACCTTAGCCTTTGACAATCTTTGTTGCCTTGATTTCTAAGTCATATTCTTGTAATGTTGTGACCCAATTCACTCTTTTTTTCCTAATTCCCTTTGAACCAATAATTGTCTTACTGCTGAAAAAGGAACTATAACTTTTGTGTGAGCTTTTAAGAGAAAGGGTCTGTAATGTTTAATGGATTTATACACAACAAAGGCTTGTTTTTCAACTTCTAAGTAATTAAATTTAGCACCTTGAAGATTTGAACTGTAAAATGAAATTGGTGCTTCCAAGTTTTGATCATTAGTTTGAGTCAATACTGCTGCATAAGATGTATCGGATGCGAGGGTATATAGCATGAAATTTATTGAAAAATTGGGAGTGCTTAAAGCGGGAGCATTAATGATTGATTTTTTGATAGAATAAAATGCTTCTTTCTCTGTAGATCCCCATTTAAACACCGAATTCTTCTTAATCATCTTTTGCAATGGTAAAATGATTTGGGAAAAATCTGGAACAAATTGTTTAACAAAATTAATTTGACCCAAAAATGACTGCATGGATATTTTATTATGAGGGAATGGAATATCATAAATCTCTTTAATTCTATCTGGATCAATATAAATACCATCCTTTGAAACAATGAAGCCCAAAAGCTTTCCTTGATTAAGAGCAAAAAATGACTTCTTTGGATTAAGCGAGATACCATGCCTTTTGCAGCATTCAAAGATTATTTTCAAATCATGTAAGTGATTAGATATTTTCTTTGAGAATACAGTAATGTCATCTAAATAGACAACTACTAATTTATTAATCAATCCTTTGAATGCTATGTCCATTGCTCTCTGGAATGTAGCTCCTGCATTGATAATTCCAAAAGGCATTTTTTGGTAAGCATAAGTCCCCCACTTAGTTCTGAAAGTAGTTTTAAGTCTGTCATCAGGATGGACCAAAATTTGATTATATCCTAAAAAACCATCTAAAAAGGGCATTAATTCAGAACCAGGTACCGAATGGAGTGTCTGCTCCATGGTAGGTAAAGGGAACTTATCCTTTTGGCTTGCTTTGTTGAGATTTCTGAAATCGATACAAATCCTGATGTTGCCATTTTTCTTTCTTACTGGCACCATACTGGCGACCCAGTTTGAATGTCTGACAGGAAAAATTATCTTAGCCTTCAAGAGTTTATTTAGTTTAGCTTTTATTTGACTCTCTAGGTTAGGATGAATCTTTCTTAACTTCTGTTGCACTAGTTTTTGTTCAGAAAGCATTGGAATGGTATGTTGAATGATTGATGTATCATATGTTTTCAAATCATCATATTTCCAAGCGAAGACATGTTTGTTTTTTTCAAAATAATCTAATGAATGCCATTCTTTCTTCTAAAGAAAGCCCTAATCCTAAATTGATGTTTTGAGGATTTTCCTTAGTACCTAGTTTTATTAATTCAAATCGCAAAGTTGAACTCTGGAGCTTTGAATTAGTCACCTGTTTAAACTTGTCTTTAATATCTGTTATAGACATTTTTGTGCCTTACAGCATGAAGCATGAAATGTCAATAATCTGAGGGATCCAAAGTCCCTAAACATGTTGTTCCTACCCCTAGAGGAACAAGGTCAGCAAACCACAGCACTAAATATCAGTTCTCCACCTGAAAACACTCAAAAACAAGCTAATTCTGGATCATGTCAACTGCTCCACTGAGCATCTGCGCTGAATGTCAACTGCTCCACTCTGTATCTGTGCTGAATGTCAACTCTAATGAAGGCTACCTGCGCTGGGCGAGATTGGCCAAGTGGCACAGTCATTCTGCAAGGTGTCAAATGCCCAGGAAGCTTCCAAAATGACACTTGGATCAAGGAATTCGCCTTGTGATGAGTAAGAGGATCTAGATCTCCAAGTGGAAGCAAGAAACTCCAAGTGGACTCAAGAACTGAAGAATAACTGAAGTGGGAAAGGACACTAGTCAGCTCCATGCCAAGCTCAAGCTGACTCTTCCTTTCTCCAAATCTCCTATATATAGAGCTCTCTCATGAGGTCTAGGGGGGCTGGAATCTTGTGAATGTAAGGAAGTGCTGTTGGTTTGAGTATAGAACTATTGGGTGATTGCTTTGAAGGAGGTGAAGAGGAGATTTCTTTCTGCTGGGAGGTGTTGCTGGATTGGGCTTCTTATGGTTGTAACACTCTCAGAACTTTACTTCTTCCATTAATAAAGCATTTGAGGTTCTTCTATATGCATGTGTCTCAATGGCGTATTGATACTTGTATATTTGATTTATTCTAATCCTTGAATCAATTATGAATGTATGCTTCTTGTAGTTTCCCTCTCTTGTTATTTTGCAGGATCTTGGTGTGGCTGGGCCAGTGAAAGAGCAAGGAGCTGGGAGCAAGCAGCAAAGAGGGAAGATTGGATCAATCATTAGCGAAAGATAACGGTTAGTAGATCTCTTTCTCCTCTCTCTTACATCTCATAAAGAAGTAATCTTGAATAGCTTTGCATTCGGTTGTTGCTGAGGTACTATCACCCTTAGAGTGGGATAGGGTCATTCCGTATTGGATACTTTTCCCAACAACAAATTGGCGACTCCGCTGGGGATCGTATCTTGTTGGTTGTTTGTGTTTTTTCTATTCATTTCATAAACACAGGGAGTACCGAATCGAACTGCATTTGGATCTTTCAAATGCAAAGTAGAGGGCAGCTACTCTAGCTCAGTTTCTGGGCATGTTTATGATTTGAAGAGCTGATCCACAAGGACTCTAAATAGCTCTTAGTGATAGCTTTTCATCCTCCTTTTCATCCCTTAGTTTGTACTTGACTGATAGCTTCTGATTTGGCCAAAAACTGTGAATTTTTGAGCAATCTGTGACCCGGAAACCAAGAGAAACGAAAGTTTCGTTCTTTAGTGCAGGCTGTGTGAAGGTTGTCTGCATTTCAGCGCAGTTCCCGAAGGGGCTACCTGCGCTGAAGGTCAAACTGCCTGTGTACCACCTGCGCTGAACCAGTCTTGCCTTGTGCTACTGGGGTTTCCTGCTGTTTCTTGCCCGGTTTTCACCCTTGTTTTTGCAGCCTGTTACCAGTCAATGTACCTATCTGAAACCAACTTTCCTTGCCACTATTCCGCCTCGGTTGTATAAAGAAACTGTGTTTGTTCTTTCTGTATTTCTTACATCATTTGCAGTTTCCCATAATGAAAGTGAACTAGTCTTGCTGTGGCCTCTTAGATCTAGACCTGTGATAAAGTGTCGTTTTGATCTTAAGAGTTAGTTTGTTTGCTGTTCATAGCTTATTGAGCTTTTGCTTTCGTCATATGGTTTGAGTTTATATATTTCTAGTGTCGAAACAAGTAAATCTTAAGGTGTCTTTTGATTTTGGACAAGCTTGTTTGCTTTCACTTGAAATTGAATTCAAAGTTATACAACAGCTTTCTTTTTGTATCGCACAAACATTAAGAAAGAGAAAAGAAATACTTGCATTGTGCATGTGCATTATGACAGTTTGCATGTTGATTTAGGGAAAAGTGCATTAGTGTGTGCTCTATGATCTGTGTGAAAAGATGTTGTCTTTCTTTTCCCTCAGTAGTTAAGATTTTCAAAGTTGAAAGATTGAAAAGCTTGCTTATCATCTTAGGCTGCATTTAGGAGTGTTATCATACATCTCGTGGTGATCCATAAAGGCAAACTGCTAAACAAGATCAACATTAAAATGAATTGAATTTACATAACAACGCATTGAAACATAACGCAAACACATAGAGGTCTAAGCTAGAGATGTGTTCCGGCGTCGTTAAACGTGATATCTTAGCGTTGAGTGGTTGGGTGATTCCTCCACGGTGAAGCGATAAGTATCAATACGGACTTGTGCTCCCACGTACTGTCGCATATATATTGGGATACCCCTATAGGAACAAAGCCTTTATCCATAGGAAACCGTGTCGGCCGCCCTACTGATCGCAATGCAGTGAACACAGCATTCACGAAGATCGACCACTCGTACCGTAAAACGTATTCTGTGGTTTTGCGAAAAGTTTGGCACACCCTCTGCCTAGAACTCCAGAGCAGTTTCTTTTGGCCTTTTTCAAACTCTATAACTGAAAAAGTCCATCCGAGCATTTGTCACTTCGGGCTCGTTAAAACATCGAAGGAGACTAGAGTCATCTTTAGCTTTTTCTCGACTCTTAAAAAGTGAAAAAGCAAGTTGTGTCTAAAGCGTCGTTATAAAATTTATTTTAAACGGAACATAATCACCTCCTATTCCTACGTTGATCTTTAGGTTGAGAACATGGAACGTCCCAACCAAGGAATTCCACAGGATGGAAATCCTAGTCCTTTCTCCTCTTGGGGAGAAGTTGGTGCGCCCCACATGGCCACATTGTCGCTTCCAGGACTGACAATTGGCCTGCCTATTTGGCTATTCTCAACCAATGTAGTTCAGAACACCATGGTTCCTGAACAGTCGAGTCAACAGTTAGATCAGTCTAGAGCTGCCCACCAGCCTTCGACTTCCTATAACTCTTCCTCCAATCCTTCATCTTCGCAAGGTAGAGCCGGCAAAATCCAAGCTCCCATGGAGAAGAAGGAGAAGAAGAAGAAGGAGCCTAAGGCGCCTGGGGGCAAGCAAAAGACATCTGGCAAAAATCCACACACAGCACAGACCGGGCCTAAATCGCCATGTGTCATATGTAGAGGAGACCACCTCCATAGAGATTGTCCCTGTATTCCCCGGATACTAAGGGACTGGTCCCCTCAGTTGCACAATTCGGGAGCATCAACCTCTGATAGCCATGTTGATTGCTTACCATCAACCAGCAAAAGTGAAGGTTCAAGACAAAGAGGGGGAGCAAGATTCCCCTGCAGACTGTGTGAAGGTGATCACGCCATCCACCGTTGTCCCTTCTTACACGAAGCGAAGAGAGTTTTGGAAGATCGCCCGGTTTCACCGTTGAGACTTCCTCCTGGATACAAAAAACTCGTGCCAAGTCCTTCATTGGTTGAAAATACAGCTGACCCGCTCAAGTGGTCAGCTGAAGCGTCAGTCATTGAAAATGAACCTACTGAATCCAGACCAGACGAAAGTCTAAAGGTCGATACGGCAGTTGACCTAGTTCCGCCTTCAGAGGTTTCATCTTCAAATGACACCGTCACTGAAGATTCATCTTCAAATGACACCCTCACTGAAGAGAATAAGGATGACACCATCCAGATTATTTTCATCAACATTGACTCTAATGAGCATCAGGGCAATGCGCCCACTCCTTTATCGCAGGAAGGAACATCGTCAGGGTCATACCCAGCCGTGTATTCGGTCCCACCACCAAGCAACCTGGTTGTGTCCTTTGATTGGAACCAACTAGGCAGACCTTGGTTACCAGCCAGTATACCATTCAGAATCATAGTCCAAATTTACAGAATGGTAATGGCTGGAACTATCATTGATGAAGGGGCATCTGTGAGTATCCTTTCCTCTATTTCTTGGAAAGCACTGGGTTCCCCGGAGCTTTTGCCTGAGATAAGAAATCTCTCGGGATTTGATAAAGGAACCAGTCGACCATTAGGGATCCTCCCCAATGTGCCTGTTACATTGAAAGGGAAGACCGTTCAAATGAACGTGATGGTCGTTCAAGGACCCTTGGATTATAACCTACTCCTTGGACGAGACTATATATATTGCATGGGAGCTATAGTCTCCTCACTCTTTAGAGTAATGTGTTTTCCACACGAAGGAAGAATGGTCAAGCTCGTAGACCAACTTTCATTTCCGGGATCACGCATCGCAAATAGTCATATACCAACCCTCAATGGTCTATTCACTCAAGAAATGTCTCCACCCCCAGTCCTCCTTCCCGATGAGTGCGAGTGATTCAGAAAGATGGGACTGGAACCCAGGGGGCATGCATCCTGGTCTGCTTTGGGCAGAGGAAACCCTGGGTATAAGGTAGAATTTCCGCGAAAGAATATGACTAGTCCGTATCCTGTCCCCTCCTTCCTCCTCGTAAGGTAGAGCCGGAAAAAGCCAAGCTCCCATGGAGAAGAAGGAGATGATGGAAGAGGGGTTGTTCTGGAACAGGATTCTTTTGTTAAGGTTACTTGTTTGACAAAGGTCATTCACCATTGTCTACTTCGGTAGACAATGCCGAGGAGATGTTTTCGTTTGATGGTGTTAACAAAACAATCTTTGGGTAACCAGAAAGAGGCAAGCCTCCCTCAATAACATTAATGTTTTATCTTTGAGTAGTGTTCTTCTCTTGTCGCAAGTAGCTGTTTCTCTTGCGATCTTGCAAAAGAGCTGTCAAAAGTTAGGCTGACGGGAAGACAAGTACCGCATAAGACCTGTTAAAAATAACGAGAAGACAAGTATCGTTAACATTAGACTGGCAAGACGACAAGTAGCTGTGAACACCCAAAGAAAAACAGAGGTGGGGGAGAGGAGGGGTAGCCTTGAAATTGTATTTTATACCTGGGGGCATGCAAACCTTTTGGAGTGCAAGCAAAGAGCGGTTATTTATCTGCTTTTTGGATTAGTCGTTTCCTAACTTACATAAAGAAAGGATGTGGGGCAAAGGTCAAAATTTGCCAAATTAGGAGCATAGCTTCGTGAGATAAAGCTCCATAAAAAATAGCTATCTCACAGGAGACATTTATTATCTTATGACTGGTATTATCGAGCAGTTTTACCGCGGAATTTATGCTCGTTAAAAAATAGAAAAGCGAGATCCGAGCAGTTTTAGCACATAGTTCATGCTCGTTAAAAAATAAACATAAGATTGAGCAGTGTTTTGGCACATTCAAGCTCTTTAAAAAATGAACCCAGTACCGGTAAATAACCATTGTGATCGTAAATTTATTAGCCATAAAAAGCCTTGGTCGTGTTTTGCACCTGCCACCTCCATTCCATTTGGCCAATCTTTCACCTCCATATGATTGTTTACCTATTTTGAGGAACAGCTGCGAAGAGTGATTTCACTTAGCCATCCTTGTGACACTGCCGTGATTGGAAAATTCCAACCTGTACCTGGAATCTGCTGCTATCCCTGTTTATCACTCGTTCCTCAAAAGACAAGTCTTGTTTGAGCTCTTTTCTCCTGACTCGTAAAATATGAAAAGTTTGCCGAGTTTTGGCCTTCCAGCTCGCTAAATTGACCGGAAGAGCTATCCCTCCTCTAGATTTTAATCTTTTTGGACCTGAGGGATTATTGCACAAAAAGGTCGAGTGCTTGTTTTATTCGGCTCGTTAAAGTTATCGAAAATTCATCCCTTCTGTAGTGTTTTATACTTTTTCGGACTTAAGGGATTAGATGACGAAAAAGGAATTTTGGAGTTAACTTTCTGTACCTTTTCAGACTCTCTAAAAATGAAAAGGACCGAGTTGTCCTTGTCGTTAGACTCGTTAAAATGATTAAATAGCGACAAACTTGTCTTTAGACGAGAACGAGTTCCCCTATCGCTAGGCTCGTTAAAACATAGCGATGGGCTTGCCCGAAGGGCAGGTTATAGAACAAGCATATGTTATCCTCCTCAAGCTTGACAAAAATAAAGAGGTACTGGTCAGAAATGACTGGGGAAAAATTGGGAGAACCTCAAAGCTTTAATGGTAGCAAGTCGCTCTTGAACATGACACTTTGTCCTCCGTATCACATCGGGTTGGGTTGTTTCATTCACCGGTCTCATAACCATGGTCCTCGCCAAACCATCCACATTTGGGGTAATGCTACCGATCCATCACATCAGTGTCGTTATATGTTCAAGAGATGTTGTTCAGAAAGAGTCAACCGTGTCCCATCCACTGCCATAAATTATCCTTCATCCACCCATGATCGCCACCCTGAATCATATTTCACAGATTGTTTTCACCTCCACTAAAATCATTAGCTCCGTTCCGTGTCACTGATGTGGGATTCATTAAGGCCCTCCTTTGACGGATCGCTTATTGTCGACTTCAGCTCATTATCCAAGAAGTTGATCTAGGAACACCCCCCTCAGTACTTTGAAGCTTGCATGCCTCAATGGCAAGTTTCTCACTTCCGGCGACAGGTATACATCAATGACCTTCGACCAGAAGATTTTGCGTGGTGTTCGACGCCAAGTCCTTTATTCACACCACGTGAATTGTACTGCAGTACCTTGAGAGTCATTGTCATTATTGGTGATTCCTCTCGCGCTTGTTAACGGTTTACATTATTGACCGGTAATCAAGCGATGTCTTTCCATGTTCGACTTCAGCACAAATTCTCACATGGATCGACTTGTACTTAGAGTGAAGATTGAACGAGTTTTGAAGACCCCGGATCTAGTTTCATCCATCTGGGCTGCGATATATATTCGGGAAATATAAAGACATTTGATATGTACATCATTGCAGCAGATGATCATCCTACTCAAAGGATGATAATTTCAGCAGAGAATTATCAGTCTACCATCAGACGATCGTCTGTTCTATGTACCAAAATGAATTTATAAAGCTGAGCATGGGAATGCCCGCCTCAGCTAGATCATGAAAGCAGAATGAAAAATAATGTATTGTATTGTATTTTATTACAGGTCACCTCTCAGTGATTGAATGAACTTCGGATCCTCCTGATAAAGCATTTCACCCGATAAACGACCTCATACTTTAGGGGGCAACTGTTATAGACATTTTTGTGCCTTACAGCATGAAGCATGAAATTTCAATAATCTGAGGGATCCAAAGTCCCTAAATATGTTGTTCCTACCCCTAGAGGAACAAGGTCAGCAAACCACAACACTAAATATCAGTTCTCCACCTGAAAACACTCAAAAACAAGCTAATTTTGGATCATGTCAACTTCTCCACTGAGCATCTGCGCTGAATGTCAACTGCTCCACTCTGTACCTGCGCTGAATGTCAACTCTAATGAAGGCTACCTGCGCTGGGCGAGATTGGCCAAGTGGCACAGTCATTCTGCAAGGTGTCAAATGCCCAGGAAGCTTCCAAAATGACACTTGGATCAAGGAATTCGCCTTGTGATGAGTAAGAGGATCTAGATCTCCAAGTGGAAGCAAGAAACTCCAAGTGGACTCAAGAACTGAAGAATAACTGAAGTGGGAAAGGACACTAGTCAGCTCCATGCCAAGCTCAAGCTGACTCATCCTTTCTCCAAATCTCCTATATATAGAGCTCTCTCATGAGGTCTAGGGGGGCTGGAATCTTGTGAATGTAAGGAAGTGCTGTTGGTTTGAGTATAGAACTATTGGGTGATTGCTTTGAAGGAGGTGAAGAGGAGATTTCTTTCTGCTGGGAGGTGTTGCTGGATTGGGCCTCTTATGGTTGTAACACTCTCAGAACTTTACTTCTTCCATTAATAAAGCATTTGAGGTTCTTCTATATGCATGTGTCTCAATGGCGTATTGATACTTGTATATTTGATTTATTCTAATCCTTGAATCAATTATGAATGTATGCTTCTTGTAGTTTCCCTCTCTTGTTATTTTGCAGGATCTTGGTGTAGCTGGGCCAGTGAAAGAGCAAGGAGCTGGGAGCAAGCAGCAAAGAGGGAAGATTGGATCAATCATTAGCGAAAGATAACGGTTAGTGGATCTCTTTCTCCTCTCTCTTACATCTCATAAAGAAGTAATCTCGAATAGCTTTGCATTCGGTTGTTGCTGAGGTACTATCACCCTTAGAGTGGGATAGGGTCATTCCGTATTGGATACTTTTCCCAACAACAATATCATAAAGATCTTCAAGCTTTACCACTGGTTTAGGTATTGAGTTTTCTTCTTGCTTTTCTTTTATTTGAAGGTCATGATCACTTTCATCAATGATTTGATCATCATAGGGTTTGTCAGAAGTCAAGAAATTTAAAATGTCTTCATCATGATTGAACACTCGCCAATTGGTGACATTGTTGGGAATTGATGGCCTAAAAATTAACTCTACTGAAAATCTATCTGGGTTGTAAATCTTCTGAAGGAAGGAGTTTGGAAGCAACATTAGCTAGTAGGTCTGCTGCTGCATTTTGGGACCTAGGGATGGGAGAAATATTGGATGCTAAGAATTGAGATATGAATTCCTAGACCAAAGACTGATAGTGTTTGAGATTACTAGAAACGGAATGGATTGTATTTCTAACTTGTTTTATAACAATCTCTGAATCACCGAACACTTTCAAATATTGAATTTTAAGTCCAATTGCTTTGTAGAGTCCTTGAATTAAGGACTCGTATTTCGCTATATTATTTGTGCATTCAAATTCCAATCTGCATGAAAGCATGGTCTTTTCTCCCTCGGGACTGACTAAAATACATCCTGCTCCTGCACCTTCACTAGATTTAGACCCATCAAAGTATAACGACCAAAATAAGGAATTATCAACTATTTTATTTACAGTTTCTTCAACAACATTAACACATCTTGATTTGTCTGTTTGCGAAAAATTTTCAATTTGGGATATGAAATTATTGACTGAGAAAGGAGATGATTGGGCAGTGAAATTGCCAAAGAATGATTCGGATGAGTAACTCCCAAAAATATTGTTATTGAAGGCTATTGGTTGATTTTCTTGTTCAAATTCAGTAACAGTATGGATCACATGTTTTTCTCGATCGATCTTGATCTGATTTGGCTTTCCTTTATAAGGTAGCCACATATGGGACCAATCGGTAGAAATATAACCATGGAGTTTCTCAAACCAGTCTCTGCTCAAAATCAAACCATAGAATTCAGGTATGTCAGCGATTAAAATATCAATTCTTTGAACCACTCTTGGATCAGCTGATAACCTGATAGTCACTGAATTGATTTCTCCTAAAACCTGGACCTTAGTTCTATCCAACTGTACAATATGAATTGCAGACTTTTGAGGTTCAATGTTCAGTTTGGAACAAACTGAAGCTGGCATAATATTAGAGGAAGCCCCTGAGTCAGTCAAACAGTTGTGTAGATTTCTATTATAGATTTCATAGGTCAATGGGAAAGGAGGGGTATGAGAGTTTGATCTATCTCCAATTAAAATAGTATCAGGAGCTTCCAGTCTACCAAGAGGTGGTTGACATGAATCATTAGCAGCTTTGGACAATACAGCATTAGGAAGAGGTGAAGAAGGTACGGCATTTAACTCCTTAAGAAGTAATTTCTACTGTTGTTTGAGTTTGCTAAGTTCAAACATAGTAATATTTGCCTTTGTCTTCTTCATATCTTCGATAATATTGTAATCCATAGAATTTGACACTACCAATGTCTTAGATGTCAAAGGTAGATTTGAAGATGATGGTTGATTTTGGGGGGGTGTTGCTGCAGTCTTCTTTGTGGGAACCCTTTTTTTGGTAGTTGTAGTACCTGCATTCCTTTTCTTTGAGGTTTTTTGAACAGGTTTAGGAGTACCTTTACTCCTGGTAGTCACAGGGAAAGCTTCATGCTCCTCTTCTGTATCGGAATTAGGTAAAATAAAATCCCACATCCCATGGCATTCAACAGTCTCCTCTTCTTCGGGTTCGTCGGATGGCATGACTGTTTCATATTCTTCTTCTTCTTCTGGATCTGAATCTGCATTGGATATCACATTTGGTGGTTTTCATTCAGGTTTCTTAAAATTTCTAAATGGCCTTTTTGTTGAAGTTTCAGCTACTTGCTTTTTGATTTCAACCATTTCATTTGACATAGTCTTGAGGACCTTTTGTAGACCTTCCATATCATATGGATCTTTAGGGGTTTTCTTCTTTGAGTCATCTTTAAAAGAATTTTTTTTGGATTTTCTATCTTCAAGAGCAGCTTTCTTTTCTAAAGCAATAATGTGTTTCTCTACAGCAAGCGCCTCTTTCATGTTTTCATCTATGTTACACAGTAATTTGTCACTGTTTCTCATCGTCCTAGTTACCCCTCTCCCGCACTTTGGAGGACTCATTCCGGGACCTGTAAGAAGTGACATAACTTGAAAACACTTGCATAACATTCCCCTAAGTATGGACTTTATATGCCCTGAAGACATCTCCTGCAAAATACCCTTAAAAAGCCCCCTTTTTCCATTGGTGCGGTTTCCAAATGTACTGCTCGCGCCAATGGGGGAAATCCAACAAAGAGGGCGCGCCAGTTGGCGCTCTGTCTCAGTGTCGGACCCACGCCAACCCAATTTGGTAAATTTTTTAACAAACAGGCACGGGAAAGTTCTTTCCAACTCATGAACTCTATCTGTGAACACTTTCCAAGGGTAAAGCCAACTCGATCGACGGTAGATCCAACTCGATTGATGTTGTCGTTGATCTTATATCCTTCAAGGATGAAGCCAATCCCATCTCCTTCTCCTATCTATAAGAGCTTGTTCTGTTTCCTTTGGGAGGCTAATGGTAATGGTTTTGGTCTATTGGCTGTAATAGTGATAGTTCCATTTCCAGCAGAAGGAGAATCACACTTTCAAGGCTAAGAGATTGTTGTAAGGGAGATTCTTGTAACCAAAGAGAGAGAGGCTTGTTCTCCATCAAGCTTTGCAAGGCATGTGTACCTGGTCACCCAGCCAAAGGAGGATTTGACGTCAGAACTATGGTTGTATTCTTCTTTGTTGATTATCAATAATAGATGACTATCATTATGGTTCCACTCTCGTTGTTCATTGTAATGATGTTTGAGTTATATCTTTTCTGACCGATATATAGTTGCATCTATTGGTTTCTATGCTTGTATTCGTGTTGTTCTTTGCATGTGCAGGTGTCCATTCACGGAGATCGTGGGGATCGTGACTGGCCGGAGCAAAGGATCGACTCTTCTACAATACTAGCGTTGGAATCCAAGTAAGCTCTCATCGCTTACCTATAGTTTGCAATTAGGAACCTGCGTGTTAGCATTGTTTGATTGTTGCTAGACCCGATCTGGGCTAGTAGGGATCGCCTCTGTCCCCAGAGGGGATTTTTTTTTCCCCTGGGAAAAAGTCGTAATTTTCATTAAAGTTAAGAAAATTACATTTTGCAGATGCCGAAGCATATTCAAAAGCAGGCTTATGCCTGTCGAGTTTGTTTGTAGCTGCCATATATATAAAAGTCTCCACGCAGGGAGCATGAAAGTAAGTCAGTTCTATGTTCAAAATTTGTGCTTGGCTCTTCGCAGAGAGCAATATATACTGTAATAAAGCAAATAGATGCGCTGTTCTGCTATATCTACATACTGAAAAAACAAAAAAATCTGCATATGTATATGGGCTTATAGCCCATCATTCCATTTGTTCAACAAATGGCCGATGATAGTACTGATAATAGGTGCCATCGTTTTCCTCCTGGATCCACCAATCCTCCCCTATTCTGTGCGCTGCCTCTTTTGAGAGCTGATCTGCAGTGGTGTTCTGTTCCCTGTAGATGTGATGACAGACAAAAGATTCAAATGACGAAATCAATCTCTTAGCTTCATCAAGAATATGTCTTAAAGCATATGCATGACAATGAGATGCATTATTGAGCCAGTTTCAAACAACTTTGGAGTCACCAAAAATCTGTAAGTGTCTGCATTGTTTAAGGATAGCAAAGTGAATGATGTGCTTGGCTGTGATGAGTTCAGCGAAGTTGTTTGTGCCTCTGCCTAGGTTAATTTGAATCTTATATCGGTGTCTGTCGTTTAGGTGAAGTATGGCGCCTCCCCCGCACCCATCATCTTGGGCTGAACCGTCAAAAAAAGCCCAAGGCTTTGTGTTATCAATGGGGATAGGAGTGAGAGTTCTAGGTGCAGTGGTAGGGTCCTCTTCAGGTAGTAAGTTGTAATCTGCCACAGTGTGAAGTATGATCGAAGGCCAGTGTGGCATCTTCAATTGGAAGATGGATTGGTTACGAGCTATCCATATAGCCCAACAAATCAGCAAAGGTAGGTTCTTGGCCTTGCCTGTATGCTCTAAGCACCAGTTAGACCAAGCCTCCTGTAAGGTGGTCCCATGCCAATGCTTCAGCTGCGGGATATGAGATGATATGGACTGCCAGAAGATAATGGTCGAGCTGCAGGTTAGAAACAAATGCTCTGTGCTCTCCTCAGCATTATGACAAAGATGACAGCGAAATGGTCCATAGAAGGATCGTTTCATGAGATTAGAACCTGTGGGGATTTTATCAAAGATGATATTCCACATCAGAAGTCTGGTCCTGGGCGCGGCCTTGAGTTTCCATAACGACTTCCAAGTGGAGAGGATGTCAGGTGGTTTATGTGGCTCCATGAGCTTAAGGTACCCCAGCTTGGGTGAGTACACACCATGTTTGGCATGTGCCCAGATAATCTCATCAGGTCCCTCCATAAGTCTGATATTTGCTTGTGTGAGAGCAGAAGTATAATCCTTCCAATCATCAACCCATTGGTGAGGAAAATTTAGAGTTCTGGCCGATAACCAAGCCTGCTGGAGGAAAGAGGAATTAGCTTGGTCACCAATGTGTTTGATAAATATGATTCCTCTGTCATGGAGAAATCGGATAAGATCAGCCGGCAGTCTGTGGGCATTTCCGCATCCGACCCAAGGGTCCACTCCAATACGAACTGCATTCCCTTCTTTGATCCGCCAAGTGATGCCTTCTCGCAATAGGGGAATCGAATCAATGACAGCTTTCCAGATGTTGGAGAAGTGGTAATTGTGACCATGTCTGGTACAGAACCAATCTAATATGGGCAGTGGCTTAATGTACTTGGAGTAAGCCACCCTGGTCCAGAGACTGTCTGCAGTGAGTAAACTCCATCCGAGCTTGGCTGCCAGAGCTTTTGAGAAGATAGCCAGTCTCTTAATGCCCCATCCTCCCCAGCTCTTAGGCTTTGTAATGGTCTCCCATTTCACCCATGCAAATATGCGCCCTGGCTGTTGCCCTTTCCAAAGGAATCTGCAGCATATGCTCTGGAGCCGGTTTAGTATGCCTCTTGGTATCCAAGCCAAGGCCATCCAGTACACAGGTGTAGCCTCTATTACCGCTTTAATGAGAACAAGTCTTCCGGCTCTCGAAAGATATTTGTGGTACCAAACTTGAAGCCTCTTCTCTACTTTGGAGATGAGCCATAACCAGTCTGCAATTTTATAGCCCGATGGCTTCAATCTAAACCCCAGATACTTAATTCCATCCGATAATTCCATGGTGACAAATGGGAATCGTTGTGAGGCATAGTTGACTTCATGTGCTGAGCATCCAACTGTTGTAATAGTGGATTTGTTATTGTTAATCAGCATCCCCGTGGCCTGCTGGAAAAGTAGGAAGGAGTTATGAAGAGAGGAGGAGTCACCAATACTGCCATTGAGGAAGATGAGGATATCATCAACGAATAAGAGATGAGTAAGAAAGAAATTATCCACTATCTTGATTCCCGTGATTAGATGTCGATCTCTGGTGGATGAGATTATCCTACTCAGCCCTTCCATAATCAGGAGGAAGAGTAGCGGTGAGAGAGGGCATCCCTGCCTTAGCCCTCTCTCAGCAGTGAAGAAGGGGGTAGCTTCTCCATTGAGGAGGACACTATAAGTAACATCAGTGATACAGCTCATCATCCATTTGATGAAATCAAATGGGAAACCAAGATGAGTGAGTAGCAATCTAAGGTACAACCAGTTTGTTCTGTCAAAAGCCTTAGAGAGGTCCACTTTGAGAATCATGCCTTTCTGTTTCTTGATTTGTAGAGTATGCATGAGCTCCTGTGCTGTAGCTATGGCTTCATGGATCTGCCTGTGGTGAAGGAAAGCAAACTGTTCTGATGATATATGCTGAGAGAGGATGGGCTTGAGACGGTTCGCTATAATCTTGGCAATAATCTTGTAAAGGCAGTTACAGAGTGAGATGGGTCGGAAATCATCAAATGAGGTCGGATCATCAGTCTTAGGGATGAGTGCGATGAAAGTGGATTTGATGGCTGATGATATCCGACCTCTTTTCCTGCTGTCCTCCACAATACTCAATAAATCCTGGCCCAGAATGTCAAAGAATGAGATATAAAATTCAATGGTCCATCCGTCTGGTCCAGGACTTTTGTCCTTTTTAAACCATTTCAGAGTTGCTTCCAGCTCATCCATGGTCACCTCCTTCAGAATCTCTTCCGCATTTTCCTGGTCCACATATCTGGGAAAAAGCTCAGCCACTCTCATGATCTCCAGTATATTAACATTCCCTGGCGCCTTATAGATACCTCTAAAGTGATCGGTGGCCAGCCTGGCTAAATTCTGTTGATTGGAGATGGTGAGGCCATGCTCATCCTTTAATTCCCATATAGTATTGATGGCTTTCCGACCATTGGCAAATTTATGATAGAACTTTGTGTTATTGTCTCCCTCAGTGAGCCAAATAGCCCTGCTTCTCAATCTCATGCTCTCTTCTCTCTCCTTCAATATTTGAGATCGTTTAGCAATCAGATGGTTATACTGTTCCTTACTCTCCGGGGAGTTGTAAGTTCCTGATGAAGAGTTTTCATACTCAGTGATGACCCTTTCGGCCTCCATGAGAGTGTGGTTATCCTGGATCCTCTTCTGATGAGCCCACTTTTTAGTAATCAACTTGAGTTCAGTTAACTTCCTGACAAAGCCGGTCGACAGATCCTCTTCTTCCCGGATTGGGTGGTGTTGCCAGTATTCATGGACCAGCTGAATGTATGATGGATCTTGTAGCCATGCAGCATTGAATTTGAAGGGGCTCTTAATTTTGCGAGTGAGGCCATCTACCTCCAGAAAGATAGGTCTGTGATCCGATAAGCCGCCCGATCCTACCCATTGTCGGGCTCGGGGAAGATCATTGTATAACCGTTCTTTAATGAGGAAGCGGTCGAGTCTTCTGGCCAGACTCTGTTCTCCACTCCTATTATTTGTCCAAGTATACTGAAGTCTAGCAGAGGGTATGTCAACCCAGTGGTGGTCCTCCAAAAGGGAGGAGATGGAGTCAGAGAGGGTATCCACTTGGGCCATATGCCCCCAGGATTCACAATAGCCCAGGGAGAAATTAAGGTCCCCCCCCAATATAATGTTATCAGCTTGAAAGAGCCCCCTTTCAAGTAGGGATCTCCAGAAAGTAAGTCGATCAGAACAGGGTCCATAGACATTTATTATGCGGAGATCCCTTCCAAGTGAATGTTCATTTATGTCGAGGCCAATGAACCCCTTACCTCCCCAAAAATTGCAAATGTCCATAGTCTTGTTACAGACCCCAATAGCCAGGCCCCCAGATCTGCCTGAAGCATCGAGTGCATGGAAAGTCCAATTCGGGAGCCAAGTAGAAAGTGTGCGTATGAGGTGATCCGCTTGGCAGAGGGTCTCCTGTAGAAAAATGATATCCAGATGATCCGAGGTTAACAACCTCCTGAGCGCTAGTTTTTTGGCTGAACTAGCAAACCCTCTACAGTTGAAGGAGAGGATTTTCATGAGGAAGGAGGGGGAGGGCCATCCTTCGCTCTAAGGGCCCCAAAAATGGTGTGTTGTCGCCCAAGGGCGACCTCCTCATCAGCAGTCTGCCTAGCTTTAGTGATACGGGATGGTCGACCACGAGAGTTCTTGTGGAAGGTGGGAGGACTAACAGGATCAAGACCAATAACATCCGGTCCTCTGTCTTTGATACGAGGACGAAGGGAATATCGGGGGGATGGCTTTGATAGTGCAGAGGTCGAAGTAATCAGAGGGGGGGGAGCCAAGGGAGGAGGGGGCGGGATCGAGCAAGTGAGTGATGAATGAGCGTGAGAGAGTGTAATAAATGTAACAGGGGGAACAGAGTGTGCAGAGACCGATGAAATGCAAGATGCATAAGATGTCAAAGAGTTAGGAGGAGATGTCATACCCGTAACCGCTGAGTCCGTCGGAGGGGTCAGTGTGTGCTCCTGAGCCTCTGAGGACGATGGCGGTGCCGGGGGAGGAGCAGCAGTCTCTATACTTGCAGGTCCAGGTCCATCCTGAGGTGCATCTACCCCTGGTGAGCGCTGATGAGGCTCAGTAGGCTGAACCGGATGCGGATCCAGAGGTGTCGACCGGTTGGTATCAGCTACCTCTTCTTGCTCATTCCTTTGTGCTTTCCTTAGTAGCGGGCAGTCTCTGTAGAGATGCCCAACCTTGTGGCATCTGCGACAGCGATATGGGATGCCCTCATAGTCAATGATCTGCCTTCTCGCCGAGTCTCTCCACTGTATAGTAATGTACTCATATAGTCCTCCCCGGGTATCCATGTATATGAGGATCCTGGCATAAGCCATCATGCCCGTCTGTAGATAGGACTTGTCATAGCCCATATAAGTACCGAGAGCATTGCCAATGCGCTTGAAAATTTCTTCAGACCAGTATTGAAGAGGGAGTCCAGGTAGTCGGATCCAGATAGGACCAACCCCAATCTGCTCTATCTCAGGATCAAATAAGGGTGTCCATCGCTTGAGGAGCACAGGCGCGTGGTCAAAGTGCCAATGTGAGGACAGAACCCAGTTAGTGTGATCGGCACGCGCGAATCTAAGTGCAAACCATCCCCTCACAAATGTCTGCACAAACGGGATATCAACCAAATGATGCCCCCAAATCTCAGAAGCCCAAGCCTTCAAGCGTGCCGCCGTATAGTTGCGACCCCTGATGCGCCCGACCAAAACCCGGTCCGCAAAATCCATCGCTTCGCCCCACTGTATGTCCTCTTCCAATCTGAGAAAATAATCAGCTTCTCTAGATTTGAAACACTTAGATTTCTTCCTAGCGCCGCCTGGGGGGATAGGGTTCCTCGGATTGCTAGAAGCCGGTGGAGGGAAATGAGTTGGTGCCGAAGGTTGAAAGGTTGCAGGGATACCAGCAGGAGAAGCGTGTGTGAAACCGGAAATGGGGCCCGAGAGCGGGGGTACGAAGGAAAAACTGCCAGACGAGGGACCAAGGTAACCCACGGGACCAGATGAGGCAAGAACCAGGTTAGGGTTATGGGGAAGGCGGTGGGATGAACCAACAGTCTGAGGGGTTAACCCTAGGGTAGGGTTTAGGCAACCAGCAACAAACCCCAGGGTCGCCGGAGAGTGGGGGGGCGTTGAGAGAGCCGGCCAGGTGGGGGGTTCATCCGGGAGGACCACCGGCAGGGATCTGGATGATTCACCATGCGAGAACTGAGTGTAAACCCCAGAGAAATCATCGAAAAACATACCTTCTGAGCTGGCATTGGGGGTTCGCCAGATGGAAACCCCTTCCAAGGGGTCAGCTGAGTAGTCCACGGTCTCCAAGTCCTCCATAGTTAACAGCCCCTCGGAACGGTGAGCGCTATGTGGTGCAGTGAATCCCGGCGAAAACGACATGTAGCGGTTGTAGAAGTGAAACCGCCGCAGTGTTAAACAGCAGCAGGTAAATGTAATAACCCCCGTAAGTCGTGAGCCCAGGTAGAGAAAGCGCTAAACAGCTTCAGGATAACGTGAACCCCCGAGAGTCAAGAAACCGGATGGCAGCAGGAACGGTAGGGTAGCCGACGGAGATTCTTTGATAGGTTCTTTAGATTCTATCCTAAGATTTGAGAGATCATTTATTAACGTTGCCAGAGATCTGTCATCACCATACTTAGTCAGAAACTGTTCTTGAAAGATGTTCCAACTGGTAATGGATCCATAGGGTAGGGAAAAATACCAAGACCCAGCTGAGCCTTGTAAAGTATAAGGGAAAAGCCTAACAACAACATCTTCCTCTGTCACTCCTTTTAAATTGACTAATAACATGAAATTGTTAATATGTTCATTAGCTTGTACTCTAGCATCTACATTAAATTTTGGCAACCATTTTTCAGGATGTGCTAGCAATGGATTTAATGGTGCAGGCATAGTAACCACACCAGGATTGTTCCATGGATTCTGAGCCATTGTAGGATGAATAATAGATGATATTGCTGATGAAATTCCAGATGTTTGGGAAGGAGATGATACTGAGGTTTGAGGAGGTTGGGATGTTGAAGTTTGTGATCCCTGTTGAACAACAATATGTAATGAAGGAGTGGATGGTTGACTTCGTGGTGGGGAAGATGAAATGGAAGAGGATGATGAGAAGGTCTCACTGCTAGATTCTTGAGTGTTCTTTTTTGCCCTTTTCCTTTTGGGTAAAGGCAACTCAGTAGGTCTAATACCGAGCCTTTCGCTTTGAAGTCTGATGAGAGGATGAGGTAGATTGAATTGCAAAGTCTCACTGCCTTGAGATACTTCAAATTTCTATGATGATATTGAAAAGATTTGAAGTTTGTGGATGAGAGACTGAACTTCAGGGGACTGAAGACTTAATTTTTCTGAAGTATGTTGGGTTTGAGCAGTGGTGGTTGACTCCTCTTCTTCTTGTTTGGAGACTGGAGTTCCAGCATGCAAAGGAGAGGTCTGAGGCGAGGTGGAGGGAGATTTACTCGTAGAAAGGGTTATAGGTTCGAATTCTCTCGCCATTCACAGTTCATGCCCTCCTTCTAGTGCCAAAAATGTTGAAGCCTCGAAGATCACTGCAACAACATTGGGGAAAACCACCCAGTTCGGACCTTAAAAGCAACTCCTTTTCCGTTTGGTGTGGTGGCTCCGACTTGAAATAATGGGACCAGTTTCCTAATATTGGATAAATAGGGTGGATAAGTGGTTAATTCTATAATATCTAATGATAATGGACGAATGATTTGATCTAAAAATAAATTTATAAACAACTAACCTATCCCAGGAACTTTCTGTTTTAAGTGTAACTTTTGATGATCTTTATCTACAAACAGGCATATCGATGACTCCGTTGGTAAACAAAGACATTTATTCATATGATAATTACTTAGTTCAAGTAGTTGAACTAAGTAATAATCTAAAACATTATTACACTGTTTTCAAATATCATTGACATAAATATGATTGAAAGAATAACATTCCTTAGACATTCAATAGTGATAAATATAAGGGTTGTTGTTAAAATAAATATATATATCTAATGATAGCAAGATTAAATAAATGTTGATTCACATAAAAAAATGAAGCAAAAGCATAGGCAATAGTACCATATGTTAATTGAATCACTCCCGATATCAATCGCATTCATATTCCTTTTTCTAACTCAGAAACACTTCCATAACAAAGAAATAGTGCATATCTCATCAAAGCTTTCCTTGCTAAAATTCAGAATGCTGGCCCAATATTTATAAAAAAAATATCTCAGAAGCACAATAGTGTGACTTACTGATTTGAGTTCATATAAAAACTCCGGACCCTTTCTAAAAGCATGAAAGACCATATAAATACTAATTTAGGCTAACTAATTACAAATAAAATGCTATCAAATGATACAACTAAATCATAAAAATCTCCTCAAAATAGGCTTGTTTGCAGTCGGCAGCTTGATTCACTATTTTGAACGATCTTCCTTTGGCTTGAGCTGGCAGATAACAAGCATCGGTTACAATTCTGGCAGCTGACTCAGACGGGAATGCAGTTGGGCTAAGTATGTGGCATCATGGATCTCGGGAATCATGCAACCGATTGCATCGGTTAAACATTTGAGTGTGGCCCTTTGACTGTATGGTTTAACTAAGAAAAACCAAAAGGCATCCCAATTTAAACTTTGGATGTCGGCAATTAATCTTCCATTTTTTTCCAATTCTTGATTGCATGCTTGTTCCAATACTTTGACTAACGGCAATTTACCTGGAATGCACTACGAAATCATGTTAGACAGATAAAGGGTGTCATTGATTAACTCAATTAAATTATTGGTTGATAATCTGCATCTTGAGGTTTCTCTCTTAGCTTTCATTAGTTGTGACTGCCATTCTAGGAAAAGGATTTCTTTATTTGATTCTAGGATTTTAGGTAGATTTGAGGCTTGCCCTTCACTAGTGTCTTGCGAGGCAAGAAAATTGGTTAAAGTCTCATCGGCTTGTTCTAAATCCCGCCTGGCATCAACTGATTTGTCAACTATTGATACAGTAATCTCACAAAGAGGCTCAACCAGAGAAATTTTATGTCATAGCAGTTTTAGCTGTGTAATCAATGCTTTATTGATTTGGAGAGCTTCGGACCTGAAATCTGCTAGTTGCGGAAAACTCTTGAACTTTTCTACTTGTTGTGACAGCTGAGCAATTTTCTCATCTTTCGTTTTACTCATTTGTTCATTCATTGTCTTTAACTTGGCCAATGCTTCGGATAATTCATTTTGTTTTTGTACTGCGCTTAAGTCTATCTTCTGCTTTTCCTTGAGCAATTGATCATTTAATTGATTGTTTATCTGCTGCTGTGTTGATAGTTGTTGTTCTGACTGTTCTACTTTTTGCTGTGCTTCGGACACCTGTGACTATAATGAAACAATTGTTTGATCTCTTTCCTTAAGTAAATTGCTTACTTCTGAGGCTTTATCCATAGTGGCTGCCGAATAGGCTCCATCATACTGAGAAAGTTTTGTAAGGTCATCGAAAGGGTCAAATTCCTCCTTCCACACCACATTAGCCATCTCTGTTTGTGTACGTACAAGGGAAGATTGATCAAGTCTCCTCCTTTTCCTCTGTCTTTTCACTACAGCCCTTTGTTTTGGACTGTAAAAGACATCTAATGGTGGTATGTCTTCTATCAGCAAAACAATCTGATCGGATGGATCTTTAGGAATTATTTCTGCATCTTTGTTGGTGAGTAAGCCGCGAGTTCCTTCAATTGAAACCGTAGTTGTTGTTGTCTCTTGACCGACTGTTACTAAAAGTGTATTAAATCCTTGTGAAGTCTCGGGATTGCTTATAATAGATTCAAATTGTTGCCACTCTTTGAGGAGTTTGGGATCAATTTGAGTATCTAAATCAATATATTCACTGTCTTGATTCTTCTCTTTCCCCTGTTCCGGCTCTTTTCCCTTTTCGGGAATTTTCTTTGTAGCTGGGGATTTGTCAATAATTTGCTGTTCAGGCTCGTTTGACTGAATTGATGGTGTAGTAGCTAATAAGTCCAGAGGCAGAGTTTGCAACCTCTGTTATCTAAGCCTATTTAATTTTACCAATTCTTCATCTTTATATTTCATTCTAGACAATGTTTTCACCTGAAATAATGATTATGCTGAAGAAAATAGGTCGTCAAACTCATATTTTTCATGTTGCAACTTTGTGAGTTTGGCTTGTTCAAGCATATTATAGGCAACCTTCCTTGGATCGAATAGCTTGTTAAGGATGGTTGCAAGATTGAGCATGTTTATCTTCTCTGCCTCCTTCTCCTCATGTTTGAAGTCATGTAGGGTGTAAACACCACACCTCAAAGGAAATGTAGGCCATGCATGCTTTTTGGAATTCCTAAGAGTTTTAGATGTTTTGTTATTTGGTAAGCTAATTCTCGAGCCAACAGCTTATCGGGTACATGCAATGGAAGTACATGGGGTCTTGTGAGGCTACCATAAACCCTTATATATGTGAACTTGTCTTCCCCAAACCAGTTCCCTACAGCAGTCAAGTCAATCTCTGCTTCCTCGGAAATCCTTGGGGGAGGCTTATCAAAAATGGCATAATAGATAGGCAACATGAAACCATTACAGATTTGGTACCAGTGGTCTTTATAGTGTGACTTCCATAACATTTGATGATAAATGTGGATTGGCTTAGGGTCTTGTGTAGTCCATCTCCATCCGAGCACAGGATATTCAGAATTAAAACAAATGATATCCATAATATAAGCACTGTAATAAAAGGGGGGAATGGTTCTAGTGGTTTTACGTGTATTAAACCTAAAGTCAAGAATTGCAGCGGCTATTTTATCGGACAATATGTTTGCCCAATCCATCACATAACTATTAACAGTTGCTTCCATTAAAGGAACCATTTCAATAGTGAACTTTGCAGAATCATGCATTCCCCATATTCTACACATCATTGCTCCAGCATAACAGTAAGGAGATGATAGTGAATCGACAGAGTACTTACCCGATGATTCATGTTTGTGCTTTGCGGGGTTCTGTGTCCATTGATTAATTGGGGTCGATTCAGTCTCGTTCTCTGCTGTGAAATTTTCCAGAAAGGCTTTGTTGTATTTCTTTTCAGGTTCAGGCAAGTGATACATCTTCCTTAAGTCATCAGGCTTAAATGAACCAAAAATTCTTCCGTCAACTATGTGAAACATTCTATTAAAAACTTGTATTTCTTCAATCACCCATCTGATTACATCAATATATGGAAGAATTTCTCCCGTGCTGCTATCCTATGTAAATATGAGTCGGCCAAATCTTTCAGGGAAGCTTCTGATTTATTAGTTGAGCCTGCAGTAGCTTCTTCCAATGCTTCCTCAGGTTCCTCTGCCTCAATTAAATTGTAGATACTTTGCTAACTTGTATTTCCCAGGCCAAGACATGTAGTGTCTGAGATTAAACCTTTTTTACTTGGCCCTGGATCACTGGTGGGCTGCATTTTTGCCGTAGGAACTACTACTACCACAGATTTCTTGGATTTATTTCCCATTATTTTCGAACTTGTTATTTCGGCGGAATTCTGCGTAAGAAATGAAACCAACGTGATACAGAGAAATGAAAGAATTATATCACTTAGCGAATAATCAAAGATTATGGTGAAATTGTCGCAGATACAATCTAAGGAAAAATCTCGGCATAACTGCTTCATTAATTTATCGTTTAACCTGTCAATCATGGTAAAGGAGTTTTTAAATACCCATCATGTCGTTTATAAGATGAATGATCCATTTAAGTGTGGCTTAGATTTTTGGCGGATTATCAAAAGTCAATCGCAATCGATGATTGGTGACGTGAACGGAAGGTTTTAATAATAGTCCAAAATATCCTTTGATCACGAAAAGGTGATATACTGCATGCAATCATTTTTTTAAATATGTTTAGAAACACGCATATTTATTTAATGCATCGCAATCGGGAATGGGTTCCGGTCATATTACTTATGTCATTGCAAAATCGTCGATCGCCGATGGCGATACCTTTTCGCATCGGAAGATTTGAAAGTGTCACAATCTTATTGGTTGGGTTGTTGTGGCCGACTACCGATGGCAATACCTTTATCACATCGAGGAAATGGGGGAGGCGTTGTCTTTATGCTATCTGTTTTGCCTTTCCCTGATATCCGATAGCGATTTCCTTTCTTCGGATCGGAGTGAGTCAATAGGTCTTTTACACACGTTTTCTTATTATTGCGATATGCGATCTTGCGATCACTTTATCGTAATATAAAAGATTTATAGTTATTTAAAAGACCTATTTCATTATTATTCGAAAGGTTTATTTTTAAAATATATCGTTTCCATTGGACCTTTTGAGGAAGTTTTTCTAATGATGAGTTAATACCAATTTATTCACACATCTATGTTTAAAAGGGACCCATTTCATATTATGATTTTAAAGAAAAAATTTATGAAATGGGGAGTTGTTGTATAGCACAACAGGACCAAAACCACTTAGGACCAATACCTTGGACCAAATACCTCGGACCATATATCTTGGACCAATACCATGGATCAAAATACCATAGACCAAAATACCATGGACCAACCTTGGACCAAAGCTTAGTTTTCCAAGATATACGCGCCTTTCATTCTGTGAAAGTGCGTGCATATGTATATGCTCCTTTTGGTCTATTAACCCATGTGTATATGCTACTTTGTCAAGGTGAACCTGCATATACCTCTCTTTCATAATTCCGTGAAATCTGATCTATAACTCTGTGTTGTTAACCTATTGAACTGTGATATGTCATCTGAGTGAGTTTCCATCAAGGACAACACATGTGTCATAGTGCCAAATCTATGTCATGATGCCAACAATGCTTTAACTTTTTCTTTTGATAATGGATTATTTATGTAATATCCCCCCTCTTACACACAACCAGAGTCCAGACATACATCGTTTTTTTGGATATGTGGACAATGGACAGATTTACGCTATCCATTTATCTAGAAATTTACATTGTATAAGATCAAGAATTTACAGTTGAATATTTCCTCACCACTAAACTAGAGTTGAAGATTCGGACTCCTATTTTTCGAGCATATACCTCACTTTTAAATCAATTTATTGCTGACTTTGTATAGTCCTTCCATGGGAGGGCAATGAGTGATCACTACCATTGCTTAATCTTTTTGCAAACCAAGTAAAGATTCCAAATGTGTATAAATTAGTGGCTCCTTAGAGAATCCCAAGAGTGGCACTATTGTAGCAACAAGAAATTATTTTATTTGGAGTTCTTCATTAGTGCATTGATAGTATATTGTTTATTCCATACAATACCTCAACAGTGTATGATCAAATTATAGTTAAGCTTGTCATAATATTTTGACTTACCCTCTTTTAGAGGGAAACTAGAGTGTGTCAAGTTTGTACATCACAATTGTATCATGTAAAGTTTACCTAGGACAAGTTTTATGGATCTAAGCAGCGAGATACCTATTGGAATTCAAGAGGAAACAATACTACAAAGTGGGAAAGAGGTTTCACAATTAACCTGGCTTTCACATTATGGTTGGAGTCGGTTTGTTGGCAAGATGTTGGATACCCCAACTTATTTTTTATGACTGAGTGCAAGATTGAATACTTCGACATATTCCTCGCTCAATTTTAATTAAGTGATGGGTTTTCTCAGAAGTGCTTCACACCTATAAACTTTACTAGATTTGTTCTTGAGTCTTTGAAGGTGGTTAGCTTTTCAAAGCACAAACGTAGAAGAAGAGGACAAATAATATGCCCGACTAATTTGAAGATATCTACCTGTGAATAGGGTGTTCCCATTCATAAACCTAACGACTCGCTCTACTTATTTCTAATGAACAACTTTGGGACTTGCCATGAATCGTGAGACAATTCCAACCCCATAATTATAAATTTATTATTTATATCTATACCCAATATATTAGAATCTGCACAAGGTGAAATCCATTCTTTTTTCGAAAGAACCTGCAATCGACTTGTACCATTCTATTTAATCTTTTCTATATTTATTTGCATCCTTGCTCTATGATATAAAGATGCAACAGGCTACCTTGCATTTTCTATACTAACACTCCTAAAAAATAATAAAGTATGCCCAAATCTATCATTTCAAATGATCTATGTAGCTCACCTTTTGGTTTTTCAATTATCGAAGTTGTTACCTATATTCATGAGATCTTATACAACCGATACCACAGTGAAAATATATGTTATATTTTTATCTGTGTTTCTCTGAAGGTGTTTCTCCTTCAGTAGAGCAGCAATACAATGCAATTTCCATTTAGGGGAGAAGTGTACCCAGTAGCAACCTTGGCCTGTTTGCAGATGGGTTGAATGCACATTAGTCTCTATCTGTTGTTTTGAAGGTGTTTCTCCTTCAACAATACTTCATCTCAATAGATCCTTTTGGTCTGCACCTTTAGTAGATGCATGCAGCCTTGGGATACATGTTGTATATTATAGTTTTCCTATGAGGTTGTAGTAGCGATGAAAGAAGTGCATCGATTTTAGGCATCTTGTGGTTATTATATGAAAGTATGTTTGTTTAGTGTTTCCCAAACTTAGATACAACCATATTTAGTATTCTTTTATAGTTTGACTTAGATGCTCACTTTTCTTAATTTAGGTGTTTTTCTTAGTTTTGTTTTATGCACAAATTTATCTTTAAGAAAAGTGCATAGTAGAGAAGGGTTCTATATTTTGAGTACAGGACACACTTCTAGGTAGGAGGTACTCTATTCTAGGAATATTTTTCCAAGCAAGTTAGGTGCTTTATCCGAGAATCCCAAGAGGCACTATTGTAGCAATAAGAAATTCATTTATTTTGAGTTCTTCATTAGTGCATTGATAGTATATTGTTTATTCCATGCAATACCTCAATAGTGTATGATCAAATTATAGTTAAGATTGTCATAATATTTTGACTTACCCTCTTTTAGAGGGAAACTAGAGCGTGTATCAAGCTTGCACATCACCGACAATATCTGTTAGAGTTTTATCTGTGTTGCACTAAAGGTGTTTTTTCTTCAGCAACACTATAATGCATTGCAGTTTCCATTCGGCGAAGAAGCGTACCCAGTAGCAGCCTTGGTCTGTGTGCAAATGGGTTGAACTCAGAGTAAACTTTATCTATTGTTTTGAAGGTTTTTCTCCTTCAATAGTAATTCATCTCAGAAGATCCTTTCAATCTACACCTTCAACAGATGCACATGACCTTGGGGTACATGCTATAGATTCCAGTTTTGTTGTGAGGGTATAACAACGATGAAAAAATTGCATCGATTTTAGGCATATTATTGTTGTTGTATGAAATCATGCTTGTCTAATGTTTCCCAAACTTATATAGAGCCATATTTATTATACTTTTACAGTTTGACTTAGATGCTCAGTTTTCTTAATTTAGGTGTTTTTATTAGTACTATTTTATGCACAGATTTATCTTTAAGAAAAGTGCACAGTAGAGAAGGGTTCTATATTTTGAGCAGGGGACACTCTTCTAGGTAGGAGGTACTCTATTCTAGGGATCTTCTATCATGCATGTTAGGTGCTTTATCCTAGACAGAGTTCCAAATCCGTGCGTACTAGACAAGACACCAATGGATAGAGTTCCAAGTCCCTAAATTTTCCAAAAACCCACTTGAGCCTAGCTATCTAGCCTAAAATCCTTTACATTCCAGTCATCTCTTGGTTGTGATTTCATAGAGAGAGCCCTCTCTAGTTTGGTAGGGCTAGCTACCAAACTAAAAGCTTGTTTTGTGGTTACCTTCGTCAATCTCCTCATCAGCCTGGGACATTATGGAGGATAACAGAGGGCATGACAACTAGGGAGTGCCAAGGTGTTCTAGTGAATGTAAGGCTCCCAAGTCATGGAAAAATGCAATGCTAGTTGTGAGGTCATGACTGCCAAGGTGTGTTAGGGAATGCTAGGGCATGCTAAGATGTGCCAGATAGTACGAAGACATGTCAAACAAGCTAAGATGTGCCAAGTGTTAGGGCATGTCAAGGTGTACAAGGGTTCCAAGTCCCTGCATCCTCTTCTTCCATATGCTATTGATCTGAAAATCACTCGCGCATGATCTCAGTTAATTAATGAAGGTATTACAGACTCATGTGTTGGGGTGTGTCTATGCTATTTGAAGCAACAGATCAATAAGATTGTGAAATACATAGACACTTGAAACAGTAAGAGAAACACAGTAAGCAAATACAAAAACACAACAAATTTAATGAGTTCACCCAATCCTCCTGGGCTATGTCTCCTGGTCCAGCTTCAGTGGTGGCCTTTTCTATTGTGTCTTAAAGCAGAGATTTTACAATAAGGAGATCAATTTGAGTCTCACTTAATAGATGATGATTAGTTGGGTGGTACTTGGATCCCCAAAGCCTTTAGAGTACATAGACTCCCCCTTACTGAATCTCGACCTCAACTGTCTTGATGGTATGAGCCCAATTTGGTACTCAATACCGGACAAGTATACACAGAGGAGTTGCTTGAACCTCTCAAGACATCTCTGGAGTTCACAGACTCTCAGACTCTCTCTGTCTCTATCTGCTTGATGCTACCTTTGCCCTGCAGGTCAACTCATCTTTTCTATTCTCTGCGATTCGCTTCTTTCTCTACTTTTGTTCCCCTCTGCTCTTTATTTGTTCGTGGCTTAAAGCCAATCTATTCCTTGAATGTTCGTTTCCTCTTCTCATCTCTCTAATTCACCTGCCTCTATCCGCTAGAATTCCCTTGCTCTGCATCATCATCGCTATGGAACGCTGCACAGAGAGGTGGCCACTTATCGCCTTACGGACTGAGTGTCAGTTTTCTTTGAATGGTCATTATTTATGTTATTCCAAGATTTTCCCGCTAAACTAATTCTTCTGCCAGCTCAGCGGTAATGTTAGACCTCAACTCTTTATGTACCTCAGTCTATTTCCCCCTTAAATATGGTTATCCATCGGGTTGATCCTCCACTGTTGATCTAGAGCCTCCAAATCCTACAGTCTCCATTTATATTGTGTGAGTAAGTTGCTCGACCATTACTCACACGATGTAAGTGGTTTTCTCTCTCATCCATTGGACACGTGTCGCCCAATGTATGGCATCGCGCTGAACTCGGCCAAACCTGCTTACCTCTCGAAGTGCACATGATACCCTGCTGGTTTTGGGCATGGGACCCGCCTTCTGACATTTTCCGCATAGTTTCCCTATTTTCCTCGTGACCAAGCACTCAGGGCTTTCCTTCTCTGAGGGTTTTTCCCTGTAGTACATGATTTGCGTATGAAAAACTTCCTCTGTTTTTGGATCTAGGCTTCCCATTTGCCAATTTTCATCCATGAGTGGTCTCCATGGGCCAACAGTCAGCACACTTTGACCGAGGGTCCTCGTTGTTACGTGTTGGCCACAATTTCCATTGTCCAGAGGTCATTTTTGATAAGCTTTGTTATTCATAAGATTTGATCTGACATAATTTGAAACAGTCATGAAAAATGTTTAAGGATCCAATTCAGATCACGGCCTTCCCACCTAAAAAGGTTTTGGAACCACCCAAAAGTTGGATTTCAAGCATCGACTAAGTGAGGGTATAGTTGTCTCACTTGTCCAATCTCTATCCATTTTGCACTGCATGGCTTTGATCCCTTGAGTCCAATCCTGAGGTACTCAACATCTCCCCTACGCATCATCCTCACCTTCATGTCTAGAACTATGTCTTCCTGCAATTCATTGAGATATTTAGGTAACAAATCATCAATAGAAGGCAATTGACTTTGCTCTTCGAGGTCTTCAATTAATGAAGGTTCAAACAATCTCTAGCTGTTTTCATTAACAACTGAGTAGATGTGCATGTAAGCTGGTAAATCAAGGCGAAAAGCATTCTCACCAATTTTCTCAAGTATCTTGGAAGGTCCATACCTTATTGGCTTAATGTTTTTACCTTCACCTTGAATTCTGTCCTTGCTAATATACAGCCAAACTTGATCACCAACTTGAAAACTATGCCCCATCTGATGCTTGTCATGCCTTGCCTTGTACTTGGCTTGGCTCCAACTGTTCTTGTATTGCCTGGTGAATCTCTTGGATTTGTTCAATGAATTTGATTGCCTTGTCCACATCACTGTGTCCATCAACTACTATGTCTGTGCCAAAGACAAAATCCAAGAGAGACCTTGGTGTGAAACCAAAATAAGTCTCAAAAGGAGATCTTTGTATAGAAGAATGTTTTTCTTGGTTGTAAGCATGCTGCACATAACACAAATGTTCATCCCAAAGCTTGGGATGCTTGTTACAATAGCCTTTAAGAAACTGGATCACTATCCTATTGACTACTTCTATCTGGCCATCCCAAAGCTTGGGATGCTTGTTGCAATAGCCTCTAAGCAACTGGATCACTGTACTGTTGACTACTTCTATCTAGCCATCTATTTATGGATGAAAGGCTATGTTTTTCTTTAGTCTAGTGTCCATCAATTCCCACATACTTGACCAAAACTTCCCAACAAATTAGGTGTCTCAATTAGATACAATGGAAGTGGGTAATCCAAAATGAACCCATACATGCTAAAAGAACAACTTTGCGGTTTGTTCAGCTGTAATCTGTTTGTTACAAGGTATCAAAATACACATTTTGTTGAATATATCCACAACAACATATAAATAGCCATGACCTTTCCTAGATTTAGGCAGTCCTCCAACAAAGTCCATGGAAATACTTTCCCAAGGATGAGAAGGGACTGGCAGTGGAGTGTACAAGCCAATTTTTCTATTGTTGGGCTTGCTTTTAGCACACATGGTACATCCCCTTACATATCTAGAAACAGTCTCATTCATTTTTGGCCAATAACAAAATCTTTGCAGCTGTGCAACTGTTTTACTTACCCCAAAGTGACCTGATATTAGAGAAGTGTGTGCTTCCCGAATTATCTTTACTCTTTCAGTTTGTGGAATGCATAGCTTCCCACAATGATACAAGAGTCGGTCCTTAACATGATAATCCAATTCCTCTACTTGTTTGCCTTGACTTAAAGTTGCATATACATCTTTAAAATCTATATCTTGAGAATATTGTTCAATGTAGCTCTCATGCAATACTGAATTATGCTTAAGTATAGTGGATGCATTTAAAATAGGTCTAGATAACATATCTGCAAATTTATTGTGTATGCCCTTTTTATATCTGATGACTAAATGAAACTGTTGTAGAAAACCCATCCACCTATAGTGTCTTGATTGCTGCAATTTAGTTTGGGAATGTAGATATTAAAGTGGTTGATGATCAGTATGTATAACTGTCTCTTTTCCCAATAAGTAATGTTTCCACTTTTTCACACTCTGTACTAATGAATACAATTCTTTATCATATGTTGGATAATTAACCATTGCAGAATTAAATGTCTCAGAATGATAACATATGGGTTTACCATGTTGTATCAACCCTGCTCCCATGGCATAGTCACTGGAATCTGTTTGGATCTCAAACGATCTTTGAAGATCTGGAAGTGCTAGTACTGGTGCTATACTAATCTTTTCTTTCAAGGTGTCAAAGGCTTTCTATTGTTTTCCTCCCCACTAAAACACCTTGTTCAATCTTGTCAAAGCATGTAAGGGAGCCACAATTGAGGAAAAGTTAGAAATGAACTTTCTCCATTATTGTGTTACTTCTATGAAGCTTCTAACTTCTATAGCAGACTTGGGTTTAGGCTAGTTTACAATGACTACAACTTTAGAGGGATCTATCTTCAATTCACCACCCCCCACTATATGTCCCAAATAATTCAAAGATGTTTTGCCAAATTCACATTTTGAGAGTTTAACATAAAGTTTTTCTCTTTTCAAAACATCTAGTGTTTGCTTAACATGCTTTAAATGTTCTTCCCATGTTTTGCTAAATATAAGAATGTCATCCAAATATACAATAACAAAATCATCAAGAAAAGGTATGAGTACATCATTCATTATTCTCACGAAAGTAGCAAGAGCATTAGTTAAACCAAAAGGCATAACCAACCACTCATACAATCCCTGCTTTGTTTTGAAAGCATCCTTCCATACATCTTGTTCTGTAACTCTAACCTGATGATATCCACTATGCAAGTCTAACTTGGAAAAATAAACAATTTTCTTTAAATGATCTAATAGATCATCTATGCGAGGAAGGGGATAACGGTTTTTGATCATTATCTTATTCAGTGCCCAGTAATCAATGCACATTCTCCACGAGCAATCTTTCTTTCTCACCAAAATGATTGGCGACCCACATGGCGATGTGCTAGGCTTGATGAACCCTTTTTCGAGCAACTCTTGCACCTGCTTCTTGATTTCTACATTCTCTAAAGCGGCCAACCTGTCATTCTGATGTTAGGCAATGGAACATCTTGCTGCAAATTAATATCATGCACTATTTCCTTTTTGGGTAGCAGACCTTTAGGTTCTTGAAACAAGATATGATACTCTAAAACAACTTTTTCTAAATCAGCTTGCTGTTTAGCATCATAGCCCTAAAATGCATTGGTTTTATCAGGTTTCTTTTCCCTTACAACCATCAGTAAAAATTGATTGCATGAATTTACAATTCATTTCACCTGCCCTGAGTTTATGAGAGTATAATTATTCTTGAGCTTATGAGCTCTTACAAAGTATTCGATTCCATCTTTAATGAGTAGATACTTGCTCTCAGCTCTATAGAAAATAGCTTTTCTATCATACAAGTAAGGACTTCCTAAAACAGTTCCACATATATCTAGAGGAATTATATCTAACTCAAACTCATCTACAAATGCTGACACAAAAAGAAAACTTAAGTTTACATTGTGTAGTCACTTGTAGTTGTGCCTTATCACTTAACCAACCTAATGGGTATGGTTTCTTGTGAGGTGTAGTCAGTAATCCAAACTTCTTTACAATTGCTTCAAAAATTAAATTTACTTGTGAACCACTATCAAACAAAGTATCAATCTTTTGATGTTTGGAAATAACTTGAATATGGAAAAGCTCATGTCTTTTTCTCTCATTTTCTTCATTATTAATAGATTGTGTAGAATTACTAGTAGATGCTTCATAATTTTTACCTTTTATACCTATGGTTGCAATGGTTGTTTCATCTCTTGAGTTTGACCCCAAATTTTTCTAAATAGCTACAGTAGTCTTCTTCTTCTACCCTCAAACTTCTTAGGTCTCAACTCTGGATGCAGAATCCAACAATGCTCATCATCATGCCCATCCTTTTTACAGTGAGTGCATGAAAACTTGGTCTTTTGTGTAGTATTGGCCTTCCTTTCTTTCCATTTCTGTTTTATTTTCTCCTTATTCTTGCTTGCAATGAGTTTGGATGATCCCCCAACTTCTGGGTTCCCATTCTTTCCTCTAGCTTCTAGATGTGTAGCTTGAACAAATACCTCATCTATACTAGTGGGATTAAACATGAGGATAGTGTGCCTCATGTAGCTGTGTAGACCCCCTATGTATTTCAACAGAGTCTCAGGTGAGTCTAATGAAATTCATAGAATCAAAGCTCTCTTCCTAAATTCTTGGGTGTAACCCTATACACTTTTCCCTTTCAATTGGCAAAGAGTTTTCCAGCTCATCATGGCTTGCTGCATGTAAGCTAGTGGATAGAACTGTTTTTTGATTGCAGAAACAAATTCACTCCAGACAGAAAGAATCTTACCATGTTTCTTCATGTCAGCTTGGGTCCTGCCTTCCCACCATACCAAGGCAGTGCCTCCGAGGCATAGGCTAGCTAGTTGAATCTCACTCTTGTCTAATTCGATACTCTGCACTCTGCAATACACATCAATTTGTTTGATCCAATTATCCAGCTTCTTTGCATTCAACTCTCCATCATATATGGGTAAATCAAATTTAAAATCTAATTTAATCAAATATGTCTTCTTTTATGTTTAGGGCTATTAGGAGGTGTGAGAAAGCTTTCTTCTTTCCCTTTGCCTTTTGAGTGGTCATGGAGGAGAGATTCTTCTTCTCCTTTATCTTGTTTGGAGCCCGATGAATCTTCATCTTTATGTTTCCTAAAGTCCATATACATTTCCTCTACCATGGACCTCATGGCTAGGAAACTATCTATAAATTGAGGGTCTGGCCCCAAGGGACTTCCCTCTGACATTTTCTTCTAATGATAGACTCTTCCAATTTCTGGGTTAGTCTCAACCAACTCTCCTTCTCCTAATTTAAACTTTGATCTAGTTAGCATTCAATAGCAAAATCTAGCACAAGCTTGTCTAACCTTAAACAACCTAATGCTTTGATACCACTTTATCTGAAAATCACTCCTGAATGATCTCAGTTAATTAATGAAGGTATTACAGATTCATGTGTTGGGGTGTGTCTATGTTATCTTAAATAATAGACCGATAAGACTGCGAAATACACAAACACTTGAAACAATGATAGAAACATAGTAAGAAAATACAAAAACACAACAAATTTAATAAGGAGTTCACCCAATCCTCTTGGGCTACGTCTCCTAGTCCAGCCTCAGTGGTGGCCTTTTCTATTGTGTCTTAAAGTAGAGATTTTATAATAAGGAGATAAATTTGAGTCTCACTTAACAGATGATGATCAGTAGGGTGGTATTTGGATCCCCCAAGCCTCTAGAGTACACAAACTCCCCCTTACTGAATCTCGACCTCAACTAGTCTCGATGGTATGAGCCCAATTTGGTACTCAATACCAGACAGGTATGCACAAAGGAGTTGCTTGAACCTCTCAAGACTTCTTTGGAGTTCACAGACTCTCGGACTCTCTCTATCTCTGTCTGCTTGACACTGCCTTTGCTCTGTAAGCTAGCTCAACTTTTATGTTCTTTGCAATTTGCTTCTTTCCCTACTTTTGTTCCCCTCTGCTCTTTGTCTGTTCATGGCTTAAAGCCAATCCGTTCCCTGACTATTCATTTCCTCTTACCGGCTCTCTCATTCACCTGCCTCTATCCATTGGAATTCCCCTGCTCTGCGTCATCATCGCTATGGAACGTTGCACAGAGATGTGGCCACTTGTTGCCTTACGGACTGAGTGTCAGTTTTCTTTGAATGGTCGTTATTTTCCTTGTTCCAAGATTTTCCCATGAAACTGATTCTTCTGCCAGCTCATTGATCATGTTGGACCTCAACTCTTTATGTACCTCAGTCTATTTCCCCCTTAAATCTGGTCATCCATTGGGTTGATCCTCTGTAGTTGATCTGGAGCCTCCAGATCCTACGGTCTTCGTTTATATCGCGCGGGTAAGTTGCTCGACCATTACTCATGTGATGTAAGCAGTTTTCTCTCTCATATGCTAGACACACATTACCCAATGTATGGCATCACGTTAAACTCGGCCAAACCCTCTTACCGCTCGAAGTGCACACGATATCCTACCGATTTTGGGTGCGGGACCTACCTTTTGATGCTTTCCGCACAGTTTCCCGGTTTTCCTTGTGACCGAGCGCTTGGGGCTTTCCTTCTCTAAGGGTTTTGTCCTACGCTACACGATTAGTGTATCAGAAACTACCTCTGTTTCTGGATATGGGCTTCCCATTTGCCTATTTGTTTCCATGCATTGCATCCATGGGCCAACAGTCAACGCGCTTTGACTGAGGGTCCTCGTTGTTCCATGCTGGCCACAATTTCCATTGTCCAGAGGTCATTTCTGATAAGCTTTTTTATTCATAAGATTTGATCTGACATAATTTGAAACAGTCATGAAAAATGTTTAAGGATCCAATTCGGATCAGCTATCCACTTATGACATTTCCTTTGCAATATTTGGTGAATTTGATAGTTATAGGTCATTTATAGGTTATAAATATCTTCAGAGTTTCACTTCTAATTCAGTATTCAACTGAACATATTGATTCTCTTATACATAACTATTTTTCCCTCCACCCAATTTTCATAACTTCAATAACCATTAGGTAGGGACCTACAGCATAAATTTTTCTTTGCTTGTTTAGTAAAATATTGCCGAGACTTTAATTTATTGAAAGTTGTAGAATTTACAATTAATGAAATTTCAAGATCTAATTTTTAAAAATATAATTCTTTAAAGGGTGCTAGCTAAATGGAAGAGCACTTGCTTTACAAGAAGGAGGTTGGTGGTTCGATTCCATCGTGCCTTGACATCCATATGGAATGGCAACGATCATTTTTTGGTGACAGAGGCTCTTTTGACCATCACCAATGAGCTTTGGTGACATTTTTCAACCCTCACCAAAAATATGAAATGGTGATGATCAACAAACACTACCATATATAGGTATCAATAGTGACGACCCTCAAAGGTCCGTAACCATAAATCGTTGTTGATATGAAATGGTGACGGTCGTTGTCCGTCATTATAGTCATTATTCGTGACGGACCTTGAATATCACCACAACACCTATATTTCTAGAAATGCAGCTTTTGGTGATGGTCTATGAACATCACCATATATATGCACCAATAGTGACAGTCATTAAAGATCCATCACAATAAGTCATTATTATTCATATGAAATGGTGACAGTCCCTATCTGTCATTATAATCAATATTCGTGATGGACCTTGAATGCCACCATAACAGCTATACTTTTGACAACGCCACCTTTGGTGACGTTCAATTTTTGGTGACCGAGGCTATGGTTCATCACCATTGCTCCTATGCAATGGTGATGGTCGCTCTCCGTCATTATAAACCATTATTTGTGACAAACTTTGAATGTCACTACAACACCTATACTTTTGGCGACGCCACATTTAGTGACGGAGGCTATGGTCCATCACCACTGCTCATATGAAATGGTGACGGTCACTATCTGTCATTATAAATCATAATTGGTGACGGACTTTGTATGTCACTACAACGCCTATACTTTTTGTGATGCCACCTTTGGTGATGTTCAGTTTTTGGTGACGAATGCTCTTTTGACCGTCACCAATGAGCTTATGGTGACATTTTTTGCCCCTCACCAATGTCCTTTATTTTTGTAGTGAATCTACTAGTATACTATTCCGATCTCTGATACCATGTAGAAAATCCTATAGATTCATAAGCTCATGCAATGTACTAAAGCACAGGACAAGAATCTACTTCTACTTTCAACCAGCGGAAGCCAATAGATTGATGAAAACAATATGAACAAGAAGAAGATAAATCAATGGCACATAACATAAAATGTATATGGGGAAAGCCACTGCTCTAAACCCCACTATCTGTATTGCATATATCAAAAATATGAGTGAAGATACAAAGCTTGTTCTCACTAGAACAATTCCGCACAAGTATGCTCAACTCTCTCAGCTCACAAGCTAGCTCAAGCTAAATCCTTAGCCTATTCAGCAACTCTCCAAGCCCCTAATATCTTGCGTAATTCCTTGGAATAATAGCCTATATTTAAATGGAATTCATGCTTCCAAAACAATGCAATCCAAACATAAGATCAATCTCTGATGCATGCATGATATTTACACTTCAATAAATAATACCATTGATAGTACATTGTCCTTGAACTCTAGTCTCAACTGGGTCTTTCTCAGAATCGACATGCATGAGTTTCTCATGAGGGAATCTTCAGTTATCTGGAGTAGCACTAGTGGATGCACTAGTGCACCAACTGACTATTAGTCCTTTATTAGTTCCTTAAACAATTTGGAACTAATTTAACTGAACTTAACTCAGTAAACTGAGTGATCTAATTTCCAACTCAATTTAAACTCATATTGGACCCTTAAAATTTAGGGAGAACGTATACATGACTACAGAAAGACTTCCAACTCGAAATTCCTAAGCAAAATTAAGTTAATTAAACTTAATTGGCTATCTACAAGTTGCTATGAGAATAGAAATCGTTTTTAGTTCTTAGTTTAATTCAAGGACAAATTAAATTGGAATTTCTTGTTGCAATTTCTCAACATATTATGCTATGACAAGGGAAGTTGTCAATCCACCACTCATATTATTCCTCCATCATCATACCTGGTGTCATTCTATCAATCACATTATTATGATCCTCGTGCCTTTGTTAATGAATCCTCAGTGCCTCAACTATGGCGGGCCCTCTTCTATTGACTTCAGTTAATTTATTCCATGATAGTGGTTTAGAGGGCGATGTACCTTAGTTCCAACCTTCATCATTTTTTGGTTCCTTATATCAAGCAAAGGGAATCATCATTGCCCTTTGACTTGGTAGTTTATTGTGTGCTTGACTCTAGCTTATTATCACACAATCGAGAATCACACACTTGATGGTCCACTGATCCAACATATTGTACCAGATTTTCTCGAGTATGTGTGAGATGTTATAGATCTCATGAGTGGGTGGCCCTTCAGGTAGCCCCCTACATTCCCAGATGAAAACAAATTATGATCCATCCTTAGATGCAATTCCATAGATTTGACTAGCTCAGTTTTCGCCACTTGCAAAGTCCACAACATGCATGTCTCCTTATTAATTTTAGATAACAATAGTATGTTCTATGCTTCGCACAATTTACTTCAATGTTTCTTATCAGCCCAATGAAAATTTGCAATTATCTTCAGTAGCAATCACATTAACTTATACACATTGATAGTAAGTTCAGATAGAACATAAAAACATATGCAGAAGACAACAAATACAAGAGGACACAAGATATGGTGGACGTTGGGAAAAAACCCCAAAGTGGGGAAACCCTTTGATCAAATATTCTTATTATTCTTCAATAGTTCAGCACACAGAGAGAGTACAAATATCAGAAATACATGCCCAAAAAAGATTTGTCAAATCAACAGTCAAATCGGCAGTCAATGCAACCCTAACCAGAAAATCAATGGTAGTGAAAGTTTCCCCAAAATGTCCTCCAATCATCTCATTCAACAACAGAAGAATGCGACCTACAAAGAGGGTCAAAGTCAACTCAAAACAAGCTCAGTCAACCCAATCAATTTCTGTTGTAATTATGCGGTCAAATCAGAAAGTCAATGCAACAGTCAACATGGTCAAATAGTCCCCAATCACCTCGAAATTTGTGCCAAAGAATGTGGCTTGCAAATATCGAAATGCATCCCCTAAAATAGAATTCATCGCAAGGTCAAACTATCCAATTCAACGCTGGTCAATGCTGCCCTTATCTCTAAAATTTTCGGCCTCTAAAACCAGTCCAGAAATCTACCTTCCTTCCATACATGCAAAGAAGAGAGCCTCCAAGTTGTATGAACCAATCAAGAGAGGAGATAGAAGATGATGTGATGAGATGAGTGATGTTTGAATGAGAGAAGGGTCACTCCTAATTATACAATTCGTGGAGGGTGAAGAGACACATCCGTTGGGCTTCATGAGCCTACATTTGATTGGGGTCGACCTTGACAATTTGTCCACAAGAAAGAATAAATTCAAAATTCCATTTCTGCTTGTCATAATGAGAATATTTATATCAAAATTGTGCCTCTCGGAAAGAGGAATCCAATGCAATAATCATCTCCATCATATGAGTTATCCTAAGGTGGAAGTTGTACCTAGTTGTCAATTTTAACATTCCTTCAGATAGTCCATTCAAATCTTCAGAGCACTTTCCTATTCAGCAGAGCATATTTGGTTGTGATCTCCCCCCTCTTCTCTATTTGGGAGGGCGCGGGGTGTGGTGCATTATGTCTCATGTACTCAACTCAACAAATGTTATTATATCCAATCCTGACCTCTATTTTCTAAGCACATTATGTATATGTGACTCATTGTATCATTGTATCACTTTTTGGCCCATTAATTCTAGCATATCATGTATCATGTATTATGTTTCTTAGACCCACATTGTTGGGAACATCATTATTATTTGTACTGAGTTATATTGGCGGGTATGGGTATGCCTCCCTTGCCTCATTTGAGATTATGTACTTAAGAATAAAAGCAGACTTCTATCAGATAAGTAGGTATCACCCCCTCCATTCTTAGTACTTCCTTACCTTGCTTCAACTCTCTCTCTCTCTCTCTTTATGGCTCCACTTCGGTGTCTCATGAAAGTGCAACCTACAACTTATTTTGGTCATACGATTTTCTCTTGACATTGTTATGTTGGGGGGCAATCCGTTACCACCCAAAAATGTTCAGCTAGCCATTTCTTACTAGGTGGATCAAAATACACCATGTAGGATTAATTTTACCATGATAAAACCCACTTTCACCATAGGAAATAATTTAGTGAACCATTTTCGTAAATTATTTCTCATTAAAATCCAAAAACCCCATGAGAATAATTTAAAAAATCATTATTTATTTAATATCTACTAGAAATAATTATTTAATAATTATTTCCTATCACTTTTGACTTAATCACCTTGGAATAATTAAATAAATCATTATTTATTTATTAGTCCTTATTTAATCCCTATCTTCCTTTTAAGATATTTGTTAAATCATTATCTAATAGTTATTTCAAAGTCACATTTTTCTTAATTCTCACAAAGTGATTAATAAATCATTTTTATTTGTTAATTACTTCAACCACTTTCCAAATAAAGATATTTGACCATTTTGAATATCTTTTTCCTCTCAAAAAATATTATAAAATATCCACAATGATTATATTTTGATTTAGTCAATATTATTTTATTATTTTCTAATTCTCAATATATTCCAATATTTTATTATAAATAGAGGGGTTTCTCTCCATATTTCACCATGATCATTTTCATCGTCCTCAGTATCATCTTATAGCATTTGAGCTCCCACTTGAGTTCAAACATGTTTTCTGCCCATTGCATATCACATATTGAGAGAGAGAAGCAAGCTGTTGAAGCACACGATCAAGAAGGAACCATCCCATGGAGGGGGATTTGTCTAGCCAAGTTATAATTTCTCCTCACTAGGTGTATCATTTTTATTAATAGAAAAATTTATTCCTATTATTCATTGGGTTGCTACACTTTTATTTATGTTGTTATATGTTTCTATTTGCATATTATCTTTTGATGTAGGGTTTTTCTAACATTTTGTTACAGATCCAAAGCATAAACATAACCATCTTTTGTTGTTAGGGTTATAATTCACCTATAACTTAAGTAAGTGATTTTCGCTCACTTGTAGAAATACTTTACACTAACAGAACACATTCTAACCTTATTTTCTTCTCCAAGCCTTTCTCTTGAAAAAAATGATACTTCATTGGAATGTGTTTAGTCTTTGAATGCATAACTGGGCTTTTTGAAATACTAATAGCACTTGTATTGTCACAAAGAAAAGGCATAGGTTGTGGAAAATGAACTTGTATATCTTGCAGTGTTTTAATCAGCTAGAGTAGTTGAGTACAACAATTTGTTGTTGCAACATGTTTTGCTTTAGTAGTTAATAAGGCTATAGAGATTTATTTCTTGCTGAACCAAGAAACTAATTGTGGGTCCAAGTAAAATGATCCTCCACTAGTACTTTTGTGATCATCAACATTACTTGCCCAATTTGCATCATTATAAGCATGGAGTGAAAAAATTGTGTTCTTAGGATGTCATAGGCCAATATCTTGTGTGCCCTATAAATACTTGAATATTTTACTAAAAACTTTGAGATGTGCCTCTTTAGTATTTTCTTGGAATCGTCCAACTATGCCAACTGCATGCATGATGTTTGGTATAGTACATGTAAGATAAAGTAAGTTTCCAATCATAGACTTGTATTCATATTGATTAACTATAGGAGAGTCATCATCTTAGTTGAGATTGCATCCTATTACCATAGGTGTGCATACAAGTTTACAGTCTCCTAATACATATTTCTTCATGATTTTAGTTTCAGTAAGGTAGATACCATCCTTAGTTAGATGTGCTTGAAAGCCAAGAAATAATGTTAGCTCGCCAAGTAAAGACATTTCAAATTCTCGTTGCATGGTTGAAGCAAATCCTCGGCTCATAGATTCAACATTGCTCCCAAATATGATGTAATCAACATAAACCACTACTACCAATATTTTGTCTTTGTCTGTTTTGATATACAGATTACCATTTCTTGAACCTTTGTTGAACCCTTTTTGCTCAATATATTTTTCAAGACGATAATGCCATGCTCAAGGAGGTTGTTTTAATCCATATAAATCCTTCTTAAGTTTGCAAACAATATTCATGTCATTTCCAAGTATGAACCTTCACATTGTTCAATATAGACCTCTTCCTCTAAATCACCATTTAGAAATGCAAATTTAACATTTGTTTGATAAACTTTAAAATTGCAAAAACTTGCAAATGTTAGAAACATTTTAATGCCTTCAAGTTGAGTTACGAGTGAAAATGTTTCCTAAAAATCTATTCCTTCCTATTGAGCATAACCTTTGTAAACAAGTCGTGCTTTGTTTCTAACTACTTTTCCATTTTCACATTAGAGAACTTTTGAGGTCTAAAATGGACCTCCTAAGAAAAATGTACAACCAAAATAAACTTTATAAGAAACAATAGGATTCAAGATGATGATGTCAACCATGGGGGATGATTCACCATTTTTGGGGTAAAAATATTAAAAGAATAAAAAATAATAAATAAATAAATAAATAGATAGATAAATTGAACTTTTATGTTCAACTTATCTCCCTAAGGTTTTAGTCAAATTTTGAGTGGGAGTACCCCCTGGATGCAAATTTTAATTCCTCATCCAAGGAGTACCCATGTTGCATACTTTTGATGGACCTTGCTACATGAAAAATGAGAAATGCATGAAAAACGTGATTGCAATCACGTTTTTCATGTATTTCTAATTTTTCATGTAGCAAGGTCCATCGAAAGTATGCAACATGGGTACTCCTTGGATGAGGAATTAAAATTTGCATCCAGGGGGTACTCTCGCTCAAAATTTGAGCAAAACCTAAGGGAAATAAGTTGAAAATACAAGTTGAAAAAGTAGTCTTTTCTTTTTCGCTCTAAAATTTGATGATGTAATCTAATATTATTTTATTCTTTCCACTATTATTTTACAATTTCCTTAGGAGACCCATTTTATACCTCAAAATTTCCCTAATGATTTATTTTGTTTTTAAACACCCATGTGGTCCCACTTGCATTTTTATTATAAGGCCTCTGAACCAACTTCCATGTATGATTCTTTTCTATTTGATTAAGTTCGTCATTCATTGCCTTAATCCAACATTCATTCTTTCTTGCTTGATTCACATTTTGAGGACCACTCAACAACTCTGTGGACCACATTTAAGAATCTTTCACTCTGGATCCATCTATCTCAAATACACATCAAACCAAAACTTGTAGACCACCACCCACATTAACGGTAAACTAAATACCAAATTACCAAACACTGATCAATTTGAACTACTGTATACCAATGCACTAAATCACTGAATACCAATTATACCTCTGCAACCGATCACTAATCAAACCAATGTTGTCATACCAATATACCAATCATAGATCAACCGAATCAAGAACCAAACCCTTACCAACAATTAACATAACAATAATTAAGACATCCTTGATGAACAATAACAAACAACACAAGACTCATTCACTATCATAGCCAGAGCGTCACTTCAAACCCTAATCAATTTAGAATGTATATGCGACAATCATTAAGATTATTTGTGTATGTATGCTACTAATGTAAATGAAACTAGCATACAGATCTCAAATCATTATCAACCAAATCAACCTCTCTACTAAAATTTCCCAGCAACAGACATAAATTTTAAATCCAACCAAACAAGTGAGCCACACTGACATTAAGTCATTTCATTCTCTGTAATAATATCAGAATGTATATGTGATTGTTATGAATACAACCTATGTATATACGTGCTTCGCATCCAAAAGAACGACATACTAATATGAAATCAATGTTTATCAAACCCAGGTAGTAAACCATTCATCACAGTGACTTCATTAAGCTCTATCAATCATCAAGCAATAGAATAAAATACCATATTCATCTATAAGTGACAATATTAATCAAACCAAAACTATTTAGAATATATACGCAACCTTTCAGAAGAAAATCTGTGTATGCACGCAAGATTCAGGAAAGGAGATAATGTACATACCTCAAAACAATTGGTCAGTCAACCATATCTCAAAGGAGAAATAAGCATAAAAATATATACTAAAAATAACTTCTACATAATCCCTGCATAAGCACATTCATATTGATCTGCAATCATGAAACATTAATAGATCACTTCATTTTCCCTCCAATATACATGCAATACATTCATTATTTTCTCAAACAACTTTAGATCTCTTATAGTTGATCCTCTTCCTTGCTACTTGGTGCACACATGTTCCAAATTAGATCATACATGAATAACTTATCGAATACACACTCCACTCCTTGATCTCCTTCTCCTTTTATATTCATTTATCATGCCAATACCACAGGAAAATCCCTTGGGTTTGTTGTTAGTAATTATTTGACGAGATAAAATATTTGTTGTCATCACCAAATTATGGGATATTACCATGGGAAAAACTTGTCGTTTTCTATTTTCCATGGGTAGGGTTGCCTACACAACTCTTGTTCATAAGTCTTGCGTATGTAAGCGGATTTTCTTTATAGGGGTTGCGTATAGTTTTCAAACTTTACATTTTTTAGGCATCTTGTGACTAAGCTATCCATACTTTTTCTTATCCTCTGCAATGTTTGTACCATCATTCATGTCATCTGTAACAATTCTATAATCATCAAGGACAACACATCATATTATAACCAGGTTGACATCAAGGACATATGTGACATGCAAGTTGCCATCAAGGACAACATATTAGCCATAGTGCCAGCAAAACCAATATATACAGACTATTGACCTATATTGGCACATCAAAAATCTATTGGGAAAGGTCTTATTCGAATGTAACCAAAGCATAGATGATTAGATCATCCATATGGGGGAATTTCACTTGCTTTATCAAATTGTGGATGAGTGCATGCAATGCATGGAGGTAGTCACCCTTCATAATAGGGATCAACCACCACCAAGTAAACCTAGGCATCCTACTCCAACGAGTTAGTCTCTTCATATTCTCATGGTAAGTTGAATCCTACATCATTTTTTTCAAATTATATGGAATCTAGTTTATGTGTCTCTTGTTTTCAATTACTCTCGTTTCCATGGCTTTTAGGCCAAAACTTTGTAATGCAAACACTTGTTATGTCTAGCACAACATGCTCCTTTTGGAAAACTCATGCTTGAGCCCCTGTTGTAGCCTCTAGTTTGGTTTCCAGATTAACATACCAAGCCTAATTAAGGTATCTACCCAAAGTATATACAATAAATATTTTCTTCATTAATATAATATATTTAGCTGTCAAAAACAAAAAGTATTTGCAAAATTTGAAATAAAATTATTTTTATTTTCTTATAATTTTTTTTTAATTTAAGAAAAAATAAAAGAAAAAAACATGAGCCATTTCAACATCGTTTTTCTTGAATAATCATGATGAGTCAATGCAGATTCATCAATAGCAACCAATGATGTCTATCCTCATACATATTTGACAACTAAGTTATGATAGTGTTTTCCATATTTAGAAAGAGGGAAAATGTTTAAATTGAAATCGAATAGTATCTGGTGTCATGTATGGGATTAAGGCTAGATGTTACTTGAAAACTCATAACTCCAATATTGTAACCTCAATGACTAATATGATATGTTGTCTTTCTCGAAAATACTATCTAAGTTGAAACTACTTTAAAAGCCTAAAGTAAGACCAAAAACATCCTCTAATCAACTAAAAGCTTATCTTCATCGGACCTAAGAAGATAGAATAACAACCCAAAACTTAAATGCATCTTGCAAGAGTGAAAACCATTCGTGGCTCCTTAAGATCCATCAAAGACCCTATGGAGCCTAAAAACATGAAAGGTGTTTATTTGATTCCATGTTCCTGTGGGACACCCTAAATTAGAGAAATTGGTTGTTCCATAAATCAGAGGATTGAAGAGCACGCGACTAACCTAAGAAATTGTAGGACTCACTCCTCTACTTTAGATGAACATGCTGATAAGACAAAGCACCACATATGTTTAGAGAATTCCCATGTCCTTGCCAAGATCGATCATTTCCTTCACCGTAAATCGAGGGAAGCTATTGAAATCGAGAAAAGGTCTAATACGCTAAATAGGGATGATGGATGGAAGATTAGCAGTTCTTAGATCTCATCCCTATGTTCCTTGCCAAGATCGATCATTTCCTTCACTGTAAATCGAGGGAAGCTATTGAAATCGAGAAAAGGTCTAATACGCTAACTAGGGATGATGGATGGAAGATTAGCAGTTCTTAGATCTCATCCCTATGTTCCTAGAGCTTTTCATTTTCCACTTGCTTTGAGTTTCCATTTTTGGTTCTGTTTGCATCTTTCTTTTGGTCTTTTCATATTTCTTATTTTAATTCTTTGATTGTCTTTTTGGTCTTTTCTTATTTCATATTTCATTATGATCTTTTATTTTATGTCATTTTGACTTTTATTCCTTTATTCTTGTTAATTATTTATTCATAATAACTTCTTCTTCTTTATATTTCCAATTAAAATTAAAATTTATCTTTCTATAAAATTGTATAATATATATTTTTTATTCTATATTCTTCTTCATATATATATAAATATAATTATAATTTGATATTTAAGTTTTTTGATAACATTATTTTCATAATTTCTTTTCTTTTGGATTTAATAAATTTATTAAATAAAATATAATAATTTCTTATTATACTTGTTAGATTGCTTATTAGTTTGCCTTTGACAAAAAATTTATGTCACTTACCCATGGTTAAACATTAAGAATTCAATTTTTATTATTTATTATTATTATTTAAATTCATTTATTTGTAATGTGATTGGTTGAGGTCTTATTATGGGTTGTTTAGTAACTTCCATTTCTATTAGTTACTAATTTTTTGTTTTTAGTTTCATTTCATTTTTATTAAACTTTCTGATTTTTTTTCCTTTTTCTATTATCCATTTTCTTGACTTTTAACATTACTTACTATTATATTAAAAACATATATATATATATATTAGTTAATCATATTTCTTAATTTTTGGCAATGGCTTCAACAATATAATATTTTATTAGTTGTTTCATTTTTATGATGAAATTTTTGTCTTTATTGCTTTTAGCTTAATTAAGTTTTATTTAAGCTATGCAAATACTAGCTACTATGTAGCTCTTGTTCTATTAGAAATGTTTATTTATATTTTATAATATCTTCAACTTTAATTTAAAGAAAAATCTAACTAGTTAGTTTATTCATTTACTATTTGACAAAAAAATAAAATAATTATAAAATAATTTCTTATTATATTAAAATTGTTTATATTTTATAATCTATGAAATGTTATTTTTAAAGAAATTTCTATTTAGATAGTTTTTTTATTTATTATTGGACCAAAAATAATAATAATTATAGTAATTTTGACTTGATATATTACCATTTGGAGTTTACTTGCATCTCTACTATAATTATGTAATTTGTTGATTTCACTATTCATCTTTTTCTTGATGATGAACCTCAGTAGGGGTTGGAAATGGGTCGATTGGAAATGGGTTGATGGTTGGAAATGGGTCGATCCTAAAAGGCTGAAGTGCTTTATCCGAAAGAGTTTTGCTTTAATCATGAATCACATAAGCCTCCATTAGATAATGATGAATGTGTCAAGAGATAACCAACAATCACTATCCTTACTATCAATTAACAATTAAATTATGGTCCCCGGATGCGGGTGTCGAAGCCAGACGTACAGGCATGCCACATGCAGTGCATGGGCTGCCCCGTGTAAACCCATAAGCTCCCCAATGAAGGTCGTCATATGGCCATTAAGCCACCCCAAGTGGAGAAGGCATTCAATGCAGAAGAGACGGGGTAGATGGAGGAGCAGGGCAGATTTATTGTGCACCTGCAACGAGAATTTAGGGGAGAATATTACAAGTTTCATGGCTCGATCAAGGCATTCTGGCCTGAGGAAAGTTGGCGGTCGTGGAAGCATAGCAAGCTCCGGCCAAGTTCGGGTTCATTCCCCTGCAGCCTGGAGAATTGTCCTTGCGGCCATTCTGGTTGCTGGGTGGGGAAGAGAGAGCAATTTGGTGCCTTGCAGCATCGAGTCTGGCAGCGGAATTGTTGGCCAACGAGCGAAGGAAGACAAGGGGAAAGCCGGGCATTTGAGAGTGAATTGGGAGGAAACTGTTGCGGCTACCAATTCCAGATTCAACATCGAAGACACAGAGGCAGCTTTAGACTTACAATGGCAAAACTTCGCGAACGGCAGCCATGTAGACGAGGTCCATCCAGAGGATCATCCTCAAGACCACCTGCAGCAAATGAGCACCATCATTGTTGCTGCTGCTACTGCCACCGGAGAGCTAGAGCAACCCCGCTTCCCATTCGACAATATGTGGAGGTTGGGGGATCTTGTGAAGGGAAGACGAAGCTCCCAGCTTTTGGTTCTGTGGTTTTCACCTTGCCGAGAACAGAGGATTATGAAGGCGTTAACGCCCATATCTCCATCATGTTCACAAAACTTCCAGATGAGGAGCATCTCCAGAACCCGCAGGAAAAACTACTGGAAGACATGGGCAGGGAGATCAGTCTTGGAAAGGAACAATCGTCCGTGGAAAAGAATGCTGCTGAAGCGCAACCAACGTCTGTTGTTGGAAGCTTGGAGGAGACGAGTCGGCAAGACCGCTTCCCTCCGGTGGGGCCACCTCCTCCAGATGTTGACGAAGACACTTGGCGGAAAATGTGGGAAGGGCGCGAGGAAGGCGACGGGTGGGCTTATGTCGTGGAGGATCCGAGCCTGGCTGAAGCGGCAGATGCACACTTCGCCTCCATCCAGCAATCTTCAGCTCGTTGAAGCCATGGCGGGTAACGTCTGGATTTTGTCTTTTGATCCTCTGGTTAATGCTTCCTCTGTTTCGGTCTTTTGGCATTCGCCTCCTGTCTCTTGGTCCTGCTTAACTCTGAGTTTGTGGTCATGTCTTTGGTTTTGCCTCATCACTGGTAATTTGAATTGCATAGCTGACATCTGTAACTCAGTCACGTTGACACCTGTCAGTTATACAAGTCAAAATATTTCTGCTGATAGCCCCTGCGTGGGCATTCATATGTCTAGTTCACTGTCATGAAATTTTAGCTCTTTGTCGCCCCTGTGTGGGTTTTTTTGTTTTCTTGGACATCTCAGTTTGGTTTTGGAAGAAGCTGCCCCTGCGAGGGAGCTATAAGGTTTACAGTCTGCAGGCCCAGGGCTATTCTTTTGGCTCTGGAAGGAATGACATGATGCTTGTAATCTTTTTGTACATATAATATATTACTTAGATAGCTTTTACAGAGAAAAAAAAAACAATTAAATTATGGTAAATTTTACAAAACCAAAAGAAATTTGCCATTTAAAAAAAAAATTAAAATATTCAAAATTAAAGCCATATCATATTTTTTTAATGACAGTTCTATGTTCTTGACTTTTTTCCAACAATATAATTTTGTTAAAATCACTATTTTTCATTATTTGAAATACATTTTTAAATATATAAACATATTCAAAACCTCAAACACTTTTAAAACTTAAACAATTTATAAAAACTTAACCACTCAAATCTGTCCTTCCAACTATTTTTTATAAAAAAACAAAAACACAAACTGTCAAACAAAAAACAAACTGTCAAATTATTTTAAAGAAAATAAAGTGACCATGAACTGTATTAGTTATAAGATAAAAACCCAGTTTAAAGAAAATAAAGTGATCATTAACTGTATTCAGTTTTTTTATTGGTAATTAAATAAATACACATTACAGTAACACGCGGAGAGTGGGAGCCAATTATAAAAGATAAAACCTATTTTTTAAAAAGCAGTCAACTTTAGTACAAATATGATGACAATATCCCACCTGTCAGTGCATCATTTTTTTCATTAAACATTAAATCATTTTTCCATAAGGTATAAACTAACGCTGAACAGGCTCAATCTAACTGATATTAAAAAAATAAAAAATAAAATTGAATATACATTCTGATGTATGCTATCCAATAGACTTAAAAAATATATTTAAATAGGGCCCACATAATTTCTTATGTAAATCATACATTACAGGACATAATGTGTTACGTAAATCAAAATAATTGGTAACGTTTCAACTCTTCCGAGCTCTTCGATCAATATTATTTTAATATTAAAATATTTTTACAAAATATTTGAATATTTCAAATATTCTAAACTCTTCAATCAATTTGTATTAAAATATTTGAATATGCCACTCCACCTCACTTATTGTGGGGCTCTCCACTCATGTAACCTGACATAACGTCTTACCTAAACCAAAATTTCAACTCGTGACACTCCAAAATTTGTATCAATATTATTCCAAAGTTTGTATTAATATTAGTGTATTGTTGTTAGAGTATTTATAAGTGAATACTTTCCACTAGAGATGTTAAATATTTGTGGAAGTGATCCCTATTAAATTTTGAGAAGATTTTTCTGTCTAAATCACATTAGAATGTTTTAGTATTAAAAAAAATTCTTCTAATTTTGAATTTTAAAAATTTATAAAATAAAATATATAAATTTTAATTTTTTAAATAGATATTTTTCTGAATAAAAAATAATATATAGTAAATTTGTTTTCCAGGTTAATCACATTTTGATTTTGAAATATATTGTTATTTTTGTGGGCAAGACAGGGTATTACACATTTGATCAATGTATTTACGTCACATTAAAATCAAGTTGATTAAGAATTAAACAATCATTTTTTAGGTTAACATTATATAGAAAAAAACCATTTTTATTTTTATTTTTTTTAATTCAATTTTTTTAGCACGTGATTGGTTAATCAAACTGAATTTTTATTGTGTTATGATTTTGTTTTGGCCACCATTAGCAGTGGTCCGTCAGTGCATAAATGTCCGCCAACATACATTTACAGTGGTCTGTCAGTGTATAAATAACCACCCGCGTAGTCTAACGAGGCCGAAGAGTTACTTGGGTAGTTATGGAAATTCTGGTTATATTTAAAAAAAAATTGGTTTTGAAATCCGAGTTATAGTTGTTAAACTTCAAAATTTTAGGTGTTTTTAGACATTTTTGATGGCGCTGAATCCATTTTCACCATCAAAAACTTGATTCAAATACTACCTCTACAAGATTTTTTGAATTTTTTTACCCAAATTCTAATCACTTTTAGTCATCTAACCAACTCCTCCACCTCCACTTCCACCTCCACCTTGATTAGACGACTCCACCACAATAACCACTTACCGAATGCAGGGAACATGATATTATGCATGTGACTGAGGTTTGAAACGAACCAGCACTGTCAAAATCATAACCATAAAATCGCGTTCGTGGTTCAGTGGATTTGAGGCACGGTACATTAATTTAGACCAAAATCAACAATTTTGGTCAACAGTGTTTTTTAATTGTTTTTCTAGAATTAAAAAATGATATTATAAATATAATCATATTTATTTATGGTTGAAAGTTACTTAAAAAATCAATGTAATGCAGTAAGCTTTTTGTAAAGCCTTTTCTAGAGGTAATTTAATGTCATTTTTTGGAACAGGATGATACTGATATTACCATTGTTTCATAAATTTTTTTTAAATATATTATACGTTGATATAGTGATATTATTTTGTTATTATTATTATTATTATTTAAGTATAAATAGACATTATTTATTGTATTATCATTTTTGTGTGGATACGTTTTTTTGTTGGCTGAATTATATTAATTTCAAAAATTGGGGTTTATACAGTAAGTTATAAAAAGTCAAGTTAGTCTCTTACTGGGGAGACTAGACTATATTAAAAAATATACTCTTTTTGAGGAGGATAGAGACACTTGAAAGATACAAGATTTACTAAACTCGAACTAAAACATTGGCTTAAGTGGCCTTGTATATAAACAACTATAAACAAAAGGTCAAAAGCCATACACATTCCACAACTATGTTGAGGGATCTGAATTCAAGACTGGAACTTGGATGGGTGCTTTTGAGTCCTCTAATGTTCTCCCTGACATTGGAGGAATGTCGAGATATCGTTCAGTATTCTCCATTATCTGATCTAGAACATTTTCAACACTTTTGGGATCCTCACCAAAGGGAGATAAACCAAAAAAATAATCAAATTCTTCACTCCCATAAACTTACCTTCCAAGTTGTTTCCTAGCTCTATCATTTCTCCTATGATGTTGATCTATTCTAGTTTCTCCTCTACTTGTATCATTGTGTTGTGCGTTATAAATTTCTTCAATGTAAGCTATGCTGCCTTATTAGATAATGAAAAGATTTTATTTTAGGTAAAGTTATATATATATATATATATATATATATATATATATATATAAAAGACTGTTTAAATTACATATCTATAATTATCACAAGTCTTGTCATAGTAATATATTGGGAGGTGCTTCGATTTTGAAATGTAATATTAGATAATGAATTTTTTTTTATTTTAGGTTTATAAATTGAGTAGGGAAGCTAAAAATTTAAAAAGTTATTTGGTAAAATATTGGTATAAAATCATTAGTTTTCATGTCAAGGATTTGAATTTTTTTTTAAGAATATTAAAAAAAAATTAAGAGTTAAGAAACCATTTTTATTAGTTGGATTATGAGTAAAGATACAAACCAGTCACTCTATTATGTTCACAAAAATAGAGACGTGCTACCATTACAACAAGAAGAAATATGCATGTTACATTTATTATTAAAAGAAAGCACATGGTTAGAAACATATTACTATTGCAAGTGAAGATAAGGATCAATATTGTGTCATGGTGAAATGGATTGAAAATGGGAGCTGAAAAAGAAAAATTGTCAAATGAATTATTATCCATTTGAGACCTAGTTCAAAGGAATAAAATAGAGAAGTGTGATGCAAGGGTTACGTAACCAAAAAAAAATCAAAGTACTCAACAAGAACAGTCTGACATACACAACAATATAAATTGAATAAAACATAAATGATTGACAAATTTAGTTTTTATTCAACTAATCTGAAGGCCTATATCGGACAATAAAAAAAAAGGAGGACTCAATTTGGATACAAGGATCTTTAAGCTTTCTTAAATCCCTAAGACCAAAATTTGAATCCTAGAAGAGCCAAACTATAACAATCATGGTTAATATTACCTCATTGTAAATAATTGTAATTATTCAAAAAGGTTGAGAAAAAGGGACACTGATTCCAGTTGCTTGGGGAGGGAAATTTCTTGAAGAATTTGTGATTTCAAATGTATCAACCATGGTTTAGTTGAGAATTTTAACGGGCTGAATATGCAATAAGTAATAAAAGGATAGGCCCAAGTGTCTCTTAGCTCTATCAGTAAGCAACAAAGTACAAAAATATTAAAAGGAGGAACAAGTTGCATTGTCCAAGGCATTTGACCTGCATGGAGACTCAAAAAAGATATATAGATAGTCCGTTGAGGGGGAACAAAAAAAATTTAGGAGGAAGGGAACTCCTTCATGCTTTCACAGTGGAAGAATACATAGTGGTGAGCACTAGAAGGAATTCCTCCAAGGGTTAGAAGTGTCGACGAGAGTAGCGATTAGAATCACGATGATCGAGCTCTAGAAAAATATGAACCATATGAGAAAATTTTGAGAGGTTTTCTAGGTGAAATATTATATAGAGTAGTGGTTTGCCTAAAGGTTGAATAACCCAATAGAAGCTTGTGGATTGATGAACCTAGTAGATTGGGAAGAGACACTTAGGTATTTGTGAGGGCTAATGAACCACCAGGAGTTGCCTTGGGGCTAAATCTTTGGTGCTTGACTCACTAATGAAGTACGTGGAGAGGTGATCTCTTACCCATCAATAGTTTATACACTAATGAACATTCCCTTGATGTGGACTCTCTTCTCCTAAAACTGAGCTGAGACTCTTTATGTTGTGGTATCCTAGCATGGACGTTAATCATGTCTGAAAAGTCTAGAAAGACTGAGTGGAAGCTTGTGTAGTTGGTGGATGGAGGTAGAGTCTCAATCTTAGTTTCCAGATGTCCTACAAGATAAGTATTCTCTTATGTCTTTGTGCATGTGATTATAATGAGTCTATGTTTATTGTGGTGAAATGATGTATGATAATGTTGAGGAGTATGTTTTCCAACATAAATGAGAAGTCCCAATGTATGGTGTAAATATTTCCTGTGGATATTTCTGGGCTTGAAATTAACCTAGGATTTCCTAAGCATGACGAGGTGGGAATATTTATTAATGATTAATTAATTGTATTGAAATATTGGAATCTCCAGCCACAATGTTTATGAATTGTTCAAGTTAAAAATTAGGAACATGATTTCGATTATAGAAGTGTTCCTTGAATGTTTTCTTATGAACGATTATTCTTGTATCCATCCTAAGCTTGCAAATTGGTCTAAATGGCATGTGTATGAAGGGACAGATCAGTATTTGTTAGACACATGAATACTTGGGTTAAAAAACCTTGGTTACCAGTCTGATATTTACCCATAAGATCAAGAGGGATAACATATATGTGTGTGAGTCTTTTATAGGTCGCAGGCTAAATTAGGTTGAGTACCTACATAAATCTCAATGGGGATAGCCTGAAAGGGCCTTCATTTAACCTTGTATATCTATAGACTATGTGTCAGAGGCCTAGGGAAAGGCCCTTATACATGAATTAACAATTACTAAGTGCAAGGATGAAATCCTTAAGTTCAAAGCGCATGACATTGAAAGGAAATGGCTTATAAACTCTTTGAACTCGTGACCAGGCGTGGTGATCAAGAGCTTAAACAGGAGGTGGACTTTGACCATAAATGAGTAACCACTCATGGCCATTAAATAACCCTGGAAATTTCTCCCCGAAGGTTTCAAGGGGAGCCCCAAGGGAAACTCCTGGGATTTTATTCCTGGGGTGACTTGGAACAGTGTGGTTGGTCGAATGCCCTTAGCCCAAAGAAATGAATGGAAAAACCCGAATTCCCTCGTAACATGAAAAACATGCATACAAGGGGTTGGAAATTATGGTGGGACCTAGGATAATGGGGTACGTGGCATGGTGGAGTGAGTGACATGGTGCCCTTGTGGTGTGCCACATGGCACCTTGTCTTAGAAGTTTCTTGGGTCCAAGAGGGCCTAACTCATGTGACATGTGGCACTCTTGTATGAGGCCACATGGATGGTACATCGTCATTTGACATCACTGTTATAGGACATTCTTTCTCATCTGGTCAATCAACCTCATAATGGGATCATTCACATCTTATTACCCCATTACATCATCATTGCACAAGCCCTATGCATGACTCTCTCATTCCCCACATTTTCTGCCCTAAACTGCATCATATGAGCCAGTTTTAGGACCAACACACCATGGCCTCTTCCTAGACAGTGTTCACCTACATGTTGCTCCATTATGGCCTACGTTGATCACCTACAAGTTGCTTTCCTTACACATGCATTGGTTCTAGAAATTGGGGAAAAAGAGAGAGAATCTTGAAGCCTCCATTTTGAGAAGCTTCCAAGATGTATTATAACCATTTACCTCATATAAAACATTTGAATATAATCTTATCCTACCATGGATTTTTCATCCCTTATCCTTAGATATCATCCTCCCATCAAGAGTGGATCTCAATCCCAAGATTGGTAAAAGGATAAGAACTCCCAACTTACCCCACTTCTCTATATATTTACAGCCTTCCATATGCAAGAGGTTGGATTTTGGAGAGTGATTCTACCCTTATGTTTTTGTTGTGAGAGTGATTCCTACATGCATTTAGAGTGATTGGAGGTACACTTTGTGACAAATAGAGGAAAAGTAAACAACATGGAGGAGCTCTTCTACAAGATTGACACCTATTTATGGTTGTAACTCACTCCATTTATATCAATACAAAGAGTTTCTTTGTTTTCCTATATATGACGTTGTTATTTCATATATTGCAATACCATGTCAATCTGTTGAATAAAGTAGATAAATGATACGACATATATCTCATGGTTTATTTTCTTGTGTTGTCTTGTTGTGTAGGTTCTAATTTTGGCAGCTAGTTCTAGGATTGGAGCATTCAATCCAAAGAAGGAGTGAAACATATGATAGATTCCAATTAGGTTTCTTCCCCTCATATACTTACTCTAAGGAAAACGTTGGGTCCTTCGCCATTTTGTTGTTCTAAGTTAGCCACCAAACCTAAAGGAGATATTTATGTCTGCAGTCATAAGTCCTGCATAACAAATTGGTGACTCCACTGGGGAGCGGTCTATTGCCTTGGTGGATTCTTTGTCCATTGTGTTTGATTTACCGCTATCATAAACCTTTGTTGCTTTAACCATCCAAGAACATACATAGGAAGTGATTTCATTGAGTCTTGTTTGAAATTTTTGTGTCGAAATCCTCTTTCCTAGGACCAATGCACCCTATGGTCTATTGATAGAGCATTGCACCTGACCTGGGTCTTCTTTGTGCCTACATTGCACCCCACATGGGCCCTCTCTGTGCCTGCGTTGAAAAGCACTAGTGCCTCTTCTGCACCTATGTTGATCTCTTTTTTTGCATAAAATTTGCCTTGTTTTCTCAGTGTTAACTTGGTTAGCCTAATTCCAGCTGAGCTTCCCTAAATCTTGAGTGTCTTGTGGTCTCTTTTAAGCCTCCATTTTTTTTTCATTTGTGTTTGAATTCCTTTGTTAAGGATTGGTTTCGATTTTTCTTTGCTCTTATCATTAGGTCTCTTACAACTAATTCTGTTTGGTCATTGGTCGCTTGCATGAATTGTTGTTTTAGGCCTCATTCTAAACAGTGCATTTGAATCAATGATTAAACATTTATAACTTAGTTTTCATCTGAAAATTAAGTGGAATACAAAATAAATATCTTATGCATCATCCGTTGCATATAGGGCTTTTATTTTGATTGGAAAAGTGAAGTTATGGATATCGATTATTGCATCACTTGTTTGTTGTATTGTTGATTGATTTCTTCTTCCCGTACTTAGTTAGGCCTTTCATTATTAAAAGGAAAATGAAAAGATTTTTTTGTCATATTAGTTGCATCGTAGATGTGTTCAAGTGACATTGATTTTTTAGCCTTGAGATTGAAACATAATTCAAGCTCAACTTTAAAATTTATTGAATCAACCTAAGGAGAATTTGTAACATTAACGCAAACACATAGAGGTCTAGGCTAGAGATGTGTTATGGCGTCATTAAATGTAGGATTTTTCGTTGTTTTCCAGTGTTGCATCCTGGGGGTGAAATCTCGTTCCACATACGTGAGTGTATAGGATTGTTCTCCACGTACCTTTGGGTATACTGGTGACGCTTCAAGCACGTAAATTATATGGGAATGCTCTCATCGAACGGTTACACATTAGAAAACACTACAATGGACTATACTCCCACGTACTGTTGAGTATATTTTGGGAGTCCCCTATATGTTTCTATCCATCCATAGGTAATTGATTCATCCACCTTGTATACCGTGATACACCAAACATAACATTCAGGGAGATTGCTTGCAAGAATGTCAAGTCCTTAGTTCGCCAAGGTGTATACTGCAGTGCGGTTCTTTGGTAAACATTTATGCCTAGTCACCCCTTTGTTTTTATTGTATCATTAACTTCTAAAATCAATTTATTTTATGTGGAATAACATCCTCACTGTGGAAGAACTCCTTAGTGGATCTTAGGTTGAGACTAATGGCAATAGTTCCAGAGTTTACCAATCAAGGGAACCACTCTAATGATAATCATGGTCCTTTTCATTCTTTTGGAAATATTGATGCTCCTTATATGGCAACGTTGTCCCTTCCCAGATTTACCATTGGTTTTCTAGTTTGGTTAGTTTCTACCCCTATGGTTCTGAATGTCCAAACTGCTTCTCAACTGATTTCTCCTTCACCTAAACAACATCAACCTCATGATGATCCTAAAGTTGACCCTTTTCCTTCTTCACCTATTGTTTCTTCATCCTTTTGTTCCTCTTCGCCTAGTGAAAGTCTAGGTTCTAGTAACCAGGAAGCTAAGAATAAGAAGAAAATGATGAAGAGGAAGAAGCAAAATAAGCAAGGGGCAACCAAGAAACCATTGCTACGGATGCAACTAGTATGGAAAAGTCTTCCAATCAGCCTCGTAAAGTTAAATCCCCTTGCGTGTTATGTAAAGGTGATCACATTTTTAGATATTTTCCTGGTATTCCCAAGGTATTAGAAGTTTGGTCCATAAGCTCACATCAACCTTTGTCATTAGCTTCTTGAGATCATGTTGGTGACAAACCCTCAACTAGCGATAGGAAGGTCCATCAGAAAAGGTAAAGTAAAATTTCCCTATAATTTATGTGAAGAGAATAATCATATTCACCTTTGTCCTTATATGGATGAAGCCTCAAAGGTTTTGGAAAAACTTACAGTTTCTCAGCCACAACTTCCAGCTGGTTACCAAAAGCTTTCTCCCAATCCTCCACTAGTTGATGAAGTGATTGATCAAAATCCATATGCAGTCAATCTCGCTCCCTCTAGACGTGAATCCCATGAGTCCGTTCCTGACCAACCTTTGGTTGAGAAAATGGTTGACTCAGTTCCACATTTATTTGATCGTACCTTTCCCATAGAGATTGAACTTCATACAAATCGGGTTCTTCTCATTTCTTCATATTCCAATGAATTGGGAGGAAATCCTCTCGTTCCAACGACACAGGAGGACAATCCTGTCATTCCATCGACACAGGGGGGAAACCCTCCAATTCTTATGGCACAAGGGGGTAGTTATCCCATTCCTACGCCCCCCCTTCCAAGTAGTATGGTCACTTCCTTTGATTGGAGTCGGCTGACAAGATATCATCTTCCTCCTTACATTCCATTCCATATCATGGTATAGTCATAGAATGTGGTTGTACCTAGCACAATTATAAATGAAGGCACATCTGTTAGTATTATGTCCTCAACTTCTTGGCAAGATTTAGGTTCTCCACAGCTTGTGCTCTTTACCTAGAATTTGTTGGCTTTTAATAGAGGAACCAATCAACAATTAGGGATCCTTCCTAAGTTTCCTATTACTTTGGGAGGAAAGATTGTCTATATCGATATGATGGTATTCCAAGGCCCTTTGGATTTTAATTTACTCATTGGGTGTGACTATGTTTATGTCATGGGAGCTATTTTCTCTTCACTCTTTCGTGTGATGTGTTTCCCACATGAAGGAAGAATCATGACTATTGACCAAATTTCATTCATTGGTCCTAATTTGGCTCCCAATCAACCAACTTCCCTAAATGTTCCTTATATGCAGGTGGTATCTTCCCTACCACAGGTTAATTATGTGGCCACCTATTCCATTCCTGCATCTACCGATGATCTAGCAGGTGATGTAGTGCGTCATGTACAAGGGGCATTGGAGTCTAATCTTTCCATTAGATCCCTTGATATGTATCCCTTCTACAGCATTGTTCTCCCATCTGATGAGAACCTCTTGGAAGCCATGGTCTCTCAGAGTCCATGATCAAGACTCGAGGCATAGTTCCTTTTCTTGTGTCAATCTCAATAAAAAATGAAATAACGTCCTCAGATCAGAGTTCCTTTTCTTGTGTCAAACTCCTTAAAAAATGAAACAAGGTCCTTTGATCAAATCTCATTTTCTTGTGTCAAGCTCATTAAAAAATTAAAGAAGGTGTGTGGTGAAGTAAAATTATAAGTGTGGACACAAACAAATTCCTCTAGCCCGATAATGGGTCTAGCCACAATAGTTACATTCTATGGAAGATTTCCTTAGGTTATAATCAATCAAGAGGTACTACCTCTTCGTCCGCTTATCCTGCTTGATGACGTCCTCACTTGTTCGCTCCAACTATCTCTCGCTTCCTTCTTCAAGCACCTGAAACAAGTAAACAACAACAGACAACAAAAATGATAATAGACAAATTGCAATTCAACCTACTTAACAAGTCAAGAAAATTTAAGCCATGAATATGTAATATTACAAAACATGTAGGAAATAAATAAATAGTTGCATATATTAATATCAAAGAGGGATTGCAACCATTTGTCTTGGACTTGCAGTCTTCCTCTGACAAGACAAGGTTCCCACACATTTCTGCTAGCATTCCATGATGGCCTCAATCAACAATAGTTTTAAGGCTCTTCCATTTAGGCTTCACTCCAAACCAAATCACACTTCTCCCTCACACAACTAGATAGCTACAACTAGTAATAGCTTGCTTGTCTACTCCAAACCAAAATAGCATAACCACATTAACATCAATACTCTAACTAGCTTTTGCTTGGGAAGAAGGGAGGTTTATATAGGAAAAATGGATGGGAGGTGGATCCTCTTCTCATGGGAGAATGGCTTATCCCTTGAGGTGGTTCCATCATTGTAGGGGAAAGGTGCCCAAACTGTCATCCTTGACCCCATCCGGCCAAACCATTTACCAAAATTCTGGTATGAAGCTTCTAGAGTTGGAAGCTTTGGCTCTAATTTAAAAAACTTTCCATAACAGGACTGAAGCGACTAGAACACAACTTAGTAGCTTCGGTTAGCGTGAGGAGTAGTGCTAATCTCTGCACATCAGTGCGGGGGAGACAAAGGCCATTAGTGCCGATCTTGTAAACTGGGCAAAACAGAAGTTTCAAGGGAAATGGTGCAAAAGGGAATTTATCTGCTCATGAAGAGGGACATAATGGGAGTTTCTTCATGAAGGAAAAGAATACGGGGTTCACTGTAGAGGTCCTCTAGGATCAAGAAAATGGAAGTACAGGGACAGAGACAAAATGTTGTGTAATAGATGCCCCCTAAAGCATGAAGGCCGAGTTGGAGTGAAGGATGAAATGATTTATAAATTAGTGCAGGGAACCGATCTACCATCGAAAAACCTGCAAGCAAGTATAAATACATATACATAAACTGAGATCTCTGTCAAATGATACATGAATCGTGGAATGGGCGTATCCATCCAGAGAATGATCATGTAAATGGATCCAGGTATGGGCGTAGCCATCCATCAAGGAGGATCATAACAAAACCAAGGTATGGTCGCAGCCATCCAATAATGAGAAGGATCACATATGATGACTCATGGTCTGGTCGCAACCAGTCATCTTAGAGAGACATGCATATCATCATAACCATGTCACATCACTTCACAACCTGGACTTTTGTGATCTATGTCCAGGGTCTTGCGCTCCAACATGACCCGATCAAAGTACTGATTTTAGCATGTGAATAGATGTGTTAACGTTGAACATGCTTGAAAGTTGCTTGATTACCAGTCATTGATGTAAACTGTTAACAAGCGCAAGAGAAACCACCAATAATGACAATGGTCCTCAAGGTACTATCAACACAATTCACAGAATGTGAATACAGGAATTGAAGTCAAACTTCTGCAAAATAACTCGATCAAAAGCCAATAATGTAAACTTGTCGTTGAGTGCGAAGAACTTGCCATTAGGGCATGCAAGCTCTAAGGTATCGGAAAGGAGTCTCTCGGTCAACTTCTCAGATAATGAGTTGAAGTCAGCGGAAAGCGACCGTGTCGAAGGAAGGCCATAATGAATCCCACATCATCTAAGTGAGATGAGAGGATGCAAAATTAGTTTGGATGATACAGAGAATTAGAGGTAAGTGTAACTGCAGAAGGACAACTCTTGAACATATCAGCGACACAACTGGAAGTTTGGTAGCTTTTGGATCCATGGGATCGGTGGTCATGATGATGTGGCAGAGATCAAATGGAAGGAAAAAATGAACGGCCCAAACCCAGGAAGGTCAACGATACAAAGGAGGATGTCCCAACTCGACATGAAGCAAAGAGTGTCATGTTCAAGAGTGAGCTGCCGACACAACTGATAGATTTCCAAATTTCCCCCCACCATTTCTGGCAAGTACCCCAATTATTTTTTAATCGCAAGCTTGAAGGGGATAGCATATGCTTGCATTGTAAGTTCATCCTTCAAACAAATCTGACCTAGTAAGTTTAACGATCCCTAGGAAGGAGAATCTCATGTTGGTCACGGTGACAAATCCGATGTCATTTAAAAGTTTAACGAGTCCGACAAAGGTGTAACTCGGTATATTTTTCACATTTAGAGAGTTTGAAAAAGACTTGTAAAATAAAACTCCACATGGTCCCTTTTCGTACATTTGTGTCCCTCAAACCCGAAAAGGTAGAAAACAATACTTGAGAGAACCGCTTGACCATTTCAGTCAAGGAGTACATTTTTCGTAAATAGCGCCTCCCAGCCTGAAAAATGGGTAAACTTGTATTCGGAGCATGACGTTTCGCATCCGTTAATGAGTTCGAAATGACAAGGGATCGACCATCTTTTCGCTTTTAAAGGGTCGGAAAAGAGCTGAAAGTGGACCCCCCATTTTTATTCTCTTTAACAAGTCAAAAAGGGAAAAAATACTCGGAAATATTTTCATATGAGTTTAACGAGTCGAGAAAAGAGCTAAAATGTGACTCATCATCATCATCGAACATCCATCACCTGTCGCTGCACAAGTAAGGTAAAGTGTATTATCAAGTCCTTGAGGCAAAATAGGTCAAAATATTTACAAAACCTGATATTTTCATGAAAAAATGAATAAAAGGGGAAAAGTAAATATATTTTTACCATTTACCATTTTACCTTTGTTGTGAAGACTTTTTACTCACTTTTGCCCTAATTGTTCTGGAGCAGATTGCAGGAGATCCAGGAGGTCAATCGATGAGCTACTAGTTCTAGGTAACAGCTGAAGCCCTAAGCTCCATTCGCATGCTCTTTATTTCTTCTTTTAGCCACTTTTTTATATTTTAAGGAGTTTTTCTAAAATATTTTTCGCCCTCAGTCGACGCGATGTCCGGGCACGAATCGTGCCAGCCGAGGGTGATTAACAAAATCATCTGCACCGATCAGTGCAACTATTTTTAAAATAGGCGCACTGATGCTGTGGATATGGAAAAAACCTATTTTCTAAAAAAATTGATTGTTTAAACTTGAATTTTATGTGCCGAGGATGATTATTGACTCAAATTAATGTCTTTTGTAGGAGAGAATCACTGAAAATGATCGATTGGAAAGAAAGGGAACATGAAGATGTTGACACCCAGGCAATGAATGACCCAAATTGCCTGGAGGCTTTGAGGGCTTGCAAGCTCCTCAAATTCTTTCTTACGCCAGGGATGCGGGCCCAGCCTGAGTTGCTTTGATACCTGATTAGTCTTTGGGACATTAATCGGGAGATTTTTGTCATTGGCAACTAGGAGCTAGAGTTGGAAACTTCAAATATATACTTCATCACTAGACTGTCCTACAAAGGGGAGCCAGTGAACTAATATGGGTCGTGTCTGATTGGGGCAAGCATATCTTCCTTGCTTGCCGAACACTGTCTTGAGGCCCTGAAATCCAAAAGTGGGAAGATAGAGATTTCTAGTGTGCGGGATCTAACACAGAGGGTGCTTCTGTTAACTATCGAAAAGCCAATTTATTTTCTTATTTTTATTTTTTTAATTCAATTTTTTTAAAATGTGATTGGTTAATCAAACTGGATTCTTATTGAGTAATGATCTTTTTTGGCCACCATTGCACATTAGCAGTGGTCCGTCAGCGCATATATGTCCACCAACATACATTTGCAGTGGTCTGTCAATTCATAAATGAACACTTACCGAATGCAGGCACCTTGAGGAACGAGACAGAAAAATGCATAATATTATGCATGCCACTGAGCTTTGAAACGAACCAACACTGTCAAAATCATAACCATAAAATCCTGGGTTGGACGTTCGTGGTTCAATGTATTTGAGGCACTATACATTAATTTGGACCAAAATCAACAATTTTGGTCAACATTGTTTTTTAATTGTTTTTCTAAAATTAAAAAATGATATTATAAATATAATCATATTTATTTATTGTTGAAAGTTATTTAAAAAGAAAATCAATGTAATGTAGTAAGCTTTTTGTAAGGCCTTTTCCAGAGGTAATTTAATGTTAGTTTCTGGAATAGGATGATACTGATATTACCATTGTTTCATAATTTTTTTAATATATTATATTACCATTGTTTCATAATTCTTTTTTAATATATTATATGTTGATGTAGTGATACTATTTTGTTTTTCATTTTTAAAATTATTATTATTATTATTTAAGAATAAATAGACATCATTTATTGTATTATCATTTTTGTGTGTATATGTTTTTTTGTTGGGTGAATTATATTAATTTCAAAAATTGGGATTTACAGAGTAAGATATAAAAAGTCAAGTTAGTCTCAAACTCGGGAGCTAGACCATATCCAAAAATATACTCATTTTAAGGAGGATAGAGACAGTTGAAAGATATAAGATTTACTAAACTAGAACTAAAACATTGGCCCAAGTGGCCTTGTATATAAACAACTATAAACAAAAGTTCAAAAGCCATACACATTCCACAACTATGTTGAGGGATCTGAATTCAAGACTGGAACTTGGATTGGTGCTTTTGAGTCCTCTAATGTTCTTCCTGACATTAGAGGAATGTCAAGATATCGTTCAGTATTCTCCATTCTCTGATCTAGAACATTTTCAACACTTTTTGGATCCTCACCAATGGGAGACAAACCAAAAAAATAATCAAACTCTTCACTCCCATAAACTTACCTTCCAAGTTGTTTCCTAGCACTATCATTTCTCCTAGGATGTTGATCTATTCTAGTTTCTCCTCTACTTGTATCATTGTGTTGTGCGTTATAAATTTCTTCAATGTAAATGTACCATGTATTAATATTGAACTAGATTTTTATTCCATTAATGGGATTAGACCTCATATTGTGGGTCTTAGCTGCATTACGTGTCAAAATTCAATAATTAAACTAAGTGACAAGGAATGCTAGCTATGCGGCCTTGTTAGATAATTAAAGGTTTTTATTTTAGGTAAAATTATATATATATATATAACTGTTTAAGATTATATATTGATAATTATCACAAGTCTTGTCATAGAGAGGTGTTTTGATTTCGAAATGTAATATAAGATAATGATTTTTTTTTTTAATTTTATAAATTGATTTGTGAAGTTAAAAATTTAAAAAGTTATTTGGTAAAATATTGGTATAAAATCACTTGTTTTCATGTCAAGGATTTGGCCTTTTTTAAGAATATTAAAAAAAGTTAAGAGTTAAGAAACCATTCTTATTAGTTGGATTAAGAGTAAAGATACAAACCGATCACTCTATTATGTTCACAAAAATAGAGACTTGCTAATATTGCAACAAGAAGAAATGTGCCTATTACATTTATTATTAAAATAAAACACATGGTTAGAAACATATTACTATTGCAAGTGAAGATAAGGATCAATATTGTGTCATGGTGAAATGGATTGAAAATAGGCGCTGAAAAAGAAAATTTGTCAAATGAATTATTATCGATTTGAGACGTAGCTCAAAAGAATACAATAGAGAATTATGATGCAATGGTTATGTAACCAAAACAAATCAAAGTACTCAACAATAACAATCTAACATACACAACAATATAAATTATTGACAAGTTTATTTTTTATTCAACTAATCTGAAGGCATGTATTGGACAATAAAAAAAATTGAGGAATCAATTTAGATACAAGGATATTTGAGTTTTCTTAAATCCCTAAGATCAAAATTTGAATATTGTAAGAGCCAAATTGTAACAGTTGCTCATTAATATTCCCTCATTGTAAATAATTGTAATTATTCAAAAAGGCTAAAAAAAAGGGACATTGATTCCAGTTGCTTGGGGAGGAAGATTTCTTGAAGAATTTGTGATTTTAAATGTATCAGCCATGGTTTAACTGAGAATTTTAATGGGTTGAATATGCAATAAGTAATAAAAGGATAGACCCATGTGTCTCTTAGCTCTAGCAGTAAGCAACAAAGGACAAAAATATTAGAAGGAGGAACGGGTTGCATTGTCCAAGGTATTTGGCTTGCGTGGAGACTCAAAAAAGATAGATATATAGTCTGTTGAAGGGGAACGAAAAAAAGTTAGGAGGAAGGGAACTCATTCACGCTTACACAGTGGAAGAACACATAGTGGTGAGCACTATAAGGAATTCCTCCAAGGGTCAGAGGTGTCGACGAGAGTAGCGATTAGAATCACGATGATTGAGCTCTAGAAAAAGATGAACCATATGAGAAAATCTTGAGAAGATTTCTAGGTGAAATGTTATACAAAATAGTGGTTTCCTAAAGTTTTAATAACCAAATGGAAGCTTGTGGATGGATGAACCTGCTAGATTGGAAAGAGACACTTAGGTATTTGTGAGGGCTAATGAACCACCAGGAGTTGCCTTGGGGCTAAAGATCTGTTGCTTGACTCACTAATGAAGTACCTGGAGAGGTGATCTCTTACCCATCAATAGTTTATCCACTGATGAAAGTTCCCTTGATGTGGACTCTCTTCTCCTAAAACCGAGTTGAGACTCTTTGTGTTGTGGTATCCTAGCATGGATGCTAATCATGTCTGAAAAGTCTAGAAAGACTGAGTGGAAGCTTTTGTAGTTGGTGGAGGTAGAGTCTCAATCTTAGTTGTCAGATGTCTTACAAGATAAGTATTCTCTTATGTATTTGTACATGTGATTATCATGAGTCTATGTTTATTGTGGTGAAATGATATCATGATAATGTTAAGGAGTATTGTTTCCTACATAAATGAGGAGTCTCAAATGTATGGTGTAAATATTTTAGGGAATGGTTCATTTCCAGTGGATATTTGTGGGCTTGAAATTAACCTGGGATTTCCTAAGCATGAAGAAATGGGAATACTTATTAATGATTAATTAATTGTATTGAAATATTTGAATATCTGGCCACAATGTTGATGAATTTTTCAAGTTAAAAATTAGGAGCATGATTTCGATTATAGAAGTGCTCCTTGAATGTTTTCATATGAACGATTATTCTTGTATCTATTCTAAGCCTGCAAATTGATCTAAATGGCATGTGTATGAAGGAATAGATCAGTATTTGTTAGACACATGAATACCTGTGTTAAAAAGCCTTGGTTATCAGTCTGATATTCACCCATAAGATCAAGAGGGATAACATTTATGTGTGTGTGTGTGTGTGGGTATTTTGTAGGTCACATGCTAAATTAGGTTGAGCACTTACATAAATATCATTGGGAATAGCCCAAAAGGACCTTCATTTAACCTTGTATATCTATAGGCTACACGTCAGATGCCTAGGAAAAGGCCCTTATACATGTATTAACAATTACTAAGTGCAAGGATGAAATCCTTAAGTTCATAGTGCATGAAATTGAAAGGAAATGGATTATAACCTCTTTGAACTTGTGATCCGGTGCGGTGATCAAGCACTTAAACAGGAGGTGGACTCGGACCATCAATGGGTAACCACTCATGGTCATTAGATAACCCTGGAACTTTCTCCCCGAAGGTTTGAAGGGGAGCCCCAATGGAAACTCCTAGGATTTTATTCCTGGGGTGACTTGGCACAGTGTGGTTGGTTGAACACCCTTATCCCAAATGAATGGAAAACCACGAATTTCCTCATAACATGAAAAACATGCATACAAGGGGTTGGAAATTACGGCGGGACCTAGGATAATGGGGTGCGTAGCATGGTGGAGAGAGTGATGTAGTGCCCTTGTGGTGTGCCACATGGCACCTTGGCTTAGCATTTTCTTGGGTCCAAGAGGGCCTAACTCACGTGACACATGGCACTCTCTTATGAGGCCACATGGATGGTACATCGTCATTTGGCATCACTGTTATAGGCTATTTTGTCTCATCTGATCAATCAGCCTCATAATGGGATCATTCACATCTTATTCCCCCATTACATTATCATTGCACAAAGCCCTATGCATGACTCTCTCATTCCCCAGAATTTCTACCCTAAACTATATCATATGAGCTAGTTTTAGGACCAATGCACCATGGCCTCTTGCTATACAATGTTCACCTACATGTTGCCCCATTATGGTCTGTGTTGATCACCTACAAGTTTCTCTCCTTACAACTGCATTGGTTCTAGAAATTTGGGAAAAAGAGAGAGAATCTTGAAGCCTCCATTTCTAGAAGCTTCCAGGATCTATTATAACCATTTACCTCAGATAAAACATTTGAATCTTATCTTATCCTACCGTGGAGTTTTCATCCCTTATCCTTAGATCTCATCCTCCCATCAAGAGTGGATCTCAATCCCAAGATTGGTAAAAGGATAAGACCTCCAAAATTACCCCACTTCTCTATATATTTACAACCTTCCATATGCAAGAGGTCGGATTTTGGAGAGTGATTCTACCCTAATGTTGTTATTGTGAGAGTGATACTTACATGCATTTAGGGTGATTGGAGGTACACTTTGTGACAAAGAAAGGAAAAGTCAACAACATGGAGGAGCTCTTCTACAAGATTGACACCTATTTATGGTTGTAACTCACTCCATTTATATCAATACAAAGAGTTTTTTTTTTTTCCCTATATATGATGTCATTATTTCATATATTTCAATACCATGTCAATATGTTGAATAAAGTAGATAGACGATGCTACATATCTCATAGTTTATTTTCTTGTGTTGTCTTATTGTGCAGGTTCTTATTTTGGCAACTAGATCTAGGATTGGAGCATTCATGCCAAAGAAGGAGTGAAACATACGATAGATTCCAATTAGGTTTCTTCCCCTCATCTACTTACTTTAAGGAAAACATTGGGTCTTTTGTCATTTTGTTGTTCTACGTTAACCATCAAAACTAGGGGAGATATTTATGTCAGCAGTCATAAATCCTGCATAATAAATTGGCGACTCCGCTGGGGAGCAGTTTATTCCCTTGGTGGTTTCTTTGTCCACTATGTTTGACTTGCCACTATCATAGACCTTTGTTTCTTTAACCAACCAAGAACATACCTAGGGAAGTGATTGCATTGATTCTTGTTTGCAATTTTTGTGTCAGAATCCTCTTTCCCAGGACCAACGCACCCTTTAGTCTACTGATAGAGCGTTGCACCCCACCTGGGCCTTCTTTGTGCCTATGTTGCACCCCACCTGGGCCCTCTCTGTGCCTGTGTTGAAAAGCACTAGTGCCTCTTCTGCACCTACATTGATCTCTTTTTTTGCACAAAATTTTCCTTGTTTTCTTAGTGTTAACTTGGTCATCCTACTTCCAGCTGACCTTCCCTGAATCTTGAGTGCCTTGTGGTCTCTTTGAAGCCTCCATTTTTTTTTCATTTGTGTTTGAATTCCTTTGTTAAGGATTGGTTTCAATTTTTCTTTGCTCTTATCTTTAGGTCCCTTGCAAACTAATTTTGTTTTGTCATTGGTCGCTTGGAAGAATTGTTTTTTAGTCCTCATTCTAAACAATTCATTTGAATCAATGATTAAACATTATATCTTAGTTTTCATTTGAAAATTAAGTGGAATCGAAAAGAAATATCTTATGCATCATCCATTGCATATAGGGCTTTGATTTTGATTGGAAAAGTGAAGTTATAGAGATCGATTATTACATCACTTGTTTGTTGCATTGTTGATTGATTTCTTCTTCCCCTAATTAGTTAGGACTTTCATTATTAAAAGGAAAATGAAAAAAAATCATTTTTATTTTTATTTTTTTAATTCAATTTTTTTAGAACATGATTGGTTAATCAAACTGAATTTTTATTGTGTTATGATTTTTTTTGGCCACCATTAGCAGTGGTCCATCAATGCATAAATGTCTGCCAACATGCATTTACAGTGGTCCGTCAGTGCATAAATAACCACCGCGTAGTCTAACGAGGTCGAGGAGTTTCCTGGGGAGTTATGGAAATTCTGGTTATATTTAGAGAAAATTTGGCAAGTATTTTTTTAAATCCGAGTTATAGTTGTTAAACTTCAAAATTTTAGGTGTCTTAGACATTTTTGATGGTGCTGAATCCATTTTCACCATCAAAAACACGATTCAAATACTGTCTCTACAAGATTTTTTGAATTTTTTTACCCGGATTCTGACCACTTTTAGTCATCCAGCCAATTCCTCCACCTGGTTAGACGACTCCACCACAATAACCACTTACCGAATGCAGGCAACATGAGGAACGAGACAGAAAAAAATGCATAATATTATGCATGTGACTGAGCTTTGAAACGAACCAGCACTGTCAAAATCATAACCATAAAATCGCGTTCGTGGTTCAGTGGATTTGAGGCACGGTACATTAATTTAGACCAAAATCAATAATTTTGGTCAAGTGTTTTTTAATTGTTTTTCTAAAATTAAAAAATGATATTATAAATATAATCATATTTATTTATGGTTGAAAGTTATTTAAAAAAAATCAATGTAATGTAGTAAGCTTTTTGTAAAGCCTTTTCCAGAGGTAATTTAATGTTATTTTTTGGAACAGGATGATACTGATATTACCATTGTTTTATAAATTTTTTTAAATATATTATACATTGATGTAGTGATATTATTTTGTTTTGTTTTTTTTAATTATTATTATTATTTAAGAATAAATAGACATCATTTATTGTATTATCATTTTTGTGTGTATACGTTTTTTTGTTGGGTGAATTATATTAATTTCAAAAGTTGGGGTTTATAGAGTAAGTTATAAAAAGTCAAGTTAGTCTCTTACTGGGGAGACTAGACCATATCCAAAAATATACTCTTTTTGAGGAGGATAGAGACAATTGAAAGATACAAGATTTACTAAACTAGAACTAAAACATTGGCTTAAGTGGCCTTGTATATAAACAACTATAAACAAAAGGTCAAAAACCATACACATTCCACAACTATCTTGAGGGATATGAATTCAAGGCTGGAACTTGGATGGGTGCTTTTGAGTCCTCTAATGTTCTACCTGACATTGGAGGAATGTTGAGATATCGTTCAGTATTCTCCATTCTCTGTTCTAGAACGTTTTCAACACTTTTGGGATCCTCACCAATGGGAGATAAACCAAAAAAATAATCAAACTCTTCACTCCCATAAACTTACCTTCCAAGTTGTTTCCTAGCTCTATCATTTTTCCTAGGATGTTGATCTATTCTAGTTTCTCCTCTACTTGTATCATTGTGTTGTGCGTTATAAATTTCTTCAATGTAAGCTATGCTGCCTTGTTGGATAATGAAAAGATTTTATTTTAGGTAAAGTTATATATATATATATATATATATATATAAGACTGTTTAAATTACATATCTATAATTATCACAAGTCTTGTCATAGTAAAATATTGGGAGGTGCTTTGATTTTGAAATGTAATATTAGATAATGAATTTTTTTTATTTTAGGTTTATAAATTGAGTTGTGAAGTTAAAAATTTAAAAAGTTATTTGGTAAAATATTGGTATAAAATCACTAGTTTTGATGTCGAGGATTTGAATTTTTTTTTTAAGAATATTAAGAAAAATAAAAAATTAAGAGTTAAGAAACCATTTGTATTAGTTGGATTATGAGTAAAGATACAAACCGGTCACTCTATTATGTTCACAAAAATAGAGACGTGCTACCATTACAACAAGAAGAAATATGCCTGTTACATTATTATTAAAAGAAAGCACATGGTTAGAAACATATTACTATTGCAAGTGAAGATAAGGATCAATATTGTGTCATGGTGAAATGGATTGAAAATGGGAGCTGAAAAAGAAAAATTGTCAAATGAATTATTATCCATTTGAGACATAGTTCAAAAGAATAAAATAGAGAAGTGTGATGCAAGGGTTACGTAACCAAAAAAAATCAAAGTACTCAACAAGAATAGTGTGACATGCACAACAATATAAATTGAATAACACATAAATGATTGACAAATTCAGTTTTTATTCAACTAATCTGAAGGCCTATATCGGACAATAAAAAAAATGAGGAATCAATTTGGATACAAGGATCTTTGAGCTTTCTTAAATCCCTAAGACAAAAATTTGAATCCTAGGAAAGCCAAACTGTAACAATCGTGGTTAATATTACCTCATTGTAAATAATTGTAATTATTCAAAAAGTTTGAGAAAAAGGGACACTAATTCCAGTTGCTAGGGGAGGGAGATTTCTTGAAGAATTTGTGATTTTAAATGTATCAACCATGGTTTAGTTGAGAATTTTAATGGGTTGAATATGCAATAAGTAATAAAAGGATAGGCCCAAGTGTCTCTTAGCTCTATCAGTAAGCAACAAAGGACAAAAATATTAAAATAAGGAACAAGTTGCATTGTCTAAGGCATTTGACCTATGTGGAGACTCAAAAAAGATATATAGATAGTACGTTGAGGGGGAACAAAAAAAATTTAGGAGGAAGGGAACTCCGTCATGCTTGCACAGTGGAAGAATACATAGTAGTGAGCACTAGAAGGAATTCCTCCAAGGGTTAGAAGTGTCGACGAGAGTAGCGATTAGAATCACGATGATTGAGCTCTAGAAAAAGATGAACCATATGAGGAAATCTTGAGAGGTTTTCTAGGAGTAGTGGTTTGCCTAAAGGTTGAATAACCAAATGGAAGCTTGTGGATTGATGAACCTAGTAGATTGGGAAGAGACACTTAGGCATTTGTGAGGGCCAATGAACCACTAAGAGTTGCCTTGGGGCTAAAGCTCTAGTGCTTGACTCACTAATGAAGTACGTGGAGAGGTGATCTCTTACCCATCAATAGTTTATACACTAATGAACATTCCCTTGATGTGGACTCTCTTCTCCTAAAACTGAGCTGAGACTCTTTGTGTTGTGGTATCCTAGCATGGATGTTAATCATGCCTGAAAAGTCTAGAAAGACTGAGTGGAAGCTTGTGTAGTTGGTGGAAGGAGGTAGAGTCTCAATCTTAGTTTCCAGATGTCCTACAAGATAAGTATTCTCTTATGTCTTTGTACATGTGATTATAATGAGTCTATGTTTATTGTGGTGAAATGATGTCATGATAATGTTGAGGAGTATTTTTTCCAGCATAAATGAGGAGTCCCAATGTATGGTGTAAATATTTCCTGTGGATATTTCTGGGCTTGAAATTAACCTAGGATTTCCTAAACATGACGAGATGGGAATATTTATTAATGATTAATTAATTGTATTGAAATATTGGAATATCCAGCCACAATGTTTATGAATTGTTCAAGTTAAAAATTAGGAACATGATTTCGATTGTAGAAGTGTTCCTTGAATGTTTTCTTATGAACGATTATTCTTGTATCCATCCTAAGCCTGCAAATTGGTCTAAATGGCATGTGTATGAAGGGACAGATCAGTATTTGTTAGACACATGAATACTTGAGTTAAAAATCCTTGGTTACCAGTCTAATATTTACCCATAAGATCAAGAGGGATAGCATATATGTGTGTGGGTCTTTTATAGGTCGCAGGCTAAATTAGGTTGAGTACCTACATAAATCTCAATGGGGATAGCCCAAAAGGGCCTTCATTTAGCCTTGTATATCTATAGAATATGTGTTATAGGCCTAGGGAAAGGCCCTTATACATGAATTAACATTTACTAAGTGCAAGGATGAAATCCTTAAGTTCAAAGCACATGACATTGAAAGGAAATGGCTTATAAGATCTTTGAACTCGTGATCGGGCGCAGTGATCAAGAGCTTAAACAGGAGGTGGACTTCGACCATAAATGGGTAACCACTCATGGCCATTAAATAACCCTAGAAATTTCTCCCTGAAGGTTTCAAGGGGATCCCCAAGGGAAACTCCTGGGATTTTATTCCTGGGGTGACTTGGAACAGTGTGGTTGGTCGAATGCCCTTAGCCCAAAGAAATAAATGGAAAAACCCGAATTCCCTCATAACATGAAAAACATGCAGACAAGGGGTTGGAAATTATGATGGGACCTAGGATAATGGGGTACGTGGCATGGTGGAGAGAGTGACATGGTGCCCTTGTGGTGTGCCACATGGCACCTTGGCTTAGCATTTTCTTGGGTCCAAGAGGGCCTAACTCATGTGGCATGTGGCACTCTTGAATGAGGCCACATGGATGGTACATCGTCATTTGAAATCACTATTATAGGATATTCTTTCTCATCTAGTCATTCAACCTCATAATGGGATCATTCACATCTTATTACCCCATTACATCATCATTGCACAAAGCCCTATGCATGACTCTCTCATTCCCCACATTTTCTTCCCTAAAATGCATCATATGAGCCAGTTTTAGGACCAACACACCATGGCCTCTTCCTAGACAGTGCTCACCTACATGTTGCTCCATTGTGGCCTGCGTTGATCACCTACAAGTTGCTTTCCTTACACATGAATTGGTTCTAGAAATTGGGGAAAAAGAGAGAGAATCTTGAAGCCTCCATTTTCAGAAGCTTCCAGGATGTATTATAACCATTTACCTCATATAAAACATTTGAATATAATCTTATCCTACCATGTATTTTTCATCCCTTATCCTTAGATATCATCCTCCCATCAAGAGTGGATCTCAATCCCAAGATTGGTAAAAGGATAAGAACTCCCAACTTACCCCACTTCTCTATATATTTACAGCCTTCCATATGCAAGAGGTTGGATTTTGGAGAGTGATTCTACCCTTATGTTGTTGTTGTGAGAGTGATTCTTACATGCATTTAGAGTGATTGGAGGTACACTTTGTGACAAATAGAGGAAAAGTAAACAACATGGAGGAGTTCTTCTACAAGATTGACACCTATTTATGGTTGTAACTCACTCCATTTATATCAATACAAAGAGTTTCTTTGTTTTCCTATATATGACATCGTTATTTCATATATTTCAATACCATGTCAATCTGTTGAATAAAGTAGATAAATGATATTAAATATATCTCATAGTTTATTTTCTTGTGTTGTCTTGTTGTGCAGGTTCTAATTTTGGCAGCTAGATCTAAGATTGGAGCATTCAATCCAAAGAAGGAATGAAACATACGATAGATTCCAATTAGGTTTCTTCCCCTCATATACTTACTCTAAGGAAAACGTTGGGTCCTTCGCCATTCTGTTGTTCTAAGTTAGCCACCAAACCTAGAGGAGATATTTATGTCTGCAGTCATAAATCCTGCATAACAAATTGGTGACTCCACTGGGGAGCAGTCTATTCCCTTGGTGGATTCTTTGTCCATTGTGTTTGATTTACCCCTATCATAAACCTTTGTTGCTTTAACCATCCAAGGACATACATAGGAAGTGATTTCATTGAGTCTTGTCTGAAATTTTTGTGTCGAAATCCTCTTTCCTAGGACCAATGCACCCTCTGGTCTATTGATAGAGCATTGCGCCTAACCTGGGTCTTCTTTGTGCCTACGTTGCACCCCACATGGGCCCTCTCTGTGCCTGTGTTGAAAAGCACTAGTGCCTCTTCTGCACCTATGTTGATCTCCTTTTTTGCATAAAATTTTCCTTGTTTTCTTAGTGTTAACTTGGTTAGCCTACTTCCAGCTGACCTTCCCTAAATCTTGAGTGTCTTGTGGTCTTTTAAGCCTCCATTTTGTTTTCATTTGTGTTTGAATTCCTTTGTTAAGGATTGGTTTCAATTTTTCTTTGCTCTTATCATTATGTCTCTTACAACTAATTCTGTTTGGTCATTGGTCGCTTGGATGAATTGTTGTTTTAGGCCTCATTCTAAACAGTGCATTTGAATCAATGATTAAACATTTATATCTTAGTTTTCATCTGAAAATTAAGTGGAATACAAAATAAATATCTTATGCATCATCCATTGCATATAGGGCTTTTATTTTGATTGGAAAAGTGAAGTTATGGATATCGATTATTGCATCACTTGTTTGTTGCATTGTTGATTGATTTCTTCTTCCCCTACTTAGTTAGGCCTTTCATATTAAAAGGAAAATGAAAAGAATTTATTTTTGTCATATTCGTTGCATCATAGGTGTGTTCAAGTGACATTGATTTTTTAACCTTGAGATTGAAACATAATTCAAGCTCAACTTTAAAATTTATTGAATCAAACTAAGGAGAATTTGTAACATTAACTCAAACACATAGAGGTCTAGGCTAGAGATGTGTTATGGCGTCATTAAATGTAGGCGTTTTCATTTTTTTTCCAGCGTGGCATCCTGGGGTTGAAATATTGTTCCACATACATGAGTGTATAGGATTGTTCTCCATGTACCTTTGGGTATATTGGTGTTACTTCAAGCACGTAAAGTATATGGGAATGCTCTCATCAAACGGTTACACATTAGAAAACACTACAATGCACTGTACTCCCACGTACTGTTGAGTATATTTTGGGAGTCCCCTATAGGTTTCTATCCATCCATAGGTAATTGATTCATCCACTTTGTATACCGTGATACACCGAACACAACATTCGGGGAGATTGCCTGCAAGCATGTCAAGTTCTTAGTTCGCCAAGGTGTATATTGCAATTCGGTTCGTTGGTAAACCTTTATGCCTAGTCACCCCTTTGTTTTTATTGTGTCATTAACTTCTAAAATCAATTTATTTTATGTGGAATAACATCCTCCCTGCGGAAGAACTCCTTAGTGGATCTTAGGTTGAGACTAATGGCAATAGTTCCAGAGTTTACCAATCAAGGGAACCCCTCTAATGATAATCATGGCCCTTTTCATTCTTTTGGAAATATTGATGCTCCTTATATGGCAACGTTGTCCCTTCCCAGATTTACCATTGGTTTTCTAGTTTGGTTAGTTTCTACCCCTATGGTTCTGAATGTCCAAACTGCTTCTCAACTGATTTCTCCTTCACCTAAACAACATCAACCTCATGATGATCCTAAAGTTGACCCTTTTCCTTCTTCACCTATTGTTTCTTCATCCTTTTGTTCCTCTTCGCCTAGTGAAAGTCTAGGTTCTAGTAACCAGGAAGCTAAGAATAAGAAGAAAATGATGAAGAGGAAGAAGCAAAATAAGCAAGGGGCAACCAAGAAACCATTGCTACGGATGCAACTAGTATGGAAAAGTCTTCCAATCAGCCTCGTAAAGTTAAATCCCCTTGCATGTTATGTAAGGGTGATCACATTTTTAGATATTTTCCTGGCATACCCAAGGTATTAGAAGTGTGGTCCATAGGCTCACATCAACATTTGTCATTAGCTTCTTGAGATCATGTTGGTGAAAAACCCTCAACTAGCGATAGGAAGGTCCATTGGAAAAAAGTAAAGTAAAATTTCCCTATAATTTATGTGAAGAGAATAATCATAGTCACCTTTGTCCTTATATGGATGAAGCCTCAAAGGTTTTGGAAAAACTTATAGCTTCTCAGCCACAACTTCCAGCTGGTTACCAGAAGCTTTCTCCCAATCCTCCACTAGTTGATGAAGTGATTGATCAAAGTAGTCAATCCTGCTCCCTCTAGACGTGAATCCCATGAGTCCGTTCCCGACCAACCATTGGTTGAGAAAATGGTTGACTCAGTTCCACCTTTACTTGATTGTAACTTTCCTATAGAGATTGAACTTCATACAACTCAGGTTCTTCTCATTTCTTCATATTCCAATGAATTGGGAGGAAATCCTCTCGTTCCAACAACACAGGAGGACAATCCTGTCATTCCATCAACACAGGGGGGAAACCCTCCCATTATTATGGCACAAGGGGGTAGTTATCCAATTCCAACGCCCCCCTTCCAAGTAGTATGGTCACTTCCTTTGATTGGAGTTGGCTGGCAAGATATCATCTTCCTCCTTACATTCCATTCCATATCATGGTATAGTCATATAATGTGGTTGTACCTAGCACAATTATAAATGAAGGCACATTTGTTAGTATTATGTCCTCAACTTCTTGGCAAGATTTAGGTTCTCCACAGCTTGTGCTCGTTACCTAGAATTTGTTGGCTTTTAACAGAGGAACCAATCAACAATTAGGGATCCTTCCTAAGTTTCCTATTACTTTGGGAGGAAAGATTGTCTATATCGATATGATGGTATTCCAAGGCCCTTTGGATTTTAATTTACTCATTGGGTGTGACTATGTTTATGTCATGGGAGCTCTTTTCTCTTCACTCTTTCGTGTGATGTGTTTCCCACATGAAGGAAGAATTGTGACTATTGACCAAATTTCATTCATTGGTCCTAATTTGGCTCCCAAACAACCAACTTCCCTAAATGTTCCTTATATGCAGGTGGTATCTTCCCTCCCACAGGTTAATTATGTGGCCACCTATTCCATTCCTACATCTACCGATGATCTAGTAGGTGATCTAGTGCATCATGTACAAGGGGCATTGGAGTCTGATATTTCCTTTAGATCCCTTGATATGTATCCCTTCTAGAGCATTGTTCTCCCATCTGATGGGAACCTCTTGGAAGCCATGGTCTCTCAAAGTCCGTGATCAAGACTCGGAGCATAGTTCCTTTTCTTGTGTCAAGCTCAATAAAAAATGAAATAACATCCTCAGATCAGAGTTCCTTTTCTTGTGTCAAACTCTTGAAAAAATGAAACAAGTTCCTTTGATCAAAGCTCATTTCTTGTGTCAAGCTCATTAAAAAATTAAAGAAGGTGTGTGGTGAAGTAAAATTATAAGTGTGGACACAAACAAATTCCTCTAGCCCGATAATGGGTCTAGCCACAATAGTTACATTCTATGGAAGATTTCCTTAGGTTATAATCAATCAATAGGGCCTACCTCTTCGTCCGCTTATCCTGCTTGATGACGTCCTCACTTTCTCACTCCAACTATCTCTCGCTTCCTTCTTCAAGCACCTGAAACAAGTAAACAACAACAGACAACAAACATGATAATAGACAAATTGCAATTCAACCTACTTAACAAGTCAAGAAACATTAAGCCATGAATATGTAATATTACAAAACATGTAGGAAATCAATCGATAGTTGCATATATTAATATCAAAGAGAGATTACAACCATTCGTCTTGACATTGCAGTCTTCCTCTGACAAGACAAGGTTCCCACACACTTCTGCTAGCATTCCATGATGGCCTCAATCAACAATAGTTTTAAAGCTCTTCCCTTTAGGCTTCACTCCAAACCAAATCACACTTATCCCTCACACAACTAGATAGCTACAACTAGTAATAGCTTGCTTGTCTACTCCAAACCAAAATATCATAACCACATTAACATCAACACTCTAACTAGCTTGTGCTTGGGAAGAAGGGAGGTTTATATAGGAAAAATGGATGGGAGGTGGATCCTCTTCTCATGGGAGAAGGGCTTATCCCTTGAGGTGGTTCCATCATTATAGGGGAAAGGTTCCCAAACTATCATCCTCGACCCCATATGGCCAGACCATTTACCAAAAGTCCAGTACGAAGCTTCTAGAGCTAGAAGCTTTGGCTCTAATTTAAAAAAAATTCCATAACAGGACCGATGCGACTAGAACACAACTCAGTAGCTTTGGCCAGCGTGAGGAGTAGTGCTAATCTCTGCACATCGGTGTAGGGGAGACAAAGGCCAGTAGCGCTGGTCTTGTAAACTGGGCAAAACAGAAGTTTCAAGGGAAATGGTGCAAAAGGGAATTTATCTGCTAATGAAGAGGGACACAATGGGAGTTTCTTCATGAAGGCAAAGAATGCGGGGTTCATTGTAGAGGTCCTCCAGGATCAAGGAACAGGAAGTACAGGGATAGAGACAAATGTTGTGTAACAGATGCCCCCTAAAGCGTGAAGGCCGAGTTGGAGTGAAGGATGAAATGATTTATAAATTAGTGCAGGGAACTGATCTGCCGTCGAAAAACCTACAAGCAAGTATAGATACATATACATAAATTGAGATCTCTGTCAAATGACACATGAATCGTGGCATGGACGTAGCCATCCAGAGAATGATCATGTAAATGGATCCAGGTATGGGCGTAGCCATCCATCAAGGAGGATCATAACAAAACGAAGGTATGGTCACAACCACCCAATAATGAGAAGGATCACATATGATAACTCATGGTCTGGTCGTAGCCAGTCATCTGAGAGAGACATGCATATCATCATAACCATGTCACATCACTTCGAAACCTAGACTTTTGTGATCTGAGTCCAGGGTCTTGCGCTCCAACATGACCCGATCAAAGTACTGATTTTACCATGTGAAGAGATGTGTTGACATCGAACATGCTTGAAATTCGCTTGATTACCAGTCAATGATGTAAACTGTTAACAAGCGCGAGAGAAACCACCAATAATGACAATGGTCCTCAAGGTACTATCAACACAATTCACAGAATGTGAATACAAGAACTCAAGTCAAACATCTGCGAAATAACTCGATCAAAAGCCAATAATGTAAACTTGTCGTTGAGTGCGAAGAACTTGCCATTAGGGCATGCAAGCTCTAAGGTACCGGAAAGGAGTCTCTCGGTCAACTTCTCAGATAATGAGTTGAAGTCAACGGAAAGAAACCGTGTCGAAGGAGGGCCATAATGAATCCCACATCATCTAGGTGAGATTCGAGGATGCAAAATGATTTTGGATGATAGAGAGAATCAGAGGTAAGTGTAACTGCAAAAGGACAACTCTTGAACATATCAGCGACACAACTGGAAGTTGGGCAGCTTTTGGATCCATGGGATTAGTGGTAATGATGATGTGTCAGAGATCAAATGGAAGGAAAAAATGAACGGCCCAAACCCAAGAAGGTCAATGATACAAAGGAGGATGTCCCAACCCGACATGAAGCAAAGAGTGTCATGTTCAAGAGTGAGTTGCCGACACAACTAATAGATTTCCAAATTTCCCCCCACCATTTCTGGCAAGTACCCCAATTATTTTTTAATCGCAAGCTTGAAGGGGATAGCATATGCTTGCATTGTAAGTTCATCCTTCAAACAAATCCGACGTAGTAAGTTTAACGATCCCTAGGAAGGATAATATCATGTTGGTCATGGTGATGAATCCGATGTCGTTTAATAGTTTAACGAGTCTGACAAAGGGGTAACTTGGTATATTTTTCACGTTTAGAGAGTTTGAAAAAGACACGTAAAAGAAAACTCCACATGGTCCTTTTTTGTACATTTGTGTCTCTCGAACTCGAAAAGGTAGAAAACAATACTTGAGAGAACCGCTTGACCATTTCAGTCAAGGAGTACCTTTTTCGTAAATAGCGCCTCCCAGCCTGAAAAAGGGGTAAATTTATATTGGTCGCACGACGTTTTGCATCCATTAATGAGTTCGAAATGACAAGGGCTCGACCATATTTTCGCTTTTAAAGGGTTGGAAAAGAGCTGAAAGTGGACCCCCATTTTTATTCTCTTTAACAAGTCAAAAAGGGAAAAAATACTCGGAAATATTTTCATATTAGTTTAATGAGTCAAGAAAAGAGCTAAAACGTGACTCATCATCATCATTGAACATCCATCACTTGTCGATGCACTAGTAAGGTAAAGTGTATTATCGAGTCCTTGAGGCAAAATAGGCCAAAATATTTACAAAACCTGATATTTTCATGAAAAAATGAATAAAAGGGGGAAAAGTACATATATTTTTACCATTTACCATTTTACCTTTGTTGTGAATTCTTTTTACTCACTTTTTCCCTAATTGTTATGGAGCAGATTGCAAGAGATCCAGGAGGTCAATCGATGAGCTACTAGTTCTAGGTAACAACCGAAGCCTTGAGCTCCATTTGCATGCTCTTTATTTCTTCTTTTAGCCACTTTTTTATGTTTTTAAGGAGGTTTTCTAAAATAATTTTCACCCTCAGTCAAAGCGATGTCTGGGCACGGAATCGCGCCGGCTGAGGGTGATTAACAAATTCATCTGCACTGATCGGTGCAACTATTTTTAAAACAGGCGCGCTGATGTCGTGGATATGGAAAAAACCTATTTTCTCAAAAATTGATTGTTTAAACTTGAATTTTATGTGCCAAGGATGATTATTGACTCAAATTAATGTCTTTTGTAGGAGAGAATCGCTGAAAATGGTGGATTGGAAAGAAAGGGAACATGAATACGTTGACACCCAGGCAATGAATGACCCAAATTCCCTGGAGGCTTTGAGGGCTTGCAGGCTCCTCAAATTCTTTCTTACGCCAGGGATGCAGGCCCAACCTGAGTTTCTTTGATACCTGATTAGTCTTTGGGACATTAATCGGGAGATTTTTGTCATTGGCGACTAGGAGCTAGAGTTGGAAACTTCAAATATATACTTCATCACTAGACTGTCCTGTAGAGGGGAGCCAGTGAACTAGTATGGGTTGTGTCTGATTGGGGCAAGCATATCTTGCTTGCTTTCTGAACATTGTCCTAAGGCCCTGAAATCCAAGAGTGGGAAAATAGAGATTTCTAGTGTGCAGGATCTGACACTGAGGATGCTTTTGTTGACTATCGAAAAACCATTTTTTTTTAATTCAAATTTTTTAAAACATGATAGGTTAATCAAACTTGATTCTTATTGTGTAATGATCTTTTTTGGCCACCATCGCACATTAGCAGTGGTCCGTCAGTGCATAAATTTCCACCAACATACATTTGTAGTGGTTTGTTAATTCATAAATGAACACTAACCGAATGCAAGCACCTTGAGGAACGAGACAGAAAAATGCATAATATTATGCATGCCACTGAGCTTTGAAACGAACCAACACTGTCAAAATCATAACCATAGAATCGTGGGTTGGGCGTTTGTGGTTCAGTGTATTTGAGGCACTATACATTAATTTAGACCAAAATCAATAATTTTGGTCAACCATGCTTTTTAATTGTTTTTCTAAAATTAAAAAATGATATTATAAATATAATCATATTTATTTATTGTTGAAAGTTATTTAAAAAAAAAAATCAATGTAATGTAGTAAGCTTTTTGTAAAGCCTTTTCCAGAGGTAATTTAATGTTAGTTTCTGGAATAGGATGATACTGATATTACCATTGTTTCATAATTTTTTTAATATATTATATTACCATTGTTTCATAATTCTTTTTTAATATATTATATGTTGATGTAGTGATACTATTTTGTTTTTCTTTTTTAAAATTATTATTATTATTATTTAAGAATAAATAGACATCATTTATTGTATTATCATTTTTGTGTGTATGTGTTTTTTTGTTGGGTGAATTATATTAATTTCAAAAATTGGGGTTTACAGAGTAAGATATAAAAAGTCAAGTTAGTCTTTTACTGGGGAGACTAGACCATATCCAAAAATATACTCATTTTGAGGAGGATAGAGATAGTTGAAAGATATAAGACTTACTAAAATAGAACTAAAACATTGGCCTAAGTGGCCTTGTATATAAACAACTATAAACAAAAGTTCAAAAGCCATACACATTCCACAACTATGTTGAGGGATCTGAATTCAAGACTGGAACTTGGATTGGTGCTTTTGAGTCCTCTAATGTTCTACTTGACATTGGAGGAATGGCGAGATATCATTCAATATTCTCCATTCTCTGATCTAGAACATTTTCAACACTTTTGGGATCCTCACCAATGGGAGATAAACCAAAAAAATAATCAAACTCTTCACTCCCATAAACTTACCTTCCAAGTTGTTTCCTAGCTCTATCATTTCTCCTAGGATGTTGATCTATTCTAGTTTCTCCTCTACTTGTATCATTGTGTTGTGCGTTATAAATTTCTTCAATGTAAATGTATCATGTATTAATATTGAACTAGATTTTTATTGCCTTAATGGGATTAGACCTCATATTGTGGGTCTTAGCTGCATTACGTGTCAAAATTCAATAATTAAACTAAGCGACAGGGAACGCTAGCTATGCGGCCTTATTAGATAATGAAAGGTTTTTATTTTAGGTAAAATTATATATATATATATATATATATATATATAATTGTTTAAGATTATATATTTATAATTATCACAAGTCTTGTCATAGAGAGGTGTTTTGATTTTGAAATGTAATATTAGATAATGAATTTTTTTATTTATTTATTTTATAAACTGATTTGTGAAGTTAAAAATTTAGAAAGCTATTTGGTAAAATATTGGTATAAAATCACTAGTTTTCATGTTAAGGATTTGGCCTTTTTTAAGAATATTAAAAAAATTTGAGTTAAGAAACCATTCTTATTAGTTGGATTAAGAGTAAAGATACAAACCGATCACTCTATTATGTTCACAAAAATAGAGATGTGCTAATATTGCAACAAGAAGAAATGTGCCTATTACATTTATTATTAAAATAAAACACATGGTTAGAAACATATTACTATTGCAAGTGAAGATAAGGATCAATATTGTGTCATGGTGAAATGGATTGAAAATGGGCACTGAAAAAGAAAATTTGTCAAATGAATTATTATCCATTTTAGACGTAGCTCAAATGAATACAATAGAGAATTATGATGCAACAGTTATGTAACCAAAACAAATCAAAGTACTCAACAAGAACAATCTAACATACACAACAATATAAATTATTGACAAGTTTAGTTTTTATTCAACTAATCTGAAGGCCTGTATTGGACAATAAAAAAATTGAGGAATCGATTTGGATACAAGGATATTTGACTTTTCTTAAATCCCGAAGACCATAATTTGAATATTATAGGAGCCAAATTGTAACAATTTCTCGTTAATATTCCCTCATTGTAAATAATTGTAATTATTCAAAATAGCTAAGAAAAACGGACACTGATTCCAGTTGCTTGGGGAGGAAGTTTTCTTGAAGAATTTGTGATTTTAAATGTATCAACCATGGTTTAACTGAGAATTTTAATGGGTTGAATATGCAATAAGTAATAAAAGGATAGGCCCATGTGTCTCTTAGCTCTAGCAAAAAGCAACAAAGGACAAAAGTATTAGAAGGAGGAACATGTTGCACTGTCCAAGGTATTTGGCTTGCGTGGAGACTCAAAAAATATAGATATATAGTCTGTTGAGGGGGAACGAAAAAAAGTTATGAGGAAGGGAACTCATTCACGCTTGCATGGTGGAAGAACACATAGTGGTGAGCACTATAGGGAATTCCTACAAGGGTCAGAGGTGTCGACGAGAGTAGCGATTAGAATCATGATGATTGAGTTCTAGAAAAAGATGAACCATATCAGAAAATCTTGAGAGGATTTCTAGGTGAAATATTATACAAAATAGTGGTTTCCTAAAGGTTGAATAACCAAATGGAAGCTTGCGGATGGATGAACCTACTAGATTGGGAAGAGACACTTAGGTATTTGTGAGGGCTAATGAACCACCAGGAGTTGCCTTGGGGCTAAAGATCTGGTGCTTGACTCACTAATGAAGTACCTGGAGAGGTGATCTCTTACCCATCAATTGTTTATCCACTAATGAACGTTCCCTTGATGTGGACTCTCTTCTCCTAAAACTGAGTTGAGACTCTTTGTGTTGTGGTATCCTAGCGTGGATGCTAATCATGTTTGAAAAGTCTAGAAACACTGAGTGGAAGCATTTGTAGTTGGTGGATGGAGGTAGAGTCTCAATCTTAGTTGTCATATGTCTTACAAGATAAGTATTCTCTTATGTATTTGTAATGTGATTATCATGAGTCTATGTTTATTGTGGTGAAATGATGTCATGATAATGTTAAGGAGTATTGTTTCCTACATAAATGAGGAGTCTCAATGTATGGTGTAAATATTTTAGGGAATGGTTCATTTCGAGTGGATATTTGTGGGCTTGAAATTAACCTGGGATTTCCTAAGCATGAAGAAATGGGAATACTTATTAATGATTAATTAATTGTATTGAAATATTTGAATATATGGCCACAATGTTGATGAATTTTTCAAGTTAAAAATTAGGAGCATGATTTCGATTATAGAAGTTCTCCTTGAATGTTTTCATATGAACGATTATTCTTGTATCTATTCTAAGCCTGCAAATTGATCTAAATGGCATGTGTATGAAGGAATAGATCAGTATTTGTTAGACACAAGAATACCTGTGTTAAAAATCCTTGGTTATCAGTCTGATATTCACCCATAAGATCAGGAGGGATAACATTTATGTGTGTGTGTGTGTGTGGGTATTTTGTAGGTCACATGCTAAATTAGGTTGAGCACTTACATAAATATCATTGGGTATAGCCCAAAAGGACCTTCATTTAACCTTGTATATCTATAGGCTACACGTCAGATGCCTAGGAAAAGGCCCTTATACATGCATTAACAATTACTAAGTGCAAGGATGAAATCCTTAAGTTCATAGTGCATGAAATTGAAAGGAAATGGATTATAACCTCTTTGAACTTGTGATCCGGTGCGGTGATCAAGCACTTAAACAAGAGGTGGACTCGGACCATCAATGGGTAACCACTCATGGTCATTAGATAACCCTGGAACTTTCTCCCCGAAGGTTTCAAGGGGAGGCCCAAGGGAAACCCCTAGGATTTTATTCCTGGGGTGACTTGGCATAGTGTGGTTGGTTGAACACCCTTATCCCAAATGAATGGAAAACCACAAATTTCCTCATAACATGAAAAACATGCATACAAGGGGTTGGAAATTACGGTGGGACCTAGGATAATGGGGTGCATAGCATGGTGGAGAGAGTGATGTAGTGCCCTTGTGGTGTGCCACATGGCACCTTGGCTTAGCATTTTCTTGGGTCCAAGAGGGCCTAACTCATGTGACACATGGCACTCTCTTATGAGGCCACATGGATGGTACATCGTCATTTGGCATCACTGTTATAGGCTATTTTGTCTCATCTGATCAATCAGCCTCATAATGGGATCATTCACATCTTATTCCCCCATTACATTATCATTGCACAAAGCCCTATGCATGACTCTCTAATTCCCCAGAATTTCTACCCTAAACTATATCATATGAGCTAGTTTTAGGACCAATGCACCATGGCCTCTTGCTATACAGTGTTCACCTACATGTTGCCCCATTATGGTCTGTGTTGATCACCTACAAGTTTCTCTCCTTACAACTGCATTGGTTCTAGAAATTTGGGAAAAAGAGAGAGAATCTTGAAGCCTCCATTTCTAGAAGCTTCCAGGATCTATTATAACCATTTACCTTAGACAAAAAATTTGAATCTTATCTTATCCTACCGTGGAGTTTTCATCCCTTATCCTTAGATCTCATCCTCTCATCAAGAGTGGATCTCAATCCCAAGATTGGTAAAAGGATAAGACCTCCAAAATTACCCCACTTCTCTATATATTTACAGCCTTCCATATGCAAGAGGTTGGATTTTGGAGAGTGATTCTACCCTAATGTTTTTGTTGTGAGAGTGATACTTACATGCATTTAGGGTGATTGGAGGTACACTTTGTGACAAAGAAAGGAAAAGTCAACAACATGGAGGAGCTATTCTACAAGATTGACACCTATTTATGGTTGTAACTCACTCCATTTATATCAATACAAAAAGTTCTTTTTTTTACTATATATGACGTCATTATTTCATATATTTCAATACCATGTTAATATGTTGAATAAAGTATATAGATGATGCTACATATCTCATATTTTATTTTCTTGTGTTGTCTTATTGTGCAGGTTCTTATTTTGGCAACTAGATCTAGGATTGGAGCATTCATGCCAAAGAAGGAGTGAAACATACGATAGATTCCAATTAGGTTTCTTCCCCTCATCTACTTACTTTAAGGAAAACATTGGGTCCTTTGTCATTTTGTTGTTCTAGGTTAACCACCAAACCTAGGGGAGATATTTATGTCAGTAGTCATAAATCTTGCATAACAAATTGGCGACTCTGCTGGGGAGCGGTCTATTCCCTTGGTGGTTTCTTTGTCCACTATGTTTGATTTTCCACTGTCATAGACCTTTATTGATTTAACCAACCAAGAACAGACCTAGGGAAGTGATTGCATTGAGTCTTGTTTGCAATTTTTGTGTCAGAATCCTCTTTCCCAAGACCAACGCACCCTTTAGTCTACTGATAGAGTGTTGCACCCCACCTAGGCCTTCTTTGTGCCTATGTTGCACCCCAACTGGGCCCTCTTTGTGCCTGTGTTGAAAAGCACTGGTGCCTCTTCTGCACCTACGTTGATCTCTTTTTTTGCACAAAATTTTCCTTGTTTTCTTAGTGTTAACTTGGTCAACCTACTTCCAACTGACCTTCCCTGAATCTTGAGTGCCTTGTGGTCCCTTTGAAGCCTCCATTTTGTTTTCATTTGTGTTTGAATTCCTTTTTTAAGGATCGGTTTCAATTTTTCTTTGCTCTTATCATTAGGTCTCTTGCAAACTAATTTCGTTTGGTCATTGGTCGCTTGGATGAATTGTTTTTTAGTCCTCATTCTAAATAGTTCATTTGAGTCAGTTATTAAACATTTATATCTTAGTTTTCATTTGAAAATTAAGTGGAATCGAAAAGAAATATCTTATGCATCATCCATTGCATATAGGGCTTTGATTTTGATTGGAATAGTGAAGTTATAGAGATTGATTATTGCATCACTTGTTTGTTACATTGTTGATTGATTTCTTCTTCCCCTAATTAGTTAGGACTTTCATTATTAAAAGGAAAATGAAAAGAGTTATTTTTGTCATATTAGTTGCATTGTAGGTGTGTTCAGGTGACATCGATTTTTGAGCCTTGAAACTAAAAAATAATTACTGAATCGACCTAAGGAGCATTTGTAACATTAATGCAAACACATAGAGGTCTAGGCTAGAGATGTTTTCTGGTGTCGTTAAATGTAGGAGTTGTCGTTGTTTTCCAGTGTTGCATCCTGGGGGTGAAATCTCGTTCCACATACGTGAGTATATGGGATTGTTCGCCATGTACCTTTGGGTATATTTGTGGCGCTCCATGCACGTAAAGTATATGGGAATGCTCTCATCAAATGGTTATGCATTAGAAAACACTACAATGGACTACACTCCCATGTACCGTCGAGTATATTTTGGGAGTCCCCTATAGGTTTCTATGCATACATAGGTAACTGATTCAGTCGCCTTGTATACTGTGATACATCAAACACAACATTCAGGGAGATTTCCTGCATGCATGTTAAGTCCTTAGTTCGCCAAGGTGTATATTGTAGTTCACAGTTGCTTAGTAAAACTTTATGCCTAGTTACCCCTTTGTTTTGTTTGTGTCCTTAACTTCTAAAATCAATTTATTTTATGTGGAACAACATCCTCCCTGTGGAAGAACTCCTTAGTGGATCTTAGGTTGAGACTAATGGAAACAGTTCCAGAGTCTACCAATCAAGGGAACCCCTATGACAGGAATCCTGGTCCTTTTCATTCTTTCGGAAACATTGGTGCTCCTTATATGGCAACGTTGTCCCTTCCCGGATTTACCATTGGTTTTCTGGTTTGGTTAGTTTTGACCCCTATGGTTCCGAATGTCCAAACTGCTTCTCAACTGAGGTCTCCTTCAATTGAACAACATTAACTTCATGTTGATCCTAAAGTTGACCCTTTTTCTTCTTCACCTATTGTTCCTTCATCCTTTTCTTCCTCTTCGCCTGGTGAAATTCTAGGTTCTAGTAACCCGGAAGCCAAGAAGAAGAAGAAAATGATGAAGAGGAAGAAGCAAAATAAGTAGGGGGCAACCAAGAAACCATTGCCACAGATGCAACTAGTATGGAAAAGTCTTCCAATCAGCCTCGTAAAGTTAAATCCCCTTTCGTGTTATGTAAGGGTGACCACATTTTTAGAGATTGTCCTAGTATTCCCAAGGTATTAGAAGTGTGGTCCATAGGCTCACATCAGCCTTTGTCATCAACATCTTGAGATCTTACTGGTGGCAAACCCTCAACTAGTGATAGGAAGGTCCATGGGAAAAAGGTAAAGTCTACTTTACCTATAATTTATGTGAAGAGAATCATCCTATTCACCTTTTTCCTTATATGGATGAAGCACCAAAGGTTTTGGAAAAACTTACAGCTTCTTATCCATGACTTCTAGCTAGTTACCACAATCTTTCTCCCAATCCTCCACTAGTTGATGAAGTGATTGATCAAAATCCATCTATAAACAATCCCGCTCTCCCTTAACATGAATCCCATGAGTCTGTTCCCGACCAACCATTGGTTGAGAAAATGGTTGACTCAATTCCACCTTTAGTTGATCGTACCTTTCCCGTAGAGAGTGAACTTCATACAACTCAGGTTCTTCTTGTTTCTTCATATTCCAATGAATTGGGAGGAAATATACTCTTGTTCCAATGACACAGGAGGAAAATATTCTCGTTCCCTCGGCACAGGGGGGAAACCTTCCCATTCTTATGGCATAAGGGGGTAGTTATCTCATTCCTACGGTCCCCCTTCCAAGTAGTATGGTCACTTCCTTTGACTAGAGTCGACTGACAGGATATCGTCTTCCTCCTTACGTTCCATTCCATATCATGGTACAGTCATATAATGTGGTTGTACCTAGCACAATTATAAATCAAGGCACATATGTTAGTATTATGTCCTCAACTTCTTGGCAAGCTTTAGGTTCTCCATAGCTTGTGCCCATTACCCAGAATCTATTGGCTTTTAAGAGAGGAAACAATCAAGAATTAGGGATCCTTCCTAATTTTCCTATTACTTTGGGAGGAAAGTCTGTCTATATCGATATGATGGTAATCCAACACCCTTTGGATTTTAATTTACTCCTTGGGTGTGACTATGTTTATGTCATGGGAGCTCTTTCCTCTTCACTCTTTCGTGTGATGTGTTTCCCACATGAAATAATAATCGTGACTATTGACCAAATTTCATTCATTGGTCCTAATTTGGCTCCCAATCAACCAACTTCTCTAAATGTTCCTTATATGCAAGTGGTATATTCCCCACCACTAGTTAATTATGTGGCCACCTATTCCATGCCTACGTCTACTAATGATCTAGTAGGTGATGTAGTGCATCATGTACTAGGGGCTTTGGAGTCTGATCTTTCCATTAGATCCCTTGATATGTATCCCTTCTAGAGCATTGTTCTCCCATCTGATGAGAACCTCTTGGAAGCCATGGTCTCCCAGAGGCCATGATCAAGGCTCAGAGCATAGTTTCTTTTCTTGTGTCAAGCTTAATAAAAATGAAATAAGGTCCTCAGAGTAGAGTTCTTTTCTTGTGTGAAACTCCTTAAAAAATGAAACAAGGTCCTTTGATCAAAGTTCATTTTCTTGTGTCAAGCTCATTAAAAAATGAAACAAGGTGTCATGAGGATAGTTATTTTACTATCTCAACCTCGTTAAAAAATGAAATAAGTTCCCATGTGCATAGTTCTTTTCATGTGTCAAGTTCATTAAAAAATGAAATGGATCCGATTTTCAATTAGATTCTTTGATTAGATCTCATAAATTCCCAGTCAAGTCTTTCACTTGATCTCATAAATGAACCTTCATTCCATCCACCTGTTAGTACCCAGTAGTCTACTTAGGTGCATGAAATGAAGCTTGGGGGTATGTACTTCGAATTAAATCATTATGTTGGGGGCATGCAAACTTATTTCAAGCATAGTTTTCCTCTGTTTCATGCTTGTGTAAAAAAGAAACCACTCTAAAGCATAGTTTTTATCGTGTTTCAAGCTTATGAAAAAATGAAACCATATTAAAGTATTCTCAAGCATAGTTTCCCATGTTTCAAGCTTCTGTAAAAATGAAACCATTCCCATTTTATCCCTCGTGATTTCCCTTTTTATCATCTTGTTTTTTCAAGATGAGCCTTGGTTTTTTCATTCCATTGTCACCATCTTCTTGGTTGATCATATGCTTTCACTTGGTTTTTACCCTTTCCTGAGGAACAACTACAATGAGTGGTCTTGTTAGCCTACCTCTTGACCTTTGTGTATTTTGAGAAGCTCCATCATGATCAAAACTATTTTCTACCCTTTATACCACTCGTTCCTCCAGGAGGAGTTCTCTTTTAGCTCTTTTCAGACTCCCAAATATGAAAAGATTTTCGAGCACTTGTGTTTTCGAACTTGTAAAAGTAAATGAAAAGACACCTAATCAGTATAATTTTAACCCTTTTCTTGACTAATATAAACTAATTACAAAAAAGGAAAACCCTAGTCAAACATGGCTAAGAGGTTCTCTTGAGTATTGTCTTCTACCTTTTCGGACTTGAGAGACTATCTACAAAAAGCGACATTTGAGTTTTATTTTTCGACTCTTTTCAAACTCTCTAAACATGAAAAAGAAGTCGACTTTTACCTTCGTTGGACTTGTTAAAATGTCAAACAACGATGGAATTTTCAAACATGACAAGCCCGAACCACTCCTTCTCAGGTTTCGTTAAATATACTCATAGGGATTCATCTGAAGGATGGAATTACAGATCAAGCATAATATGTTATCTTCCTCAAGCTTGTTAAAAGATAAAGAGGTACTGACCAGTATGATTGGGGAAATTGGGAAAATAGGGTACTCCATTTGTTAAGGGCAACGAGTCGCTCTTGAAGAATACACTCTTTTGGTTCATCATACCTTCACAGAACCTCCATTTTGGTGTTGGGTCAATGCTTCTAACTCAATTCATTTTCATCGGTATGTTCAAGAGAAGTCATTATGTTGATATCTGTTACAATACTCTTAAGCCTTCATTCCATGTTAACCTTTCCTAATCTAGTTCCATACTAGCATCATTCTAATCATTCTGTCTCAATCATCATACCTATTTCTTGTCGTTGATGGGGAATACATCAAGGACCTCCTGCGATGGGTTGCTTCCAATTGACATCAATAAATAATAAAGGAAGTTGACTTAGAAACGCCCATCGGTACCTTAGTTCTTGCATACATCAATGGATAGTTTCCTCACTCTCGGTGACAGGCTTATATTAATGGCCTTTGACTAAAATATTTTGTGTGGTGTTCGACATCAACTCATTTACTCACACCATACGGTTTTTACTTGAGTATCTTGAGAGCATTAACATCATCGGTGGTTCCTCTCGCATTTGTTAAAATCTTACATAATTGGCCGGTAATCAAATGGTGTTTACCATGTTCGACCTCAGCTGATTGATTCACATGGTTAGACTCATACATTGGTTGGTCATGTGCATGAGATAAGAAGACCCTAGATATAGTTTTGGCCATCCGGGCAGTGATTTCAAGATTATATAGAGATCACAATGTATGATGGATATGATCATACTGATAGTTATCCATTCATGGGTCCACTGTCATTCATCAATGGACATGTCTTTTCATCATTGTACATGTGATGTTAGCTTATGTGTTGAGTATGGGTATGCCTCCCTTAGAACAAAAGAGATATCATGATGTAAATTTATTGTAACAAAAGACAACCTTGCTAGTTGTTCTTGATCCTGACTTCTCACAAGGTAAATCACTTTAGTCATTAGTCATCATCTCTAACTTTGTGCTTTAGGGGGCACTCTATTATTGGTTATTTTATCTCATATGATCAATCAACCTCCTAATGGGATCATTCACATCCTATTCCCCCTTTACATCATCATTGCATAAATCCCTATGCATGACTCTCTCATTCCCCATAGTTTCTACCCTAAACTTCATCATTTGAGCCAGTTTTAGGACCAACACACCCTGGCCTCTTGTTGGACAACATTCACCTATAGGTTTCTCCACTATGGCCTGCGTTGATCACCTACAAGTTGTTCTCCTTGCACCTGTGTTGGTTCTAGAAATTCGAGAAAAAGAGAGAGAATCCCGAAGCCTCCATTTTCATAAGCTTCCAGGATCTGTTGTAACCAGTTACCTCAAAGAAAACATTTGAATCCTATCCTATCCTACCTTGGATTTTCCATCCCTTATCCTTATATCTCATATTCCCATCAAGAATGGATCTCAATCCCAAGATTGGTAAAAGGATAAGAAATCCAAACTTACCACACTCCTCTATATATTTACAGCCTTCCATCTGGAAGATGTTGGCTTTAGGGAGTGATTCTACCCTTATGCTGCTTTCGTGAGAGTGATTCTTTGATGTATTTAGGGTGATCGGAGGTACACTTTATGACAAATAAAGGATAAGTCAACAACTTGGAGGATATCTTCTACAAGGTTAACACTTAGTTATGGTTGTAACCCACTCCATTTATATCAATACAAAGAGTTCCTTTGTTTTCCTATATATGATGTCATTATTTCATATATATCAATACCATGTCAATCTGTTGAATAAAGTTGATAGATGACACTACATAGATCTCGTAGTTTATTGTCTTGTGTTGTCTATTTGTGCAGGTTCTAATTTTGGCAGTTGGAGCTAGGATTGGAGCATTCAAGACAAAGAAGGAGTGAAACATACGACAACTTCCAAGTAGGTTTCTTCCCCTCATCTACTTACTTTAAGGAAAACATTGGGTCCTTTTTCATTTTGTTGTTCTAGGTTAGCCACCAAACCTAGGGGAGATATTTCTATTTGCAGTCATAAATCCTAAATAACAATCACCACGAAGTTTATCCCCCGATAGTATCCCATGGTGTTGGGTACCAAGTTCCCAAGATATTATTTCTGGGAAGATGTGTGATAATGGGCCAACGTACATGTCATGATGGTGCAAGGAGTAGCCTCGTCGTATGTCCACACCACCCCAAATATTTGCAAGAAGGCTAGGTCACATTTGTGGTTGAATGTATCCTAAAAGGGGAAAGGGCCAAGATGACAAGGTAGGGTGGATCCCAAGCGCAAAACCATAGCAAATTACTAGAAAATATGTGGAGGTGGGGTCCCAAAAGGGTCCTCGTAACCCTGACTCCTCTACCCCAACAAGTTTCATTGTGGATTGGGTCCAATCCTATTAGGATTATAGTATTCAGGTGAGGGACTTGCAAACCATGGCAATGGGCATGAATGGGTCGACAATTGGAGTGGAGTTTCCATGTAGGTGGTGACATAACCATGACTTGGGTAGCCACGTGGGTACCATGTGGTGATTACATGAGTTCCACATGGTAGGTTAGATGATGTTGTTAGAAACTAGATCACTACTGGGGGGGGTAAATCAGTAGTGAAGGCATTTATAATTTTTTTCTTCAATTAATTAAACCTTTAAAAAATACATAATTTGAAGCACATAAGTAGAGATCAGAGTGTCAATCATAAACATAAAACCATGAAAACATTCAACATAAGGAACACAAGTATTTCTTGCGAAAATGCCCTCCAGGTGAAAAGCCACCCTTTTTGTTGTTGTGTTGCTCAATATATATTATTATGTTAAGCAAATTCATTACATAGAGGTTCATCTGGCTACTATTAGTAGGAAGTCTCTTTCTCACACGACTCTATAGACACCCATCCACTGGAAGCCACCATGACCAATGAGCCTCTCCCAACACCCATTAGACTCTCCAACCACCATTTGATTGAGATATATGCTCCCTATATTGATTTTTCTAGAGTCACCCAACTCCACTCCTCTATGTGGTTCTCATTTCAAAATGTTTCAAACCAGAACCATAGAAATGCCCAACAAGAAAACCATAACAACAATCTCTACAAAGAACACAAACAAAAACTCCAATACAAGACCACAAACTGCAACCCAACCTCAATCAATACGTCAATCATTGTAAATAATAATTTGATAAATACATCAGAAAAAACCCTCTCTATAATAGATCAGTTCCTCACAAAATAAATGTTGCTCTCAACAACAAACTACAGAAAACACACATGGCTACAAATCATCGAGAAGATCTGCATCAAATATCTAATAATTCATCTCCTCACTCTTTGCAAAAACTGTTGGCTAAAACATGATTTTGCTACTTGTTGCAACACCTGTAAACTTCTTTAGAAAATCTGCATCACAACCCTCATATCTTGCACACAATCCTCCTCTCTCACACTCACCCAACACACAACACATCCAACCATACTATCATTGATATTTCCACAATATATAGATGAACTGAGGTGATTAACTCAATAATTACCAAGAACTACTGAGCTCAAAAAAACTATGTTCATACGCTTTATTTGATATGGATTCAACTCCTTGACTATATCTTACCCCTAACTCCACTTCATGAAGGATATTTCCAATGTTAATAACTTTCTAGAAACTCCATGGCCTTTTCTGACCTTTACATAAAAAAATTTGAACACAACAAGAAAGAAAAACCATAAATTAACCTGAGATGCGTGAGGAATGCAGAGGAAAAACACTTAGAAAGGGTAACACTCCCTTTGTTTTGCAAACCTGAGTTATAATGCTATTCTCTAAGCCACAACCCAAGTTACCCACACAAGTTTTCTTCGGGAGACCTAAGTTACCCTGTTTTCATCCTTGTTCTTACATATGATCAACTCCAAACTTCTAGGACTTGTTTATCTACTTCTTGAAGCATCTCCTAACACTGTAGAACCTCTTAAAACCCATGAGAAGCCTCCGATAACCATGACAAAAGCCTCCAAACATGTGCAAGTATCAGGTCACCTCCATCTAGTAGGGCAACTCTTCCATAGCTTTTCCAGCTTCTCCAACACCTGTAGGGCCTCCTACAACATCTTCAAAATCTTTCAAACTTCCTCCAACATCTGTAGATTATTTTCCAACTCATATGCATCATCAAGAACACACAAGACACCCTTGCATAATTTCATCATCATGAAGACATAGTATTCCAAACTCCTCAACATAATAAACATCTCTAATACGGATAGTGGCATCAAACAACCTGTTCAAACACTTACAACACCTATAGAAGCATCATCAACACATCATCAACATCTACAACTAACTCCAAAACATTTCTACTCAACCTATATTTCCCACACTAGATCATAACCATGTTGACATCAATGCCAACCAATAGCCAACAAGCAGATCAAATCACTGCAACAACTAATGAGCACTATACCTCTTCCCATGCCAACAACACTCATCACAAACATAGAGAGGATTACCACCATCAGGTTGACCTAAAACATATGATGAACAACACCAAGACCATGTTGACAACAATTCCAACACTACAATGCCAAAAAACCCCCCCTTTGGCCTTGATGTCAACCTTAACATGATCTCCAACATCTGAGGTTGATCTCCATATGCTCTCCAACTCTGAAGTTGATATCCACAATCCAAATTATCTCCCCCTTTGACATGAAAGGCAAAGGGTAATTCCAACACTGAAGAACAATGTTAATACCATGTTGGATGAGACAAGTACTCCCCCTATCATACTCAGCACCATGCCAATACAAAACTAATACAAACCAAGACCCCCCGTGTCATACTCAACACCATGCCAATACAAAACTGGTAACCTGTGTGGGTGATAGGCAGGTGCTATCCCTTAGAGTTAATAATTCAACATGGCAAGCCCATCGATCCAATGGCCCAGATTAATTCTGAGGGGTATCTGATGGATCCGACGTCCCACTCTCCTACCCACGAGTGTATGGTGGGTACCACTTGCCATGATAGTCAGTCCATTGGCGTTAATTCAATCAAGGGAGAAATTTAAATTAAAACAGTGATATCTCCACCCTCCTCATGCTCTCGTTTGCCTATCGCCTATCACCACCCAATCCACTTCTACCACGCATCCTCCCATGAAGTCATGTCACTTCAGCCTACGAGTCTCCCCTCTCCACCTATAAAAACTCTTCCCACCTCAAATTTTTGAAAGTTTCATATTATTTCCAAGTGAAAATGCCTCTCGCCTTTCGTATTTTCTACAAATGTCGTATAACCACTCAGTTGGTTTGAAATTTTCATTTATTTCTATGGAAACCAGGTAACACATCATTCCCCTTTCACCTACAATTTATTTGAATATTCATTGGAACATGAATAAGGCGGCGAGCCTAAACCCTCTAAATCCCTTAAGGTTAAACCCTCATCGAGTGTCAAGCATCTCATGGATTGAGGCACAAATTTATGACACCTCTAGTGCCTACTACCTCGCGAAGCTTTGATTCAACTTATGTGGTAGCCACATCAAGGGGGAATACCCATTTCGGGTGGTTGACTCAGGCATGTACTAGAAAATCGCACCCTCAGTACACCATTTCCCCGAGCTTGTTTCCTACTGCTTACATAGACAAGAATAATTTTTTTGTCTCCTCAACTGGGGTCAAAATCCTCGAGGTGACCCCATAGCTAATTTAGAAGGCCCTAACTTACCCAAGCTCCTCTAAACCCCAGCAGTTCACATAAACAACATTGGTCTACCATTACACTACCTTTCCAGGTTATGAGCAGCAATCCTTTCTGCAAATGGTTCTAGCCCCTAGCCTAAAGCCTCTACTTATTGCTGATAGTTTCCCTATAAATCTCTTTGTAGAAAATATTTAGCCCATTCTATCCATAATTGGTTAGTTGTTGGGGGATGATAATGCCAATATAGCTACTAAATCCTTTCTAGGGTTTCTAAGGCAAATGTTGCAGCCTGGCCATTTGTTCGACATCCCTACTTACCTAGTCAAGGCCATAAGATTACAACTGCACCATTTCCCCACCACCTCCTATTTCATATATTATTCCTTGTTGTTCTTCTTTTTTGTGTACACTCATGTGGATGAATTTGAGTGCCTGGGTCTCAGTTTGGTGGCTTCCAATAAACAAAGGAAGTTTGTTTTCGACTGGGATGTTGTTGCTAGGAAGAGACAAGATCATGAGGGTTATTCCCAGTTTATATCCTCCTACCATTGCTTAAAATATCATTCATGGTGTTTCCCCTCCGAGATTTATCCCTCATCAAAAATCAATCCTCGAACTTAGCAAGGATGCCAAGGTGGGGGGATTGGTAACTATTTGAGGATTTTACTGAAATTAGGGTCTATGAGTGTGAGCTTCACTCTAGAATTCATCATACATAGCCTTAATGTAGATCAAGTTCACTTTTTCCCTACTAATAAGGGATATATGTTTAAATTGGGCAAGCTTGTGGGACCTTTTATTGTCCATTGTAGGCAGGCCTACAGGGCAGTTGAGGAATTACTAAAACAGATGACTTTTGAGATGTCTGGAATTATGATCCTCATGATGTCATTTCCAAGAGAAGAGAGACTATAAAGGCTTTGAATTATGAACATGAGGATAGGATTGAGATTGAATGGAAAGCTAACTTTGATTCGTGGCTTATTAATACATAGATGGAGATCAAGGATCAACAATCGAAGGACAAGGCACATAAAACGACCATTGACAAAAATGAAGATGTCGAGATGGAAGATGTACACCCAGGTAAAATAGAAAAAAGACCCAAGAGATAGAGGAAGAAGAAATTGGGACTAGGTTGGTAGAGAAAAGACCAAATCAACTAGGATTCCAGGTGACCTTGGAAGGCCCATTATAGACTACTGCTTCATCCTCCTTAGATGTGGCTATTGTAAGTTCCAAAGGAAATGCAACTGTTACTAAGACAAGCTAGCATATTGGAAAGGACATTGAAGGAATAAACAAGAAGGGAAGGGAAGAAATGCAACAACAAATGGCATCTCACACAATCCCTTATCACAACAGACTCGTGGCTTCCATGGAGTTAGAGAGAAATCAAATGAATTTCTCCCTGCAACACCCACTAGCACAATAATTACCTTCGAGCTCTCAGTTCAAGGCCCTGGACATTTCATTAGACTTGAATTTTGTCCCTCTGCCGAATAAGATTAACTTCCACAGGAAAATGGGCGAAATGTTGTATAGTGAGCTCAATAGAAATCCAATGACCATTAGCAAGGTTGAGAAGCTATTAGAGAAGGTCGCAACAAGGTTGAAACATGATAGAGTTAACTACAGAGATCTACACACACAGAATGAGATATTCAAAGAGTTGATTGTAAAGTTTGGGGTAAATCCAGAAGACAGTTGCATTTGAATCCCTCCTCCAAAGTTCACAAGCAGAAATAAAGGAGCTGAGGCACAAACTGAAGATGTTAGGTAGTGAACTTGTGCAATCTAAGGAACTTACACATTTGGAAGAAGAGAAAGAAATCTTGGCCAAAGAACTAATAGAAAGAAACAAAGAGATAGTAGCCCTCAAGAAGCAAGCAACAGAACTTTAGTGGAGGATAGACACGCACATTTGTGCATTGCTTGTGCCTGAAAATCCCCAAAATCCCACAGAGCGGCTCACTAAGACACTCACCAAACTCCAACTTTTGGAAGGGGAGTTTAAGGAAGTGCAGAAGAATTTGGACACTGCCCAGATAAACCTAGCACAAAAATACAAATAGCTTATGACAGCCATGACCAACACAGACCTGATTGGTAAGAACCTATAGGCACAAAACTAGGGGATTGCTAAGCTGAAAGGAAACATGTATCTTTTGCATGCCAAGCAACTTTTCTGGGATGAAATCATAGCAGAAATGAAAAGAAACTAGGAGTACATAACTCATATGGATGAAAAAATTATTTTGATCAAGAATTATGAGTTTTTCATCCTAGCTGCCAAAGATGATGGGGAAAATAACTCCTAGATTGCCAAGAATTTCTTTCAATTTGTGAATGAAAGGCCACTCAATGAGTTGATGCCAATTGATGTAGTAGATATTATCATGGAGACATATAAAGTTGTCCAGAAGGAGGAAAAATTCAAAGCTGAGGAATGCCTAGGGGTGGTGCAAAAAGATGTGGATTATTTCCATGTTGATTTTGATGAAAAAGTCAAGGCAGGGTTGCCTAGCTACTAGGATCTTGTGGGAATGAAAATCCCATGGCCAAAATATAACCAGATGTTAGTGGAGGCCAAGAGCAAGGCATATTGCTATCATGAGAAGACTTCCATCCTTAAAGGTAAAAAAATGGTTAACTATCTCATAAAGGAATTCCAATTGCTAAGGTTGGTAAATACCTTGTTCTGCCCTAGGTTGGACTATACAGGGGTCAAGAATCTCAAGATCACATATCAACAATTATTTCATGTTCCTCAACCAGCTCCAACACTATGGAAAAGGTGTAAGCAATTTTTCAATCCTCATGTTCTTCTGATCATAAACCCAATGACACTTCCCCCAGAACCTGGTTATCATGACTAAGGATATTATTGATCATGTCAGTCATGACACTGTAATTTTCTTTTTTATGTAAATATTTTATTTCAAAAGAAAAAATTTCAGTTAGTTAGAGTTCGGTGAGTACAACTATGCCACTTAGCACACTGGTATTTTGTTATAATGATTCACTAACAAATCAAGAAATAATATTTTGTAATGGGTTCTCCCTCTGAGGCCCCATAAAAACAATTTAGGATATAGAACCAAAGGTTCGGAATTTTTGTTTTCCAAGAGAGAATCTCCGCAATTTTTCAATGAGATGTATCCTCTGTGGAATATTAATAAATGATTTTGGCGATTCTAGCTCATATGAATTTGTAGTATGCATTTGTCCTTGTGTTGTTTCCATATTTTTTTCACTCTTCTTCTCAGATTACATGTAATAGCAACTATTGGATATGTTTTGCATAGAGTTATGGATTCATCTAGGTCTAATGTTGATTAAATATGCCTATAACTAATATGAATTGTTATCCTTAAAATGTGTTCCATGTATCTTAGCACTTCATTTAAACCTACTTCTCATATGTTTCACGTTGAATTTCAATGAACAAGATTCTTAAGTTTAAGCCCTATGCGTTGGTTTTCTTTCCTCTTTATTTCTTCCATCTGATATACTACAAATGACCTATAAAATTGCATATGTATATGATGTTGGTCGCTAGAGCCATATATTAATGCTTCTGTGAGTTATATTTGGCATTCAATCTTATATTTCTCCTCTTAAGGAAGGTTCTGAATCAATTTCATCTCGAATATGATAAATATTGAGTGTAATATAAAATATCAACAAATCCTTGAAGCACTCATCAAGATGTCCTAGGAACTGGTCTTCTTTCAACCCAGAGGTTATCTCTAGGAGCTACAACATCTTCTGGCATCATTGTTAGGGACAAATCAGAAAATTTTCCCTAGGTACGACATTCACACACCCTTTAGTAAGGTAAGAAATAAGGGGTGTGGGTTGTAGATCTCTCACCTGGGTGACTCCACTTTCTAATTTTTATTTTGTTTTGAGCATCCTGGCTTTGAAAAGGCCACACACTCGCTCTTACACTTTCCAACGGAGAACTCCTCCTGTGTTTGACCCTGAAAAGGTAAATGTGAATTATTCCAACCACAAATGCATTATTTGGGACGCATTGTCTCAAAAGAGGGAGTAGTATTTAATCCATAGAAGGTTAAGGCCATCATGGAATGTCCAACCCATAAACATGTGGCTAAACTTAGGTCTTTCATGGGATTGGCTAGCTATTACATAAGGTTCATTAAGAACTTCTCCAAGATTGGCCACCCAATTACTACATTGCAAAAGAAAGGGAAGAAGTTTGAATGGAAAAATAGCCGCATAACAAGCTTCGATCGACATAAGTAGTTGTTAATCAATGCGATAGTACTAAAAATAGTATACCCTGAGAAGGATTTTGTTGTTTGCATAGACTCCCTACAAAGATGGGCTTGGTGGAGTCTTGATGCATGAAGGCGAAGTGATTTGTTTTGAATCTTGAAAATTAAATGACCATGAGCAAAAATATGTAACTCTTGACTTGGAATTGGTTGTAATCATCCATGCATTGAAAATAACAATGTAAACTTTGAAACAGGAACTCATACTGTTACCTGTTTCGTAGAGATAACAAAAAATTGACTCGATTTTGAAAAGGGGTGATGCAGAACACACATATTTTTTTTAGAGCATAGTTTTTTGGCACTTTAAATAACCGATACGATTACCCGTTTCGTAGGGGTAGTAAAAACGTGACCCGATTTTCCAAAGTGGTTATGCAGAATACGCTTCTTTTTGTTGGGAGCATATTTTTGACATTCTAAAATTTCTTATGTATCAAATATAAATATTTGCTTTTAAATATTAGTGATTTTCATGCTAATTTTGAAATGTGTAGATGCAACATGTTGATGCAACATACCTTTTATTTAGAGGACTTATTTTTCACACTTTAAAATTTATTATGTCCATTTTTTTTAAAATTATGATTACTTAACGAATTTTCGTTTTATTTTTCTTTTTTTAAATGTTGATTACTTAAAAAAAACAAATATAAAAATATATATAAAAAAAGACAAACAAAAAATAAAAAATGTGAAAAAAAAATTATCTCATAAATCATAAAAGAATTTGGAAAAAAAAAATCAAAATTAAAAAAAAATATATATAAAATTAAGTAAAAATAGAAAAATTAAAAAAAAACATTAACAAGAAAAAAATAAAAACAAACTATATTAAAAAAAGAAATAGAAAATTAACCAAAAAAAAATTTAAAACTAGTAAAAATTAATATTAAAACATTTAAAAAAAACTAAAAAAACAAAAATAAACTCAAATTATATATATATATATATATATATATGAAAATTTTAAAAATACGTGCCTTTTCAAAAAAAAAAAAAAACATTTTAAGCTTATAAAAAAATATGTGTTTTTGATTTGAAAACAAAAAAAAATTATTAAACTTTCATGGTTTATTTAAAAACAGACAAACAAATATATATATATATATATATAGATATAAACAAAATTTTGTTTTTTTATTTATAAAAAAAAAATTAAACAATTTTGTTTTTATTTTAAAAAAAATTATTAAAAAATTTTAAATTTTTTTTAAACAACTTTAATTTTTTTATTTAAAAAAAAATCATATTTTTAAAAAATAATAATGGTTTTTTAAACGAATTAAAAAAAAAAAAGAATAAAATTCGCAGCCCGCTGCCCGTGGTGGCGCGACCATGGGCGGAGGGCCACGGTCGTGCCACCACCGGGGGGCAGGTGGGCTGTGGGGCAATTCATGCAGTCCCTCCACCCACAGCTGCGCCACCACACGCAGCACACAGGCTCCGCATTCTATCCTTTTTTTTTGTTAATTCGTTTAAAAAATTAATAATTTTTTTTTAAATAAAAACAAGATTGTTTAAAAAAAAAAAAAAAAAATTTTAATATATATATTTTTTAATTAAAAAACAAAATCTTGTCTAAAAAAAAATTTAAATTTTTTTATTTGTTTGTTTTTAAATAAACAACAAAAGTTTAATTAACAAAAAAAAATTAATCAAAAACACATATTTTTTTATAAGTTTAAAATGTTTTTTATTCTTTATTTTTATTTGAAAATACATATATATATATATATATATATATAATTTGAATTGTTTTTTTAGTTTTTTTAAATGTTTTTAATATTAATTTTACTAGGTCTATTTTTTTTTTTACTTTTTTTTTTGTCTTTTTTTATATATTTTTTTGTCTTTTTTTATATATATTTTTATATTTGGTTTTTTAAGTAATCAACATCTTAATCTTAATTTCAATAGTTTTTTATTTTTTTTTTTTTGTTAATTTTCCATTTTTTTAAATCTAGTTTGTTTTTAATTTTCCATTTTTTTTTTAGTTTTTTGTTAATGTTTTTTTAATTTTTCTAATTTTACCCACTTAATTTTATAGTTTTTTTTTTTTTTCTTTTCCCAATTTTTTTTTATGGTTTACATATTTGTTTCTTTTCCATTTTTTTTTAAATATGTTTTTTTCACTATTTATTTGTTTATAATTTTTATTTTTATTTTTTAGTTTTTTAATTCTTATCTTTTATAGGTTAGATTTGTTTTGTTTTTTTTACATTTTTATGATTGATTTTTTTTTTTGATGTTTGATTTTTTTTTTGTTTTTTTATTTTTATTTTATGTTTTGTTTTTAGTATATATTTTTATTTTAGTTTTGTTATTTTGTTTTACCTTTTTTGTTTTGTGTTTTTTTATTATTTAAAGTTTTTATATTTTTTTTAAAATTTTAATGATTTTCGGGGTCATGATAAAATATTTAACGCCATTATTTCTAAATGTTGAAATTCTACCCTTGAAAAAAAATTGTTATCCCAGCATCAACGCTTTTCGTTTTGAGGGTGTTTTTTGCACAAAATTTACCATTGAAAAAAATGTTATTCGAACATCAACACTTCATTTTGAGGGTGTTTTTTGGACAATTTTTGCACAAAAAATTGGTTTTCATCGTCATTTTTAAAACATGTTGAAAATTTACCCTAGAAAAAAAAGAGGTGTTATTCCAGCATCAACACTTTTCGTTTTTAGCACTGTTTTTGATGTTTTTATGGAGTTTTTTTGCCAGAGTTCCCATTTTGAGTTTATAGTTCCCGTTTCAAAGTTTACATTGTTAAATGTTGAGACACTACCTTCTGGTTAAAAAATTTACTCTAATTATTGATCATGAAGAACTAAAATATTTGTTTAATCAACCTAAATTAAATGTGAGGCAAGCTAGATGGTTGGCCACACTCAATTAGTTTGATTTCAAGATCAAATACATCAAAGGAAAAGAGAATAGAGTGACTATGCACTCGAAAGGAGAGTGAAAATAAACCATATAGCAATCATAAGTTCTTATGAACTGATCATAAAGAAAGGATAAAAAATTCAATGCAGCAAGATGAAAAATATCAGTAGTTAAAGGAAAAATTACTGCAATATTCTTTGGGTGATCAGGACAAGGAATATTGCCTCAATAAGGTTGTAGTCTACAGTGAGTTGTTTCTTGCATATTTTCAAGGTTGTTGTATCAATTAGGTTATAGCCTACTATAAGTAGCAGCGTGCATGTAAAACCCCACCCCACATTTACCCACTTAACCTGCTCACTGGGGTAAACATGAGATGAGAGTTACTATGTGTGACTCGATTTCCAAGATGCACTTATGGAAGATGAGGTCCACCTATCCAGAACTAACTGCAAACACCCAGTGTCACATGATCAAACTGTTATCAACCTAAGATGACCCAACACTATTTCCTTTTAGTTTCAATCCCTTAAATTTAACACGACTTTCTATTTTTGGTAGTTTTTCGGGTCCTAAACTTCCAAGGTCGTTTTGAGGGGCTAAACGACATTTTTCAAGGAAAACGGGAAGACCAGAAAAGTGCCATAAATCTATGCCAAAGTTAGAAAACAGGGATGTTGGTAGTCGAAATTATTCATTTATAAAAACACTTTGTATACATAGTACCCGTAGGTCATGAATGCATAGTTTGTTCACTGTTTTCAATAGTTCATCAGATATTCATCAAGAAGGTTTGTTTCCCTCTTGCACTAACTGCAATAAAACACATATTATCACATGCATTCATATAAATCAACAATGAGCCACCAAACCATGAATTATATCGAAATCAAGAGAATGTCATATAATAAGAAATATACCATGTATGTAACCAACATTTAACCACAATGAAGCCATGACAAATCAGTCATAAAAATGAACATAATAATCAACACATATGCTCATTGATCACAATAAGGAAGTATTTCATATTAACACATCCAAGTTCCAACCAAGTCAGGGACTTCCACGTACCAACTAGCCATAGATTGGGCTGATCCAAATCTCTCTTTCAGCCAATCACCCCTGTGCCATATTCCAAGCATGAGTGTGGGATTATATGAGTTAAATGAAAATATAACCAACCAGGGCTTCCTGAGGCTAATCCACCTCAACCCTCAGCCACAATGATTTCACCTAAACCAATCCAGAAATCACTAATACCAAAACAAGTTTGGATGCCTCCAACTTTCTTCACCATACCCAAAGGAATTTTCTTGTCTCCACCCACCCATCAAGATTTCCAGGAGAAAGCCCATATCCACCCTCAACCCTTGGAAATTTTCTTGAGACCACCTCACTAGGATCTAAATTCTATTGGTCATCCAAATCTTAAACCAAAACAAGGAACCCACTACAACATGGCTATTTAGGAAATGACAAGGAAAGGTTGAAACCACTATTAATCTAGGAAAATCCCATGCCAATGACAACAAAACAACCAAATAATCAAATGAAAATGCCATGCATCCAAATATCACCAATGGAATCACACATGCAACTTGTTACCTACAGTTTCCACTTGTTGTAGCTACTCTTCCAACCTTCTTCTTTGTTTCCCACAAATATCCTTGCTTGCTTACTTCTCTCCAAGTCTAAGCGAATGCTAGAATGCTCCAAGGATTCCCTAATTGTGTAAAGAGTGTGGAAGAAGAGAGTTAGAATGATTTCTACCCTCTTTTATTTATTTTCATTTTCCTTTTCCTTTTCTTCAATTTCTTTCATTTTCCCTTGCATGCATATTTGTATCTCTTCACCTTCCTTTTCTCCTATTTTCGTTTATTTCCTTAATTAATTGTCATGTATTGCCTCTTTTCCTTTTCCAATTTCCATAGTCATTAATAAACCACAAGTGATGCTCACCATAATGTTTTCCCACCATTCATCTTGGAATATGTGTCCCATGACATTGGTCTTATTTTATTTACATGGAGAATCAACCCAAGGTTGTTACATTGCATATGTTAGGGGTAGGTGCCTCTAGTAAGTGGGTCCTTGTTGAATTGAAGAAGACGAAGAAGAAGAATTTGTGGTTTTCTCTCATATGGATTTCCACATAAAATCTTGTGTCTCTGTGTGTTATGTGATGGCTTCTTGATGTATTGTTGTGATAAAGGATTCTTTATGCATTTTTCCTCTTATTGTTGTGTTGTAAATAGATATGATACATTGTAACAATTTTGATAATGACAAAACTAAAATTTTGATTGAAGTCTAAACAAAAATGAAAATAACCATACGAATAACAAAATTTGATTAATACAAAATTACAATTTATCATTGAATGAACTCGATTTATTCATTGTTATAAATAGAACTTATGGAAAATCAATATTCTATTTTGAAAAGAAATGTTATAGGGATATAAAATCTCACAATTCATTTACTGGTGATATTGTTGTTTGATGTACAGGGTGGGCATAGAGTTACCAACTGTGGAAGTAAGATACAAAGATTTGAATGTGGATGCTCAATCTCAAGTTGGTAGAAGAGCTCTTACAACACTTTGGAATGTTACCATAGATATTTTGGATGTGAGTGGACTGATTTGTTCATTTTCTTTGCATATACTAAAATTAGTAGATGTTATTTTCCTAGGCATGTGTTACATACCATTTTGTCACACCTGCTCAATAAGCCTGAAAACTAGATCAATCAACATCCTTGAACACTTTTTCATAATCCCTTTGCAAAGCCCTAAGCATTACTCCTCCAAAAAGTCGGAGTTTCTAAATCTATCTTCTCAAAAACCATTTTTTTTATCCCCAACGCACTCTGCATGCTTGTCCATCAACGTTGGATGCAAGTTGCATAACTGAGAATCTATGTTGATCAATGTAGGTTGCTCCATTCTACATGTGTGTTGATTCTAGAATTTCGGGAAAATTAAAAAATATTTTTGAATCTTCTCCTTCGAGAAGCTTCTAAGGTTGTTTTAACCATTTACCATGGATAGAGATCTTGAATTCCTATCTGATCCCACTCTAGTGATATTATCTCTTATCCCTTGAGCTTATTCTCCCTCATAAATGGATCTCAAGCCTAGATTGGTAAATCCTAAACTGCCATGTTTACCCTATAAATTTACTGTCTCCCATGGAGTCTAGGTTGGCTTTTGGAGATCACTAGGTAGGATTTTGGAGATTTCTAAAGCCCTTGATCTGGATTTAAACAGGAACGCAACAAATTACAAATATAACCATAAATACACAGATGCAGTAAAAATAACACTTCCTTTGATTAATATCAAATAATGAAATATGCTTACAAACGGTATGGAAATGAGACTAGGTCGATGATGGTAGCTTATCTCTGAGAATAGATGTGGTGGCTACATGCCTCTGAACTGCATTACAATGAGGCTCAAGGGCCTTTTTATTATTGAAAAATAAGAGCAAACTGTAAACAACCAAAACCCTAACCCGAGGAGATATAACACCAAGAGTTTATGGTCCCTGTTGGGGTTAGTTGGGTAGCCAACTTCCCAGGGTCGTGACTTGGTCATATTATCTTCGTTTGATGTGCATGATACCTCGTTGGAAAGATCTATCCAAGGATTACGAAAAAAACAACCTATAAAAAGTTGTTGGCGATAGATTGCCAAAAAAACGTCGTTTAGGGCCTAAAAACGGATCCGAAAGTTTAGGACCCGAAAAACTGCTAAAAATAGTAAAATGTGTTACAATTAAGGAAACTGAAAAACTGAAAGAAACAATGGTGGTGGTCCAAGTGAAATTGGCTGGTGGCCACCAATATCCACCTGTATCATTCCTCCCCCCTTAGTAAGAAATGGTCCCCATTGTGTTGAGTGCCTCCATGAGATGGGGAAACTTTTGCTGAACTTGGTCCCTGGTGAGTTGTTCTACATTCTCTAATGTGTCCAGTAATGGTGGGAAGCATGGTCGAGGGTAGTCCACATTGAACACTCAGTGCAAGCCAAGGAATGGGGGAATGTTGTGCTCCAAAGCATTGTTTCCAACATCTTTGTTAATGGTGTAAGGACCATATCGAAGTGGTTTGAGCTTTCGATGGGCTTTGGTAAGGCATTATTTTTGCAAATGCAACCAAACTTTTTCACCCACTTGAAAATTATGTGACACCTGATGTTGATCATGTCGTTGCTTGTACTTGGAATTTTCCAGAATGGAGCAGCGATATATCAGCCCGTTGAGTAGAGGTGCTCCAGGAGTCATATCGAACTAATGCTTGACTTGAGAGTGTAATGGTACCCCTGTCGGTGAGGAGAAGATGTCCATGTATCCTCTCAAGATCATATCTATTGGGTGTGGAGCCTGATTATCTTCTATATTCAAAGGTATCGCCACATAGGACCCCAGTTCGAAATGGGGGCGGCAATGCCGCCCGTAAAATATTCGCTGCAGGGGGGGTCCAGGGGGGGGCGGCTGCCCCCGAAGCTAAAAACAGCTGTAAAATTGCCTTAGTATAGTAATTTCTAGTCAATCTGGGCCGTTCATTAGGCGGATGATCTGACGGTAGAACTTATGTTTAGTTTAGTGTTTTTTGCCCTAGAAGGCAACCCCTCTCTTTGTATGAGGGTATTGTATTTAAGGTTGTGAGATAGATGTGTATTCTGTGAGCGAGAAACAGAGAGGTGAGACTGTGAGAGAAGACAGAGGATATTACAGCGGATTTTCTGTAGGTTGTGTCTCTTCATTTTGCTGGATAATAAAAAGGAAGGACTGGCTGTTCGGGGTGGACGTAGCCCAAACTGGGTGAACCACGTATATCTGTGTCTCTCTTGTTTTGTGCGTTTTCTGTGTTTATATTTCTACAATATTTTATGTGTTCCATTGCTCCGTAATATATAATTTTCTAACAATATCCACCTTCTTTTGCTGCGTGGAGGAACCCTTCCCGGGGGCCATGGATGTGGCTACAATCTTCCCCTTACTTTGAGAGCAAATGAGAAAGAAAATAAATTTCCTAGTTTGGGAGATGATCTTACTGCCTTTCTTAGCAGAGATCAAAGAAATAGTGGTAGGTGGGGCTACCTTCGGTATCTTGTATAATGTATTACACAAAGAAATAATAACAGCGCGAGGCCTTGACTCATACACAACATGTCGCTTCCACAAGTATGGTTGGCCTAATAATACATCACAAACATCAAGAGGTGTAACATCACACAATACCTCATCTGTGAAGGGCTTGATGTTGTAGGGAAGGCGACATTGTTGGCGGACTTGGAGATCTCATCCTTGGTGAAGCCACCCGATGTTGTACGGTTGCGGGTGTGGTATGGTCGGTAGTCCCAGCCGCTTCATGACCTCTGCTGAAATGAGGTTCTTTTGGCTCCCACTGTCAACAATGAATTGCAGCAGCGATCCATTCACCCACATCTATGAGTGGAAAATACGCTCCTCCTCCTCTGGATCTTTGGGCTCATTCTTCTAGATCTTGGCGGTGGAAGAAGTGGTGCTAGGCTCCGCATCAATGATCTGCTTCCATTTGTAATTCCTCTTGTCGAGTTCTGACTCAGGGTCGGAACATGCATCTGATTCTGAAGCCTTCAACTCGGGCACCAACGACTTCTTAGTTCGACACTCACTTGTGTTGTGAGTGGGGCTCTTATGGAACTCACACCATAAATTAGGTATGTGTAATACCTAGTCATGACCATAAATTTTCAAAATACTTTGAGCATCAGGTAATAGGTCATGTCTTTCATGATCCCATAGAGTCCCAATCAATTTCTAGTGCCTCCCTATTTTTCATGATTCCATAGCTCTCTGTCATGGAGATCAAGCTGACAATTAATTTCTAGTGCCCTTAGAAGATCTAGTTCTTACTCTTCTTAAAGACAGTGAAGGAGCCAAGGTATTGGATCAAATTTTTTATTAGCTATATTGGATATCTTACATTGCGTAAAGTCAAGCATTTGGTGTTAGAATGGGATTATATATACAGAAATAAGCTTACCGAGTAAGCATATTTTAATAATTCATATTTTCAGTGTGCAGCAGTGATTTCAGTTGTTAGTTTGCAGTACAGAGTTCAGTTTGTAGTTTCAGTTTAGATTTCAGTACACAAATTAGATTTCTGTTTAAAGTTTAGAATAAATGACTAAGGTATTCAGTCACAGATGTTTTTTATGATAGAGCAAGTTGCAGATTCGGGATCAGGCTACTAGTCTACGGTGTTCTTGGCACCTCCAGGGAGACCACCATCCCCAGTTGGAGCCTATGTTAGGGTCCTATAATTTTATAGGGTTGTTTAGCTGATGATTATTATATTTCAGATGTTGTAAATAATACCATGTTGTAAATTATTTCCAAAAAAGGTCAGAACCTTGAGAAAATAAAAAAATATTCTTGCAAGTCGAAATGCAGCATTAGATAATAATTAAGTGTGTTTAGATTAAATTAATCACGTCATTTAAATGTGATTAAATAAATTTTAATAAGGCCTTGCTACCAGAGCTTTGATTTTATTGTAAAATTGATCATGACAAAAGGATATTTGTCGCCTATGGTTAAAAGAGCAGCATTTATCTGCTGAGGGATCCTCCTACCTTTCAGATCGATGACGCACATTCATTTTTGACCCCCCTCTCCATCCTAGATTTACCACCGTGGGGGGGAGGGGTTCGAAAAGGCGGTATTCCCCACCAAGTCCCACAACCACATGGCCCACTCTCTACCTTTCGCACCACCGTAGCATAAACCACTAACCGCTCCCTACCCCCTTCGAAACCTCTTCCCCCTCACTTCGTGACTATTGTCCCTACCTAATCACCTTCTCACCAAGTATGTACCTCCATATTATCCCTCACCTCCATGTCACCTCTCGCCTCCACGTCATATGTTTGTTTCATGTACAAGTAAACTATGTCTGTTCCCTTTACAAAACAGTATTTTTAAACATGGTTTACAAACAACTGAGAATTTATTTTCAAATACTAAAATAGGTTTTTGTTTCTAACATCCTCTTTTACAAAAATCTCTCTCATTTTTCTAACATATTTTATGGTTTGAGATATTCACTCTCATCATTTTAGCCTATTTTTTTCCAACTATGCTTTGTCTTGTTTTAGCCACCTTTTTTCAGAGCATATTGTGGATAATCAGAACTTTGGTAACCTGAAGGAGGTTTTTGTTCCTAATATTCTAAGATACAAAAACCTCTCTCAGTTTTCAAAAAGATAGCTCGGATTGATATCTTCAAAGTTATGTCTCTGTTTGGTCAATTTAGTGTGTTCTAAATTGCTATTTAAAATGTCAATCCGGGGTTCGTAAACTGACGAAGTGAAGTGTACTATATGTACTAGATAACCATTTCCTTAGTCTTTTGTCGTTTTTGAGTTTTTTAGTTTGTTTGTGGATTTATCTTTCCCTAATGTGTGATGGTGAAAATGAAAGTTAAGTATGGATGGTGATGGTGATTTCTATAGTGATTTTCCAAAACTTAAAAGTGCTCGAAAAAAGAAAGCTTTAAAACAACTGTAATGAAATCAATTCTTAAGAGGAAGTCAATGTATTAAACAGTGAACTAATGACAATGGCCCAGTATCCTTGCTGCTGAAAAAAGAAAGTAAAAACTGAACTTAAAGCATCTCAAACTAAAAGCAAAGCAACTAGTTCACACTACTTCAACTCTTCAGATCCTTTACCCTTCAGCTCAATCTACCTTGTGGGAAGCAATCATGAACAAGTCAAGCAATATGATATCTAGATGGCAAGAAATTAAATTGCAGAAAGGAAACTAATCACACTACTTCAACTCTTCTGATCCTTTACCCTTCAGCTCAATCTACCTTATGGGAAGCAATCATGAACGAGTCAAGCAATATGATATCTAGATGGCAAGAAATTAAATTGCAGAAATGAAACTAATCACACTACTTCAACTCTTCTGATCCTTTACCCTTCAGCTCAATCTACCTTGTGGGAAGCAATCATGAAAAAGTAAAGAAATATGATATCTAAATCACACTACAATAAGTAATATTCTGATTTCTTACTAATAGAGTCACTTGACTATAGAAAGAAACCATAAACTGATGAGTAGTATGATGTCCAAATAAAAGAAAAATAAATAAGCAAATCACAACTTGAAAAAGAACATTGCTGGAATTAAACTTCAGAAAATGAAAGTTAGCAGGAAGGACAAGATGATCTCATATGTCAATAGTTATCAAAAAGATGAAAATTTTCTCGGGCTGCTTAAGAAAACTTGCAGAAAAGTATTGATCAGCTGACAACTATAAAAACGGAAGTGAGCTGTAAACAGTAGTGAATTTAAAAACATCTAAATAGCATGTTATATACAAGCTAATGATTATGAAGACGAAAACATAATGAAATCAAATGACAACTATACAGGGCTTTAGTGCACAGGGGCCCTCTGCCACCTCAGCCAGTCAACAAACAGTCACAAGAACGAGCTCAGCAAAGTAGTCTTCTCATGTATTAAAGCAGCAGCAACATATATAAAACAAAGTACAGTGGGGTGCTAATAGAAACAGTTCCAAAAATTACATCGCAAAAGCTTCTACACAGCGTTCATCAACGCATTATTTATAATGAAAAAGTACTGAAACTAACTAACTGAATCCTATGCTATTAACTGTGTTGCCAAGGACACGTAGATCTCCTCAGCCGAGATCTAGCGTAACTGTCATCACGTCTATTAAATCTTCGGAGTGGTAGCTGTTGGATTCAGGTTACGGGGATGATCTCCAGTTGTGCCGGTGTCTTCGTGGGCTGAGGACTGTGCCACGTAAACGTTCACGTGCTCAAAACAGAGACGTGCCACCGCTAAATTCCTTGGTTGGCTTTGCCTTTGACCTTTGTTGACCGTGACCTTCTATGGATGATTTGGCTGATTTGAAGGGACACGTTCCATGTACCCGTCACCTGTAGCTTGCCCATGTGGCTCATTTCTTCATAGGACATCTGTAGCATAGCTTTTAACAAAATAGCTGCGGAATCCTGTGCTGGCTGCGGAAACCTGTGCTGGCTGCGGAAACCTGTGCTGGCTGCGGAAATTGACAAGTTTCCGCAGCTGCCTGATCAAAAATCTAAACCAAACAACAGTCATAAGCATGGTCAGAAAACCATGTAAAAATCTCTTTTTAGACTATAATGCAATGATTTATCAGCTTGGTGGATGAAGTAAGTGGAAGAAGAAGGTTGAGAGGGTGTATAGGAAGGTGCAGGTTTGAGGCTCAACATACCCCCACTATGAAGGTGTTGCATGTCCTCATGTAACCAAAATTTAGTTATTTCCCTCTAATTCATATGTTCTGAGGCTTCTGCAAGGACATCTAACCCTCTTTTCTTCTTCTTTGATGCTAACATCATCCTTGGTTTCTTGACTAGACATTTGAACTTGAGATTAATCAATGCTCTGCTTAACTTTTTGCACTTTTTCTTCAGCCTCCTGTTTTTCTTTTTCCACAGTCCTAAATGGAGCATAGTGTTATCATGGACAATCTTGTCTACCTTACTCTGCTCTTTGAGTGCTTCATTTTCCTATTTGATATGCCTATTTAGGACTTCTAATTCAAATACTTCCTATTTCAAAGACTGAACTTGTGCATCAAGTGGCAAAGTGGTACTCGGTCCTGCAGCTGATTGTTCTAAGGATTCCAGGTAGTTATATACCTCTTGCTGATTAGGATCTACCTCAGGTGTCTTTCTCGGACTAGGCTCAAAATCTGGTGGAGGAGGAAGACTGCTCTCTCTTTCTGGCCGAAAAGGGCTTTCCTCACGTGGAGGACTTGATTCAATGCTTGGCTGAGCTGGAGATTTCTCAAGTGTCTCTTCACCTAAATCAATAAAGTGAGACTGTTTTTCCTGGGTTTTATTCCCTCTCCCTTTTAGCCTAGTGCTCCTCCTTAAGTATGGACTAATACTCTTCTCTTGTGCACTCTGTTTTCCTTTTTGCTTTTTCTTGGCTATAGCAGCAGCCTGAAGGTGTACTAATCTTTCTGACAGAGGTTGATAATCCTCTTCTATGGATTGCTCAGGGGATGGATAGACTTCTTGAATGGTTCTTTTGCCTTTTTCTTTCTTTTGTTTCTTATTTTTAGCTCTATCTTCTTCTTCTTTTTGGACAGTTTCTTGAATTTCTATTGTAGGGGAGTCTTGGACTGTAATGTTCTTTTCTTTCCTCCTACTTTTCCTTGGAATTTTTGGTGGACTGCTTCCAGAGGCCTCAGACGGCTCTTGGAAGTAGTTCCTTGTCAAGAATTGCTCCCAAGTATCCTTAGTTTTCTTTAACTGGTCCTCAATAAGAATTTTTATGAATCCATGATGGTAAAGATGAGGTTCAATGTTGCCTACGTGTTTTTGAACTGTAAAACTCATCTTTTTCAAACTTAATAGCAGAAAATGAGGCAAATTAAGAGTGTGACCCTCTATGAAATTCATCATCAGTCTGGCATGATACATATACATAGAACCAAAACGACCTTCACACGTGATAAATTTCTGGATGACTAACAGTAGACTAGACCATTCCTCTTTTAGTGCATGAACAGGGATGCCTCTTGTAAATACGGTGGTATCCATACCTTGGTTTTGTAGCGTGATTCTCCATATTTGATCGTCCACACTTCTATTTTTAAACCACCTTTCACCTTCTTGAGGTAGGCCTATGGCAGCTGCTACTGTGGCCTCAGTCACTGTAAACTTTAAGTTTCCAATCTCCACTGTTTGTCCATCAAAAGACCGCGCAAAAGCTTTGGTCACCTCCTTGTTATGCCCTTTAAATTTTTGGATAAATCGTAGCCATCTGGCTTTCTTCAGCAATTCCTTAGTTTGAGGATAACCCTCCAAATATTTCGGTCCTTCTGGCTCGGCTCTCAGTAATTTTCCCATCTACTGTTTTAAATTCCAACTGAGAGTTCTTCTGCGTGTGAGGGTTCAGAAAAAAATGGCTCTGTTACAGGGTTTAGGATAGACTGTAGTGACTGCAACCAGAAATGGAGAACAGGGAATGGAGGTACTCAAATTACCGGAAGAACAGAGGGTGAGCAGCAGTGAACAAGTTTAAAATGTGGATGCATGCGAGGAGTATGGTATTAGTGGAGTGGTAAACGAGTGGAATAACGGCGGGATTCTTTCGAATCGGGTGACTGTGTATGAAATTTTACACGTCTCAACAGACGGCTGCGGAAATTACGGCTAAGAAGAGCCGTAACACAATAGGTCACGTCTCAAGAGTACGGGTAATAAATAGAAGTGCAGTCAGTCTTGAGTTTAAACTCAGAATAATCATGAGACCGTTGGAAAAATGAATGCAAGGTGTGTGGAGTGATATCGTGGAATAGGAGTGGTAGTGGAGCTATCATATCAAACCATTGCACATAGTAGAACTTTTTATGGTTTAATAACTATGCATAATTACGACTTGTATTGTTATTTGATAAAAAAAATTTATCATACCTTTGGAAACTTTGTCATTTCTAGCTCAAGGCTTCTAACCAATTGCTCTTCTTTGATGTCTTGGAGATGCCCCATGTCTTTAGCTCAATTACACCTGCATTTCATGATTATGGCACTAACAGTTGACTGTGAATTTTGAAAACAGAGTGATGCTGGCTGCGGAAATTGTTTCTGGCTGCGGAAACTGCTTCTGGCTGCGGAAACTGAGACAGCAACCCCTTAACTGCACAAAGATAGTTAGAGAAGAACTAACTGAATGAAAATAGTCCTGGAAGGGACTTTTATTGATGGAGTGAAATGGAATGAGTGGAATGAAATGAAAATGAAGTGGAATGAAGTGAAATGGAAATGAGAATGAGATGGAGGTGAAGTGAAATGGCAAATGAGATGGAGTGAAGATGGCAAGAGAAGGAGAGGAGATTTTTTTGGAAAATATAGAGTGTCAGGTGTCCCTGATTTTCACTCTATATTTTCTGTATAAGATTGCCAATCTATGATTGGTTTTCAGGCCTATACAATTTTTTTTTTAATTTTTATTTTTTATCTGAAAGAAACAAAGGCTAGGCTAATGGGGGAGAAGGATTCTTCTCCACCAGCCTTATTGCAGAATTCTCTTGGAACATTTTGACAAATTCCTCTTTTCAGAGTGGCTTATGATAAATTTTCAATCGGTGGCCATTCACAATGAGAGGAGTTTGAAACTCATCAATGGTCTTGATTCTTACCGCTCCATTGTTAAAGACTTTGTCAATCTCATATGGCCCAAGCCAATGAGTATGAAATTTTCCTTTGAAGTCTTTAAACTTGGAATCAAACAGTAACACCCAATCTCCCTCTTGAAACTTTCTCTCTTTGATATATCTGTCATGCCACTTAGCTCTTTGATTTTGAACTAGATCAGTCCTTAAAATTGCATCTTGTCTGATCTCATCTAGCTCATTCAGTTGCTCCATTCTGTGCTTTTGGGCTTCTGATAGATTCATCCCCAATTGAACTGCAATCTTGAAAGTCTTGACTTGAAACTCAATGGAGAGCAGGACTTCTTTCCCATAAACAAGTTCATAGGGAGAATGTCCTGTTGTGTTCCTCCATGTAGTTCTATAGGCCCATAAGGCTTCAGAGAGCCTTTCTGCCCAATCTCTTCTGTGTAGGTGAACAGTTTTGGTGATGATATTCTCAAGAACTTTGTTTGTAGATTCCACTTGGCCATTTGCTTGCAGATGGTAAGGGGTAGATTTTCTGTGCTTGATTTTGTATTCTTCCATCAGCTTCTCCATCAAGTGAGATGTAAATTGACTTCCCTGATCTGTCACAATTTCTCTTGGGACACCAAAACGAGTAAAAATATCCTCAAAAAGAAATTGAACAACTGAATTTTCAGTGGCAGAAGGCAATGCTTTAGCTTCTACCCATTTAGTGACATAGTCAGTGCATACCAATATATACTTCTTTTGTTTAGGTGATGGATTAATGGGTCCAATGAAATCTAAAGCCCATTTTTCAAAGGGTTCGATAATTACCTGTGGTTGTAATGGCATTTCATTCGAAAGAGTCGGTCTCCCAACTCTTTGGCAGCTGTCACACCTTCTGACATATTGTTTTGCATCTTTGAAAAGGGAAGGCCAATAATATCCTAAAGAAAGGATTTTATAGGCCGTCCTTTTGTCAGCAAAGTGTCCACCACATGGTTCATCATGACATGCCTTGAGGATGTCAGGCATTTCGTCTTCCCGAACACATCTTCTGATCACACAATCTAGCCCTGTTTTAAACAATTCATTAGAAATCCATGAATAGCTTGAGCTCTCCTGAATAATTTTTCTTTTTTCACCAGGAAATAGATGTGGAGGTAGCTTCCCTGTAACCAAGTAGTTAGCAACATCTGCATACCAAGGAGTCTTAGTAGTTACTGCAAACAAATATTCATCTGGAAACTTATCTTCTACAGGAGAATCTTCGTTAGTATTTTGGATTCTAGACAAGAAATCAGCCACTGTATTTTGTTTTCCTGGCCTATCCAACACAGTAATATTGAATTCTTGTAAAAGTAAAAGCCATCTGGTAACTCTGCCATTAGTAACAGGTTTGTTCATGAGATATCTAATTGCAGAATGATCAGTATGGACAAAAGTTTCATAGCCTGTTATATAATGTCTAAACTTATTGATTGCATGAACAACAGCTAAGAACTCTTTCTCAGTCACAGTATAGTTTAACTCAGTGGGAGTCAAATTTTTGCGGGTGTAGTAAATGGCATAGGGAACTAAATCCTTTTGTCCCAACACAGCTCCTAGAGCTGTATCTGAAGCATCTGTAGAAATATGGAAAGGAAGTTTCCAATTTGGACCTCTCAAAATGGGTGCTTCAGATATTCTTGTTTTCAAAGTTTCAAATGTAGATTGACAATTAGGATCCCATTTGAATTCACAGTCTTTTGTAAGTAATTTGAAGAGTGGAGCTGCTATTTTGGTGAAGTTTTCAATAAATCTTCTATAGTATCCAGTAAATCCAAGAAAACTTCTAACATCTTTTTGACAATTTGGAATAGGCAACTTGGAGATGACCTCAACTTTTGATTTATCAACTTTAATCCCATCTCCTGAAATATGATGTCCCAAAACAATCCCTTCAGTAAACATCATAAAAAAAATTTCATGACTTAATGATAGGTTTGTTTCTTTACATCTTATAAGGACTTTTTCCAAATTCTCTAATGCCTCTTCAAACGAATTACCATAAACTGTAAAATCATCCATATAAACCTCTACACAATCATGGATTAGATCGGAAAAGATTCCTAGTACGACCCTTTGAAATGTTGTGGGTGCATTACATAATCCAAAAGGAAGTACTCGGTAAGCAAAAGTTCCCCATGGACAGGTAAATGCGGTCTTGTCCTGATCTTCAAGTGCTACCTGAATCTGATTGTAACCACTAAAACCATCCAAAAATGAAAAATACTTTTTGCCTGCTAAAGTATCTAATACTTGATCGATAAAGGGTAAAGGAAAGTGATCCTTCAAAGTTGCTTTGTTCAATTCCCTGTAATCAATGCATACTCTCCATTTACCATTCTTTTTAGGTACTATCACCAAAGGAGAAACCCATTGGCTATCTGAAATTGGATAAATGAAGTTCACATTAAGTAACTTTTGGAGCTCTTCTTTCACTATCTCCCTAAGGTTTGGATTCATCCTTCTCTGAGGTTGTCTGATTGGTCTATTGTTTTCCTCAATGTAGATGTGGTGAATGCAAGTCTTAGGGTCAATACCTTTCATATCGGTATACTCCCATGCAAATGCAGTAGAATGTTTTTGCAAGATTTTGGTTAGTTCTTCCTGTTGTGATCTTGCCAAATTTTGTTGATATTCAATGTTTTTCCTGGAAAGATCTCAATGGCGGAACTGCCAAATTCTTCCATAGAGAAAAGAGACATTTGTCTAGATGATAGATACTCAATGTCGGAATCTAACTGAAATTGTGTGTGGTCGTATTCTGAAGATGTTTCAAAATTTTCTAATGTGTTCAGAATTTGACTATCTTCACTAACTTCAGAAATGGTAAAGATAGGTTGTATAGTATCTTCATCATCAACCCACTCATTATCTCCTATTTCTGTAATTGCTTTTGCTGGAGGATACAAATTGAATTTCTTTGTCGAATTACCATCAGAAATATACATATCCCCAGACCTACAACTGATGAAAGCATCAGCTGTGGCTAGCCAAGGTCTTCCTAAGATGAGAGGATGTCCTCCTAAATTACTCTTGGGAGTTAAAATCATGAAATCCATTGGATATTCCCAAGAGTCTAAGGAGACTGAAATGTCTTCTAATACACCATCTGGTTTAATAATTGATCGATATGCAAGTTGCAGTAAAGTAGGTGTAAAGAGAAGATTAGGAAGTTTTAGTTGTTCCATAGTCTGTCTACTCATAATGTTGATAGCAGCCCCTAAATCAATCAAAGTATTTGGAATTTCAACCCCATTGATATGTGTTTTGACAATTGGACTACCGGGATCTACATACTTCTGCATAGTAATTTTCCCCATCATGATGTCTGCAATTTTCCCTACCGGGTGGATTCTTCTTGTGTCTCCAAGTTTCCTTCCGGGTCTTTTAAGACTCAACTCCTTCATTGTTTTTGCTAGAATAGGAATCTCTTTAATGGCTTGTAACAAGGGAATCTTGATACAGACATTCTTCAATTCATATAGAAAATCATAGTCAGGGAACAAGATTTGTTTTTCCACCCCTTTGTCAATTTGTAATCTTTCAGGAAAAGGAGGTGTGGATGAAGATGCAGGTTGCTCAACTATAGGAGTTGTGGGGGTTAGCTCTTTTTCTTTTTCTTTCTGAGTGTTTGGGTTTTGAAGAGATGCTTCAGAACCCTTATTGGCTTCAAGAGACTCTTCCTCAGAAATGCTTTGATTTTGGGCATCTATAGAAGGTTTATCTAGAACTCTACCAGATCTGAGTTGTACATCATTGAGAGGAACAATCATATAGGCAGGAAATTGTTGACCTTCTATCATGTAAGCATTTTGAGGGTTTTTATTATTGGGGTTTGGCAATGGCTGAGAAGGAAGTTGATTTGACTTCTGTTGGAATGGAAGCAAGAGTTGAGAATTTGGGTTTTGTTGAGAAGGTCGTTTTTGTTGAAATGGCAATGATAGTTGTGGGTTTTGATTTGGAAGTTGTGGAGCTTGTTGGTTTTGAAAAGATGGAGGATATTGATAAAATTGAGCAAATCTCCCATAAGGATTTTGCATACCTTGTACCCATGATTGAAAAGGATTCTGAGGTTGGGACCAAGGTTGTTGCCAAGGATTCCAATTTGGTGGGGATTGAAAGTTCATAGAGTTGTTAAACCCTTGATTTTGTTGCCCCTGCCAAGGTCTCCTTGCAACAAAACAGAGAGACTCAATTGTATTTGGATCTTCTTGAAAGACAGCTTTGAGCCCAGGAATTGAAGGACAATCCTTGGTCTCATGATTCTCTGAACAGATCACACATGTTTCTACAACTTTCGCATCCAAGGGACATTCCCTGAGAGCATGTTTTTTTCTACATTTTGGGCAAAAGATGGCTAAAGCTTCATCTTCTGCTTTCTGCTTATTGTGGATCTTAAGAGTGTCTCTAGTTGCTCACTAAGACTCCCTAAGATATTAGTTTTGAATTCATCAAGCATGTTTCCAATCTCAGCCCTACTTACTGATCCAGTTGCAGATTTGTTTGCTCTGATGAGAGAAGGATCTCTAGGCCCTTTTCCAATTTTAGATTTTCCTCTTGAGAGATGGACACACAGTTCTGCTATATCATGAAGTGGAAGTTGAGATATGTCTCCTTTTCCCATCATGTTCAAAATATCTATCCATTCATCTCTAATAGCTTTTAATAGAAGGGCTTTCAAGGTCTCCTCATCTAAGTTACTCATTTTTGCTCTTTTCAGGTTGTATTGAAATCTTTCAAGTAAATCCTCCAAGTTTTCATCTTCTTTTTGTACCATTTTGAATACCTCATCCTTGTGATTGGTGGGCATACAATAGTCTAGGTATCTATCCAAAAATGTTTGTTTCATATCATTCCAAGTCCTAATGGATTGAGTGAGTAATCCCATGAACCATTTCAAAGCTGCTCCTTTCATTGTTGAAGGAAATAGTTTGAGTTTTTGAGAGTCTTCCAGATAATCATAGGTTCGACACACGACCTCAAACTCAAATAGAAATGTTTCAGGATCTTCATTTCTTAACCCATGAAAGTTTGGGAGGACAGATGGTGAAATACTTTTCATTGTTGCTCGAGAATCCTCATCGACTATAGGAAATCTGAATGAGTTATCTCCATCCCTATTTCCCCCATTGTTACCTCTACCTCCTCCATTATTTCCTCCTCCTCCTGCTCCACCTCTACCTCTACCAAATCCATTTACTCCCTCTTCTGTCATGGTAGTTTTCTCAGAGATTTCAGAGTCCTCTGGTTCTTCTACTAATGGCGAACAAGGAGGAATTTCTCCCTCTTCTTCCTCAGGTGATTCTACTTCTTCAATTACAATGTGTCTCCTTGTAGAAGAAAAGAAAGGATCTATTCCTAATTCAGATTTGATGGATGGCGTGGGAGAGTCAACTACTGCCTCTTGAATTCCAGGAATCCTAGGGCTAGGAGTGTAGGTTGGAGATGATGGAGGTGTCTCTTGTCTATTCCTTGAAGTAGAAGGAGTTGTAAAAATCGAACTCTTGGCTCTAGCTAAAAACCTTCCCCTAGAGTCTCTTGCACTATGCATGTCATTTTTTTATTTTTCTTCAAGTCGGGCTAATAATTCTCTTTCTGATCTTCCAGGTCACTCTAGGCGCAAGAAGAGAGCATACTCAAGAAACTATTAAACCAATAACTTTCTCTTTTCTGATCCTCCAGAACACACTAAGTGCAAGAGGAGAGCATACTTTGAGAAGTTATCAATTTTTCTTCCTTGAAATTTTCTTGTGTTTTTTTTTTTTTTAAGAAATTGGCTACCTAATTTCACTTCCCCGGCAACGACGCCAAAATGTTTGGTCAATTTAGTGTGTTCTAAATTGCTATTTAAAATGTCAATCCGGGGTTCGTAAACTGACGAAGTGAAGTGTAATATATGTACTAGATAACCATTTCCTTAGTCTTTTGTCGTTTTTGAGTTTTTTAGTTTGTTTTTGGATTTATCTTTCCCTAATGTGTGATGGTGAAAATGAAAGTTAAGTATGGATGGTGATGGTGATTTCTACAGTGATTTTCCAAAACTTAAAAGTGCTCAAAAAAAGAAAGCTTTAAAACAACTGTAATGAAATCAATTCTTAAGAGGAAGTCAACGTATTAAACAGTGAACTAATGACAATGGCCCAGTATCCTTGCTGCTGAAAAAAGAAAGTAAAAACTGAACTTAAAGCAACTCAAACTAAAAGCAAAGCAACTAGTTCACACTACTTCAACTCTTCAGATCCTTTACCCTTCAGCTCAATCTACCTTGTGGGAAGCAATCATGAACAAGTCAAGCAATATGATATCTAAATCACACTACAATAAGTAATATTCTGATTTCTTACTAATAGAGTCACTTGACTATAGAAAGAAACCATAAACTGATGAGTAGTATGATGTCCAAATAACAGAAAAATAAATAAGCAAATCACAACTTGAAAAAGAACATTGCTGGAATTAAACTTCAGAAAATGAAAGTTAGCAGGAAGGACAAGATGATCTCATATGTCAATAGTTATCAAAAAGATGAAAATTTGCCCAGGCTGCTTAAGAAAACCTGCAGAAAAGCATTGATCAGCTGACAACTATAAAAACGGAAGTGAGCATGTAAACAGTAGTGAATTTAAAAACATCTAAACAGCATGTTATATACAAGCTAATGATTATGAAGACAAAAACATAATGAAATCAAATGACAACTATACAGGGCTTTAGTGCACAGGGGCCCTCTGCCACCTCAGCCAGTCAACGAACAGTCACAAGAACAAGCTCAGCAAATTAGTCTTCTCATGTATTAAAGCAGCAACATATATAAAACAAAGTATAGTGGGGTGCTAATAGAAACAGTTCCAAAAATTACATCGCAAAAGCTTCTACACAGCGTTCATCAACGCGTTATTTATAATGAAAAAGTACTGAAACTAACTAACTGAATCCTATGCTATTAACTGTGTTGCCAAGGACACGTAGATCTCCTCAGCCGAGATCTAGCGTAACTGTCATCACGTCTATTAAATTTTCGGAGTGGTAGCTGTTGGATTCAGGTTACGGGGATGATCTCCAGTTGTGCCGGTGTCTTCGTGGGCCGAGGACTGTGCCACGTAAATGTTCACGTGCTCAAAACAGAGACGTGCCACCGCTAAATTCCTTGGTTGGCTTTGCCTTTGACCTTTGTTGACTGTGACCTTCTATGGATGATTTGGCTAATTTGAAGGGACACGTTTCATGTACCCGTCACCTGTAGCTTGCCCATGTGGCTCATTTCTTCATAGGACATCTGTAGCATAGCTTTTAACAAAATAGTTGCGGAATCCTGTGCTGGTTGTGGAAACCTGTGCTGGTTGTGGAAACCTGTGCTGGCTGCGGAAATTGACAAGTTTCCGCAGCTGCGTGATCAAAAATCTAAACCAAACAACAGTCATAAGCATAGTCAGAAAACCATGTAAAAAGCTCTTTTTAGACTATAATGCAATGATTTATCAGCTTGGTGGATGAAGTAAGTGGAAAAAGAAGGCTGAGAGGGTGTATAGGAAGGTGCAGGTTTGAGGCTCAACAGTCTCGACCCTATTTTCAGAATTTCGAGAGGAAAAACTTCAAAGGCAGTTAGTGACTTGGAGGCCACCTCATCAAATAAGAGTTGCTATCAAATTCAAATTTCTCTTATTTTTGACCACCAATCCACAACGATAGTTCCAAGTACATTCATTAGTTTTGAATGTCCTATATTTTAGTTCTATTTGTGTAAGACAGTTTGAGATATTTGTAAACAAATCTTGATATTTTTTCAAGATGTTTTAGTTTAGAATTTGTATAAATACTTCATAGTTTGAAGTAATAGATGTTTATTGTTGAATATAATTTCCTCTACGAATTGTAATTTTCTAGTTGTTGGAAGCATCAATAATACAAGGACATTCTTCACAGGATTCATGTGGTGTACGAATTGGTGATGTTTTCCTTCTGTTCATGTGTTTAATCATTGTCTCCTTTCTCTGTCATTTTTTAAAAGCTTAATTACATAACAGAAACTGTGACGAATAGGACATGTTATACAGAACACCCTATTCTGGCTGTTAGTAATTTATGTGTTTTCTTCTGAAGTCAAATTAAGGAATCCTTCATTTCTCCTTAGTTTCTACTGAATCTTGCATTTCTTCTGTTTCATAATCCATTTAAAATTTTGAAAGATCTAACTAGTGCAACCTAGCTTGCCCTGTGAAACTCCTTCAAAGTTTGATGCAGATCCAGTTAAACAAGCAGAAGGAAAAAGATAAAGAAGAAAGAGCAGAAGAAGTTGCTCCTGGAGGAGACCAAGGAAGTATTGATTTTGAATGATAGATAGGATAGTTGATGGCAAAATAATAGAGAAGGGTGTTAAAGCTTGATGAACAAATCTTAGAACAAAACACAGAGGAAGAGATTCCAACATGGGAGAGAGCTAGAAGAAAAGAAATAAATCCCAACCAAGTGAAGATATCTGAGGTACATATATCTTAGAAGTAGAATGAATTTAATAGGTAATTGGTCATAGCTTTGTAGCAAATAGCAACAAAAGAAAAAGGACTATGGAAAAGGACTTTTAGCAAAAAGGCTACATAAATAACATGATATTCTATTCGAGGTTGGAAAGGAGAGGGGGACAAGGGGAGTCCTCAAGGAGGAGAGAATGAGATGAGTTCACAAAAGGTGAGAAAACTGCAAAGGCCAGATTTTGGCATTATGGAAAATTTGTTGTCCTTGATGGAAACCTACTTGACAAATGCATACTTGAAGTCAACATTTTGATAATATGATGATTTTGGAACTCATGTAGATTGGTACAAATGCTATGGATAGAGAAATTATAGTTCAGTGAGATGGATGACAAAAGTGATGTTTAAGAAAGTATACGCATTTCCTGTGAAGGAGGGTCGTGTACATATGCAAGTCTTATGAGAAAAAGTCACGTATTTTCCCAAGGTCATTACCATGGTATTTTTCCATAGTAATTAGGGTAGTAACATTCATTTGATCCCATCAACAAACATTGATGACTTTACCAAAGGATATACCTAAGCTATTGGCTAAGGAAAAAGTTATATAAGGAGAAGGAGATCAAGGTGTTAGGTGTACAAGTAATGGGTTATTTATGTGTGATTTGATTAGGAACAAGTGTCCACCAAGGATTAAGGAGAAGACTCAGATATGAAATATCTGAAGATCTGTTGATATATATGCTTGAATGATTTACTTGTTGCAAATGCCAAAGTAGCTAATAATTATGAATCTATGATGATATTTATGTTGTGATCTAAATGAATTATTTAGAAGTCTATAGTTACGACAACAAGGTTTTCAGAAAGGTAATTATGTTTGCAGAGAAAGTTTTCAGATACGTACGTAGGTTTGTTTCTAAATAGTCACATACATACGTAGATCTATTTCTAGGTAGTCACATATATATTCTAAGATATGTTTTTTAGTATGTTTAGATCTGTACATTGGTGTTTCACATAATAACGTTGGTCTACTTAATAAGAGTCATGTATATATTCTGAGTTAAATATGGCCAGGGTTTGCAGTCCTGCTTGATGATGATAGTTGATGAGTTATGTTGTATATGTTGTTGTATGTCAATGATGTCTTGATTTGATGGTTTATACATGTTATAGATTGGTTTGATTTGGTTGCAATAGTTGGTTGAGATTCAGTTCAGTAATTGGTTTTTTGATGTTACAGTGATTTAGTTCGTTCAGTGATTATATTCAGTATTCAAATTGGTATTGAGCATAATGATGGGTGTGGATCCTGTTAGTCCTTACAACCTCCTAGGCTAAAAATGAAATTGACAAGGGTAACCTCAAACCACTTCAACTCAGTAGCTAGCCCTACTGAGCATGAGAGGGATCTCTCTAAGTCTCTTATCAATGATATGACTTTAAGGCAATTGAATTTTAGGCAAGATATGTGTATTTGTTTGTGAAAATTTGGTTTTTTAAGGATTTGTTGAACTTAGGGTTTGGAGCCACAAGTAGGTCTAGGCTGTCAGAATACAGGAGCAAACATAAGAAGGAGCTAAATGTCAGAAGCTATGGTGTAATTTGAGTATTTTTCAGTGTAGTATAGAGATGGATATAGTGCGGAAGAAACTAATGAGCATAAATAAACATGATTTCATTAGCTCAGGAAGACAAAACACATAACTATGAAAACCAGATAATAGAGCTTGAAAAACAAGAATTCTGAGTATTTTATCACAAGGAATTTATAGAAAGAAGAGATATAATGTAGATAAAGATGTTTAGACCATGATAAAACAAAAAGAATTAAGAACAAGCACCATGAACTCACTAGGCTAGAGTTCCTTGAAAATCGTTGCAACCTGTGTCTATATCAGTTGAAAGATGATTACAATGCAAGCCTCCTTCACAAAAAGTTCAACCTCATTCTCCTGAGGTGAAATAGTACTTATAGACTCTCCTAAAACTATTTCCCTCCTTCAGGATTCGAATACCTTGGTGGAGGAACTGACTGCAATATTCTCTCAACCAACAGGTGAGAGCGAGAAGGCACAACTCAAACACCTCATGAAGAGTTTGATTAAGAGTTTTCTTCTTTTATGAGGCCTAATAAACATCAAAAACAACTATGATATGCATATATTCATGCCTACATCACCTAGCCTCATAACTTGTGGCATTACAAAGAGAATCTTGACTTTGACCAAGTCAGACTAGAAACTAGAAATTTTACACAGTGAAATTTTACAATAAAAAACACAGAAAGTGCAGAAGCGCAGTGCCCACTTTG